>WOVY01003821.1:0-440543 GCA_013436015.1 Rhipicephalus annulatus | reverse complement strand
AGTCAGATAGGTATCTAATTTCTCGCCCCTTCCCACAGTTAGCGTTAACGAGCCAATCGCGACAGAGAAATTCAATCTAGATCAAGGACCGGTCCCGGTCGAAACGGTGTGACAAGCTCGTAGTAACGCAGTACGTGAGTATGACGTAGTCCGGAGATGACAGTGTGCCCTCGGGCCTCTAAGTAACTTCAAGTAGTACATCGATGAAAGCTAAGCACCTATTCAGTGCAACAAATTTGGGTGCACGTTAAAGAGCCTCGGGTGGTTGAAATTTACGTAGCCCTCCATTCCATCGTCTCTCATAATCATATGGTGGTTTTGGGACGTTAAACCCCACATATTGCCACAAGGCAGTAGTGGGATTGGGGCATGAAGCGGTAGAGGGTCTATGCTTGGAAGAAAAGACTATGAAGTGGATAAAGAGTGGTCCCAGCCCGCCAGTGTGTCAGCCATTGCCATCGCAAGTAAACATCGTAAATATCCGCAATTATACGTTTCCTTGTAAGATTATTGGTAGAGGTGTGGGGTAGGTTTACCTGGCTCTCCCGGCAAACCAACACGGAACTTCGGAGTGGTCGCCACCTTCATTTTCCTGCAATGGCTTGACAGGGCCTACCCACAAGAGCAACAGCAGCCGCGCAGCAGTTGCCTCCTCTGATACTCCTGCCTCCACGAGACTCCGGAACCTTCTCGGGCACAGACAAGGACAACGTGAATGTCGAAGATTGGGTCGCATTGTACGAGCGCGTGAGCAAATACTATAAGTGGGACCCCACGTTGATGCTGGCCAACGTTGTATTTTACTTGCGGGATACGGCACTCACCTGGTATGAGATGCATTAGTCAGAGTTGACCAGCTGGGGACATTTGCAAAATGAAGCTTGTCGAGTTGTTCAGCAGGCCATTTGGGCGGCAGCAGGCCGCAAGGAAAGACCTGGAAGGTCGCGTGTAGACATCGACGGAATCGTACGTATCTTATATACAGGACGTATTGGGCTTCTGTTGAAAGGTGGACGAGAACATGAACGAAACTGACAAAATTGCCCACACATTAAAAGGAATTGCCGACGAGGCCTTTAACCTGTTGATCGTTAAAGATTGTGCCACCGTCGACACGGTGGTGAAGGAATGTCAGCGCTTCGAGCACGCCAAGAACCGTCGTATAACCCACCAGTTTGCGCGCCTGCCTAATACTGCAGCCACTGCGACCTGCGAATCTGCCCCAGGTTCACGCAAGCTACATCATCCGAAAATGTCACCCGGATCATTCGCCGCGAACTCGAAGCAATGGCTCCTGCAGCCATCGCTTCCAACGGCCCTCAAGGTAGTGCATCCACTATCTCCCTCATCCAAGCCGTAATTCGCCTAGAAATAGCAAATCTTGGCATCGCACCTGTTTGCGCTGTTCGCACTACCGAGAGTTCGGCTTTAGTTAACCAGATCCCGGTGTACCCTTCGCACTACCCTTCCCACTACCGGAACCCTGCTGAATGGAGGACGCCGGATGATCGACCGATCTCCTTTCACTGCTCTCGCGCTGGACACATTGCACGCTACTGTCGCAATAGTTGGACGCCGAATTCATCCGGGAACACTGGGACATGGCGCCGCTTTGAAGACAACTCTCATTGGTTTTATGCTCGGCATGATGCCCAGCCTACTGCTACTAACGTTCAGGGCTGGAGGTTCAGCCGGTCACCATCACCCCAAGGCCACCGGTCTCTCTCGCCGATGACTCCTCTATCCAGGTCCCCTGCGCGACCTGGGTCCTCAACCTCAGGAAACTAGATTGTGCAGCTCCTGGAGGTGACGCTGCATTAACGACCAGGTCTGCAAATCCTCTGTTGACGATTCTTACACGCCGCAATATTTTGGACCTTTTGGTGGATGACGAAACCGTTACAGCCCTCATAGACACTGGCGCACAAATTTCAGTCATGAGCGCTGTTCTCTGTATGAATCTGCGAAAAGTGATCATGCCTCCTTTTAGGGTGCAGTAATGCTTGTCGATGGGAGCACATCTACCGTTCTCGGCATGTGCATCTCTCGCGTGTGTATTGCTGGCCGTCAGACCGTCGTATGTTCACCGTGCTTGAGAAGTGCCCACATGACGTGATTCTCGGTCTCGACTTTCTCTCTGCACACTCCGCTCTTATCTACCGCTCGACGGGCCTTCTTCAGTTGGAAATGCCTTTTGGCGCCGGTGTTGCCTCTGATGCTCAAAGTCGCCTTTGTGCCACCGAGTTCGTGCATCTTCCGCTGCAACTTACGTGCAGCTGGTGTGGGATTCGCCTGTGCGCGATGGTGAATATGTCGTTTCACCTATTACCGACGTTGTGCTAAAGCACTCCATTGCTGTTCCGCACACCATCGTGAGAGTACGCCACAACCAGACCTATTTGTCTCTTTTAAACTTTGGTTTCTCTGCGCACGTGCTGCCTGCTGGTATTAAACTAAACGTCGTGTCATCGTTGAAAGAGTGTGATATCTCTGAATTGTCAGCTGAGCAACCTACTCGTCACGTCAACTTGCTCACTGCGCCTAACCTCTTAAGCATTGACATTGCCAAAATGATAGCGCCAGATCTTTCGCCCTCCGAAGCACAAGACCTCCACCGTCTCTTGACATCCTATGCAGACATATTCGATCTAGACAATCGCCCTTTAGGCCAGACATCAGTTGTAACCCATCACATCAACACTGGCGATGCCAACCCAATACATCGCCGCCCTTACCGTGTCTCCTCTGCCGAACCGTCTGTCATCCAGAAAGAGGTCGAGAAAATGCTCGCCAAAGGCGGCGTCGAACAATCATCTAGTCCGTGGGCATCCCCGGTCGTGCTTGTCAAGAAGAAGGACAACACATGGCGGTTTCGCGTCGATTATAGACATCTCAACAAGGTCACTAAAAAGGACATTACCCCTTACCAAGAATATATGACGCCCTTGACTGCCTTCATGGCGCAAAGTTTTTCTCGTCCATTGACCTTCTGGTTATTGACATCTGGTTATTGGCAGATCGCTGTTGACCCACGAGACTGAGAAAAAACAGCATTTGTAACCCCTGATAAGTTATATCAATTTAAAGTAATGCCGTTTGGGCTTTGCAATGCGCCGGCTACCTTTGAGCGCATGATGGATTCCCTTCTGCACGGCTTCAAATGGTCTACTTGCTTGTGCTACTTGGATGATATAATTGTTTTTTCACCGACATTCGCGAGCCATCTTGAGCGACTGTCCAGTATTCTCCAAGTATTCCGCAACGCTGGTCTCCAGCTGAACTTCTCCAAATGTCGTTTCGGTCGTCGCGAAATAACTGTACTTGGTCACCTCATTAACGCATCTGGGGTACAGCCCGACCCGGACAAAATTCGCGCAGTGACTCAATTTCCCGTACCCTCTTCTGCTAAGGATGTCCGAAGCTTCCTTGGTTTGTGCTCATATTTCCGCCACTTCATCCGGAATTTTGCCGATATTGTGCGGTCTCTCATTGAGCTTCTTAAAAAAGACGTCCCATTTACTTGAAATTCGCCTCAACGTGCTGCATTTTCAGCACTCATTGCAGCCCTCACGACTACGCCAATATTAGCACACTTTGATCAGACCGCACCGACAGAAGTTCGTACTAATGCAAGTGGCCACGGAATCGGTGCTGTATTAGCTCAGCGTCAGCATGGACGTGACTGCATCGCCTACGCCAGCCACCTTTTGTCCCCTGCCGAGAAGAACTATTCCATCACCGAAAGAGAGTGTCTTGCTCTTGTTTTCGCCCGTACCTGTTCGGCCGCAGTTTTACTGTTGTAACCGATCAACATGCGCTCTGCTGGCTTTCGTCGCTCAAGGATCCCACGGGACGTCTCGGTCGTTGGTGTCTTCGCCTCTAAGAATACACCTTCTCGGTCGTGTATAAATCTGGTCAACTCCATCAGGACGCCGACTGCCTGTCATGGTATCCAGTGGATCCGCCAGACGCCACAGAGAGAGCTACTGAGGCTTGCGTCTTATCAATATCAGACAGACTTTCTTGATATCGCTTCTGAGCGACGCCGCGGCCCGGATTTACTTCCCATCATAGAAGGCCTGAGTTCCGCTACTCCACCCACTTCTCTGAATTTGTATTTCCTTCATGAAGGGGTTCTCTACCGCCACAACATGCGCCCTAATGGTCCTGATCGCCTTCTCGTGGTGCCTTCCCATTTGCGTGTAGATGTTCTCTGACAGCTTCACGATGAACCTGCACTGCCGCTTGGTCACCTGGGAGTCATTCGCACTTATGATCGCATCCGGTGCCCTTTTTTTCTGGCTACGTCTATATCGCTCTGTATAAAGGTATGTCGCCTGCTGCTATCTTTGTCAACGTCGAAAACGACCAACATCGCTTCGAGTTGGCCTCCTTCACCCTATTGAGATCTCTGCTGAACCATTCTACCGCGTGGGGCTCGACCTTCTCGGGCCATTTCCCACTTCTGCATCCGGGAACAAATGGGTTGCCATGGCGACCGACTACGCGACACGTTAGCCAATCACCCGCGCTCTCCCAACCAGCTGCGCTACCCATGTCGCCGACTTTCTACTGCACGACATCATTTTGCATTACGGTGCTCCTCGACACCTTGTTACTGACCAAGGCCGGTACTCTTCATCTCGCATTGTCCAGGATCTTGTACGTTATTGTTCCACGAACCACAAGTTCACAATGGCATACCATCCACAAACTAATGGACTTACAGAGCGCCTGAATCGCACTATAACCGACATGTTGTCCATGTATGTTTCTCCAGACCACCGCGACTGGGACGCAGCGTTAATCTACGTCACATTCGCTTACAACTCATCCAGACATGAAACCCTAGGCTATTCCCCGTTCTGCCTTTTTCATGGACGTGAACCCTCTCTGCCTCTCGATACACTCCTTCTCTCTGGTTCAAGCTCCCCAGTCACATACGTCTGCGATGCCATACAACGAGCCAACGCAGCACGACAGATTGCCCGAGAACGACTCACACTTTCTCAAGCCTCTCAGAAAGATCGGTACGATCATCATCACCATGTACTTTTGTATGCACCAGGTTCACTAGTGCTCTTGTGGACCCCCTGCCGTCACATCGGCCCCCTGCTTGTTATTCTTGCCTTCTTTAAGCTTCGCATAAACATTACCTCCTTTAATCTCGCAATAACTTTTTACATGTGACGTTTTATAGTATTGTGCAACATAGGTTGAATTTTAGAAGAAATGCCCACTTGGTATTCTGCTTCTACAAGCCAATTGTTTAAAACAACACAGGCGAGACATGCAGACGCCATTTAAACAAAATTCAAAGTGCTAAAGAGCAAGTTATATGGAACAGTATTTTATTAAAGCAGAGAACACATTAGTGATCAACGATCATTTGCTTGAAAGTTGTACAGTCATCAGCAAACTTAACTATATAGTGCCACAGCGTGACCTGGGCCGGTTCGACTGATGCCAGCCATAAAATTCTGGGTGCTGTTGAGGAAATAATACATTGGTACGCTCAAATATGTTGGCATGTACTGGTAGCATCTCGGCAAGAGAACCCAGAGGTGCGGCAATGGCATCAATAAAATCATTTCAGGATATGCTGGGGAACATTTGAGTTGAGCTTACCAATGACTATACAAGTGTTTTGATGTTACTGTGGTGAAGTAACAAACAGACGCCTTACATGTCCTAGGCTTCTGGTACTGAAGCCTCTTCTGTGCAATGCGTGAGGGTTTTCTGATAGCCCTTTGGTATGCTTCCATTCGGAAGAACCATGCACACATTCAACTGATGTGTAATCATAAATACGGCTTTAACAGCAACACCTTTTTCAATCTATCTACAAATTTGCTACAAACCTCGTTGATACTAATAGTTCAAATGTTCTTCACAGAGCAGGCACCAAGGACTTTATTAGCTCTATTATTCCTGGTGATGTGAACAGAGCACTGGTATGAGCGTGACTGTAAGATTGTAATCACTACATAGAATTTTCTTTCTGCTTGGAGATTACTAGTTTTGTCCTTGCGAAATCCTTGCCATAGAAACGCTGCTATAACTTCTATATCCTTAATTTGACCATTAACTTTTTCAAAACTGCCAAATAAATTGGATTTGCTTCTTCGTTGTTGTCACGCACTTCGGGTGAGGCCCTGCCGATCCAACATGGACGTGCAGCAGACTCGCAGGCTTCCACTTTACGCTTCGGCCTGCGACGCCTGAAAGGCCTCGAAGTGGTACATTTCAAATTTATTTGCAGGTCGGTCGACCCGTGCGGGGTTGCACGTGTGGTGATGAATGAGCCTGATCGACGCACTCATAAGCAGACACGGAGACTTTACGCAAAACGAACTAGCATTTAATTCAAACAAGGGCAAAGGCAGGAGTTAACAAAAATAACAAAGGAGGAAACTGATTGATTGATTGATATCTGGGGTTTAACGTCCCAAAACCACCATATGATTATGAGAGACGCCGTAGTGGAGGGCTCCGGAAATTTCGACCACGTGGGGTTCTTTAACATGCGCCCAAATCTGAGCACACGGGCCTACAACATTTCCGCCTCCATCGGAAATGCAGCCGCCGCAGCCGGGAGGAAACTGATACGCGCGATGGAAAGAACAGCTATATAACAAAATATGCTAAAAAAACACTACAAAAGAGACAGACTAAAGACAAATACGCGGAATGTTAAACTGATGACATGAATCAGAGATACAAGGAAATGATTACAGAATGCTCATGGTGGCGCTTTTGAATTTCAACGTGCGACGCAGCGCACACTACAAATAATTAAAAAAAAGGCTGGTTTTAATAAATTAACGATTAAAAAAAAAGTCACAATAAAAAGTTCCATACGGACCAGGCCAGCTCTTGGTGCACGTAGGGGAGTTGACGGGTGCCGCTGAAGGTCTTGCCGGGCCAGTAGACGACGAGGGTGCCCGGAATTGCAGCCGTCTCAATACGTTGTGCGGGTCACTCCATGCTCGTCGCCCACGCGAGACTCGCGACACCGACGACCACACTTGTTGCTGGCTGTACGTCAACTGCCCATTCCGATGCAGTCGAAACTTTTTCAGGGGCGTACACGTGCTCCTGTCCCATCTGGGGGTAATTTTTTTCTTTTAGACCGCCGGTGCCCCTTTAGGTACAGGTGCAGGGAAGACGAGCCGGCGCCACACTGCGTCGTTGGTCGCCGGATGTCGTCCTCCCAACACAAAAGCGCCCTTCCTTGGAAGATGGGGCCCGCGGATGATCCGAAAATTGGAGTCGTTTGTGACAGTTGTGCAGCCATTTGGCACCTTGGTCGTAATTTTCTTTGAAGGTGTGCACAGGCTTCAGTTAACCCGACCCTGTGGGCCGGGCTCGAGCAGGCCTCTGTTATGGTGGCTCTTCCTAGCCACCATACCTCTGTCTTCTCCCGTCAGGGCCTACGCTCGGGCTAGGCGCAAAGCCCGAGTCAAGCGAAAGATAGAGATGTTGACCTGTATTGCTTTCTTGCTCATAGCAATGAGCACACTATGTAAGCTTTGTGATTATCTAACCACGAAACCATTGTCCGGTCCTGCATCTGAGGTGCTAAACTTTTGTTGAAAGATCAAGATGTCTAAATATAAGCTTGCTATGCTTGCGAAAAAGATTTTGGCCCTTCTCGCCACCAGTGTAAGTATCAAACGGATTTCAGATTGGTGGGGTGTGCAATGTAATGGCGTTGCACTGCACTGAAGCCCGAATGATTGAAAAGTTTATTATTTTTAAACGAAAACTTGTAATCAGTCTGTATAGTGCCTGTGATGTGTCGTTTGCTTATGTTTCCATTTGATGTGTTGACTAAAATGCCACATTATTGATCATCGAAAAACTATATCATGTCTTCACAACAAACCATGCAAATGTCGGGCCGGAATGGTGCCAGGCTTGGGCTTTTGTTTTTGTATGTCGGGCCGGGTGGGCTCGCATTCTTCTAGCGTCAAGCTTGGATGGGCCTTTGATGGAAATGCACAGCTTTACTTGTCATTTACGCTGGCCATTAGAGTAGGCGGTACTTGCGGTCAAAGTTCTGTTTAAGTGCACACCGTGCCTGAATAATTTTTGTTAACAAGGTGCCTTTTAGTGGCTAAGTTTATCACAAGTGTTTCATTTCTCTGAGATTCCTGTTTGAGTGAGTTGCGCTTTATCTGATGCCAATTAACTGCATCATCTTTAAAATTTTTTTGTTCATAATGCATACATTAATGGCAGCTTGTATTGTATTGTAACCTGTGTTACCTTGGTGTCAAACACAAGATGAAATGCACATGCTCGGCTTTTTCTACCTGATTCCCTCAAAACTTTAGACCCAAACTTGCAGCCAGGAGCCCCTCCCCCCCCCCCCCCCCAGAATTCTGATTGAGGGAGTTGTTTGTTGTTTTACCAAAAATAAACAGTTATTTTTCAGAAATATTCAAGACCTTCCGCAAGTGCCCCCCCCCCCCCTCTTCCGCTTTGAGAACAATTTTTACCTACAGGTCTGTGATGGCCGTATGCTTACACAAGCAGTGATTGCTACTCAAAAGGATGCATGAAAACAATATAAACTAAATTATAAAAGAAAATTCTTGTGTGTTTATTAAAAGTAAAATTACAACAAATTTCACGATCAATCACTTTGCAATCAATTGTTTCTTGTTTCATGCTAACGTGAATGCTCACATTGATTCAGTCATCACGATGCAACTTTCACAGTTCTCTATGCTTCATTTAATATTTCAGATAGTGTCCTAGATATGCTACCTGAGCAATGTGGTCACACGAACTGTGTTCAACAAAGTTTGGTACCCTATACATAGTGTTCATGTGATGTCACTTCTGCCGTTGTCGCCATCTCCCGCCATGCCCGGGTACATCGCTGGGTACCTACAGCAGTTTGCGTGCTGCAGCATGGTTTGTTGAGGGCTCGTCATCTGTTGCTGATGATGGAGACCGTTTTAGGGAATCAATCGACCAATTTTTAAAAAACCTGACCACCCAACTCAAACCGATCAGCTATACTTCAAATCGTGAGTGAACAAATAACGTTTCACATCCATTTTCACAGTTTGTTTGAATGCAATACCCGAATTCCAACGATCGCCTTCAAAATTTCAACTGCCTCCCTGGCACGCTGATTGTGCACGCAGCAGTTGCGAACAAGTTTGTATACACAATACCTATCTCTGTTTGCAGGTACTTGCTTGGATAAAGCACTTACCTGTAATGAAGTTACACCTGAAGACGCCAATGCCACTGGTTCTTCAAGTCGCTTTTGTTAATCTGCGCCAGCCAAACATGCCGGTGCTTTTTGGAAAATCGCAATGTGCGTTCTCAATTTTAGGTAATAACTTTAGGCAAACAGAACACCCTGACGCTCTGCTCCCTCTTCGTGGACTGCTATATCAACTTGCCTCACCAGCAGCTGATAATTGCTCAAACTTGCATCGTTTGGCAAAACTGAACCGGCGCATGCACGAGGAAACAACACGGCAGCGGTCGGCCACAGAGTCAGTAGTAGGTACCCGGGCATGTCGGTGGCGCATTTCAGAAGTGACGAATCGGGGCTGCGTGACGCACGTGCACACTATGTATTAGAGAGAAAGCGATTGACGGTTCACTCATTCTTTACAGTCGCGGTCTTGGACCCGAGCTAATGCTGGTGCAGAACGCATCTCTATTCAGCGGGGTCTGTGGGGCCCTTGCCGGCGGATGGAACTACGCCAGAACAGCCAGGGCCAATTACATTCGCAAGAACCAAGGAAGCACTTTTCTCAACCCTAAACAAGCAATGGTGGGTACACCTTTGGTTACATTCTCTGCCAGGTTGGTAGATGTCCACACACAAGACGCAAAATGTACTGCGAGTGTCGTCTTACCTTCCTCTGTCCTTGTCTTTATTGTGCAGTCAAGATGTTGAAACAAGAGGCGCAAAAATATGGCTCCTTTCGCATGACGAAATAAGGAAAGAAGAGGTCTAGAGGAGCGCAACCTCTTGACCCATTCCCTTGTTATTTTGTCCTGCAAGAACAGCCACGTTTTTGTAGCCTATACATGAACTGACCATCCCAACAGAGTGTGCTTCTAGACTACGGGTTAGTACAGCTGTGCCACTCGCACCAAAGTGCTACATTTACAGCTTCCAGCGCCAAAGTCACCATGATTTCCGGAAATTGTGATATGCTGCTGCAAAGCACAGAAACTGGTTTGTGTGGGTTTGTTTCGATTCCGTCCAGTTTTAGCAGAAACTCGTAGCCGTGTAATGAACTAGAATTCTGCGTCATTTGCAATATCGTAGAGAACGTTCAATATGAAACTGACGTCATCAGCAAGAGTAGGCCTAGTGGCTCGCTGTGAAGTGCTGCCTTACATGATGGTATGCAGATACGTTCCACAGGTGACACCAAAAGGGTCATAAATTTGCCCAGTTAAGTTGATTGCATGGCCTCTGTGTTTTCGCCATGCAGTTGTCTTGCACACATTCCCCGCTCATCTACAGCTCAGCATAGTGCCTGTGCGTGCATGCTTTTCCCTCTACATGAGCAACATGGGGAAACAGTGTTGCTTCGTTGTCGGCTGCAAATCAAACGACTAGGCAGCAGAGAAGCATCGGCACTGGCACTGTCGTGTTACGTTGCCGAAGTGGGTGGAGTCATGACGACGGGCTACGCGTCCCCTGTAATGTGAGGGAGTAGGGTGGCGAGGCCTCCCGAAAATCTGAAACCAGCTGATACCGATGTTCTAACTGCTGTAACTGCCTTAATATAGCGTCTATTCACAAAATTCTTGCGGCTGCATGTTCACGAAGTAAAAGTGTACGTATTTCTCTTGATTACAATTTTTGAACCTTGGAAGGAAGGAAGGAAAATAGGAGGAAAAGAACGGCAGGGAGGGTAACCAGCCTATAGGCAGCCGGTTTGCTACCCTGCGCATAAGAGGGGGATGGGGGAGGTGAAAGATAGAGAGCAGAGAGGGAAGAGAGATAAACACAGCACATTCGGCAGCACACGCGCGCACACTTAGTCATAGTCCAGTCTTGTCTTTGGCGGTGTGTGACATTGCTGTTACAGCCGCTTGTTCAAGTCCGTGTCGCGTAGGAATTTCAACAGAGCTTTTGTCGCCTTCTGTTGCAATGTTTTCTCTCGGGCACTTGAATCGTTCGTGCTTCATAGGATCATTTGGACCTTGTGGTTGTTTACTGGCCCTTTAACCTCGTAGTAGCCACTCATCATAAAGCGTACTAACACAAAATTTGCAGTTTTTTTTTGTTGTTGCAATAAGTACTTAACGACTCAGTTATAACATCTGCAAACTTCGTCTGCTTGAGTGCATGACAGTGAGCCCTCTTGCTACCTCTGATGATTATAGTCATGAGATTTTGTTCCAAAATGATTGATCACAACTGTGCTTGTCATTAACAAAAATTGGTCCCATACAGAACAAATGAAGACAGTACCCATTGTACTCGTCTTTCCTGGCACTAGATGGCCACACTAGGTATTCCATGTTGGGCCATCTGTGTCTCGGTTTGCATTATATTGCCATTTCTTGCAGTCTTTCCATGCGGTGAAGCCGTCTAGAGTTATTTTTCTTTACGCGATCAGTGATATAAGGGAACCCCTTTGAATTGAAAGAGTGGTAGTGTCTCATTCAGAAAAAAGTCAACAAATTTTGTGCAACATTTTTTTTCAGTAATTATGGCATTTTTTCTTCTTTTATACTGGTAGCAAAAGGGTTAAATATTTGAAGGCATTTTTCTAGCACCCAGGCACAGTTTAGGTTTCAGAGAACGCTGAGAGAGGTGGGAACCTGTGGGGTTTTCGTGTAAATGCAGCTGGCCATGTGTGCGCACAATACAGTGACGTGCTTTCAGTGCACGCGGCACTGCACTCACAAGAGAGCATACACAAGGAGCATGGCAGCCTACATAAACTCGTATTGTTGGTGGTTGTTAGTTAGTATTGGAACCAAGCTAATGTTGCTAGGTGGTCCATTTCGCATGCAATTGCATGGCGTGAACGTTAAGGGGGCAGACAGATGTTTAAACAGACAGACATTTTAAATGCGAAGCATTTTTTAGCAAACTTTTTGGTGACTTTGAGCCTATTTATCTATCTAGCCGCTTACGTTTGGGTGCTCTCGTAGTCACCCCCTTAACTTGGCGGGAACCAAAATTAGCATGGGAGGGTAAGATGGTTTGACGAATATGACTGCGCTGGTCAAGGCAAGAATAATGTCACAATGCCGTCCCGCATGTCGTCAAACAACCCACGGGCGGGTATGTGCCTTTGGTATGCGGGTATGTGCTACGGGTGATCGACACTTAGTATCTACCCAGGAAAGAGGAGAACATGCATGGACAATATTCATGCGTGAGCTTTAGGCAATACCCAATATCGGTAGCATCGACCCAACGAAGGCATAGAATAAATGTCAGTGTTAAGAAAAACCTGACATAGGCAGCGTTAACCCCCGACAAATGCAAATAATAAATTTCAGGGTCCCAGCAGGAATCGAACCCAAGCCTTCTGCTTGGCAGTCAAGCATTCTACCAGAGAGCTATGCCAGGTCTTGGAACTACTCTTCATACAGATGCTAATCTTCGTGAAACGTCAATAGCGTTCGTAGTGCTGCCTACCTAATTTTATAAACATTACATATGTACTGATTTGATACAGCCGTTACTTTGGGTTAACCTCAATTGTGGTTAGGTTTCATGTGATTTATGTAGCAGTGTTCAGGTCCAGCATCTTCGCGAGTATCAGCACTTCATATCAACTTCTCGTGTTGCTAACACGCACGTTCCAATTGACATCGTTGCGCATGTGCAAATAACTGGTTATATAAACATCTGCAACTCTTCAAAATATGCCCATGCGTGCAAAATTTGTACATGTATATAACGTCATTTCGTGACGTGTCGCTCAATAAAAAAAAAATCAACACGGTCACCTTGTCTCCGCATGCTTCGCATAACATTGATTCCCAGGTACGTGGGATCTGCCAAATTTTTTTTGTTTATTTCTTCAGTGATTTTGATCAAACTGCACAGGATTATGCAGTTTTTTCTTCTGATTTCAAATATTGAATTAGTTTTCCTGTAACTCGATCATCTTGTTCCTGAGATAACTTCAGTTCATTTTTTAATCTTTAAGGCCGCCATAGAAAAACAAGTGCTTAATTTAAATTGATATTTAAGATATGCCAATATAGACTAATGACAATAGATTGAAAGTATGCAAGAGCTTTTTGTTTTTAGGCCTTTCTTGATTATTTTACAGTAAAATGAACTACATATATTCAAAAGCATTTGGACTTGTGTTACAATTTTCATTAGTAATTAATTAAAAAGGCTTGTGCTCTAAATTCGGTTTCCATACTTGCATTCTATGCACGTACAAGTTTCCATTGCAAAAAGAATTAACGTGCCCTAGCTGCAGACATATTGAGGCCTCAAAATTGAACAGTCGTAAATTTACTTCTCTGAGAAAAATGGAAAAAACTGAAAACACACAGTTTTTTCAAAAACCAGCAATCATGGTGGGCATGTTTTTCAATTCTCATAACGGTCCTCATAAATTCATAGCAGAGTTCCTAACACAGCTGCCGGCAAATTATAAAGAAGCCTTGAAGTCTGTTCCCCATTTTTTTGCAGGTTCTGCACGTTAACAGCACCAAAAATCTGGACAGTTAGAATGACATTACAAAAAAATTACCACTTCCTGGTGCGTGAAAATTTGCAGAGATAGAAAAATACTAACAAACAAAATTTTCTAATTTTAAAAAATGAACTTTTTTGTCACTTTTTGGTCCCAAAGACCAGTTTGCCCCTTAAAATTGGTGTTAAATATGTTCTAGGCTATATTATCTATAGATGTTTTACAGATGATGTGTGTGTGTCCACACAAATTCATATCACTAGTTACCTTACATTCAAAATTTTGTGTTAGTACTGCTTTAATACCTCAGCTGAAAAATAAAGTGCTACTGACTCACTAACTGCAAACAGTGCTTTGGCGCTTTTCAGTTACATAATGAAAGAGTGTTTTTTTTTTTTTACTCGCTTCTGCAAAACATAGCTCTGCACTTTTCCTCCCCGGAATTTCGTGTTTTCTTCTGCACGAAATTCTCCCAAAGCCATCGGAGCTGTCACACTCCCTGCCACTGTGTGAAATTCTCTACAGTACTATGGCATAATCGAGACAAGCTTTAAAGCCCTGCAGGGCAGCTTTTCTGCACTGCGAAGCTTGCTGGACTTTGATGGCATGGCTTATTTTCATTGCACTTGTGATGTACAGTGAAGAGTCCTATGTGTTCAGACAGTGTGGTTCGCTCTGTGAAAGTGTGCACTGCTTTCTTTAAAAGAAGTATGCTGAAGGGCTGCCCATAAAATACTAATAGAATGTGAGGTGCACAGAAGTGTCAGTTTGGGAGCTACAAAAAAAAACCTGTCTTGTTATGCAGCTGTCATCAGAAGTGAAACTCGTACACATCAGTGTGCACTACACAGTGCACCTAACAATCCCAGCACCGAAAGTATTGTACCAATTTTTGCAGTGTGCAAAAAAGCTTTCTTGCCTTTATTTTTCGATTCCTCAATCGCAATAGTATTACGGATTCTTTAAGCGGGCCAGTGCCCAGTGCTGCCGATATGTCGCGGTGCCAACATGCATCGACTGTTTGTGTGTGACGCATTTGTAAGGTCTCCAGGGGCAGAAAGTGCTTTTGACTGTTAAGCATAGTTTGTGAGTGCATAGATGTATTAAAAAACAACACATCTGCCAAAAAAAGCAGTTTGTGCAACCTTCTTTTACATGCCTTCATTGACACCCACAAGCTATGCGTAATAGACTGCACACAAGGAGGTATCTATTTAGTTCCATCACTTTTGCAGCCAGAGTATAGTCCTTAAGAACAACCTTCTGTGCTTTGTTAAAAATCACTTGTGGATGCATGCCAAGGTGCATGAAAAAAGGAATTATTTCAGTTTCTTCGTTTAGATGTAGTATTTGGACTGTTTCTTGTGGGCTGTTTGATAATACATTTGTATTGAAGTTTAGTGAGGAATGCGTATCAGAATAATTCTTTTGCTTGAACATATCAATGTTAGACTCGTACTTATGTAAAATAATTCTGATTACAAATTAAGTTTGGGGATATTGAAATTGGTCGTGTGTGCTCAGATGTAGCACTGCCTGATGGTTCAAGATTCACTTTTACAATGCACACACTGCAATAATGCTGCAGTGGCACTGTGCCGGTATTAAGGAAAATTGAATGGCAATGAGATTACATGGGATGCTGAAGAACACTTCACATTTTTATGCTCATTTCAATTTCTTCCTTACAGCGGGAGCTCCAAGATACAATGTTTTTACAATTTCTCAGAGGTGCCTGGAAACTTGGCTGGAGGATGACGGCCTTTTCAGCGATCTACATGTAAGTGAAATGCGACTATGGTCATCATTTTTTGGTTGTCATTAAAGAGACCTTGCAGCACTTTTTCAAGTAATGATCTAATTGATTCATCAAAAGAGTCAGTTGTGTCAAAAGTCGGCAGCCACAGAATTTTTTTTGATCCGTCAAGTACGAGCCAAGTTACAGGGATTTGTGTCATGCTTGAAGCGCTTTCTCTCTGTATTTGCACCAGCGAGTGTGCTAAAATCTATGCGGGGAGGGGGATGACAAAAGGGAAAGAAGGTGTGTTCCTTTGTGTGCACATGACATGACCTTGAGCTCTTTCTTTTTATTTTCCTCCAAACATGCAACTTAATTTCAGTGCGATAGCTCGTGTGCTTGCTAGGAGGCATGTGATATGTGCAGCAGCCATGGTAACAATGTCACGCAAGATGCTTAAGTCAGCAAACAATTGTGGACTTTGGGAATATGGTGTGGTAGTTTGGGTATTGGCGATGCTCGAAGTGCTGACGATGCCACTGCCACCACGGTTCAGAAGCGTTGACGGGCTCAGGTGAGCAGTGTTCCCAGGAGCGTGTAGGTGGGTGCAGGGAAGCATGTGTATTTCGTCATTTGGTGATTCTATCGGCCTTCACCGATGTCAAGGAATAACTGCTGCATTGTTGGCTGCTTGAAAACATAGTACAAAAACTCACCAGGAACATACTTTTACAACTTTCCAGTGTTGTTTCATGAGCAGAAGCAACTGCGGTAGTAGATTGCAGCAATGTAGTTGCCAGTTAGCTCAAGAAATAGCCGACACTGTTAGTGTACCTGAAACACCCTTCCCTGCATGCTTCATTCCTTGTTGTTAATTTCTTTCTTTTTTTTCCTTTTTGCAGGACCGTTGCTGTGGCAGGATTTACGTACAGAAATAAGTTTGGCATCGCCGAGAATGTTGCTGCAGGAGGTAAGCGGGACCGCTCTTCACTGCATTTGTACTGGAAGCGATAGTAACCGCAGTTCATTTTAATATAGTAGTAGCATTTTAACACTTCACTGTGCCAGTTCTTGTTGATTAACTAGTTCTGTTAGTAATGGGAACTGATGAGGACATTAGTGTGTCACACTTCCTCTTGTTACAATAATGTATTTTTTTTAGTGGTCATAAGACTCGAGCAAGAATTCTATCCTTACAAGTGCTTTGATGGAATAGTATCACATAATTGTGACGATGAAGAAAAATGCAGCCAGTAAAGATGAAACTCTTTATTGGGCAAACTAGTACCCAGCTAAGGATGTATGCTCAAAGTGTAAACAAGCACAGATGCTCAAACGTCATTCATCAGTAATCTGATCATCAGCAGAATTCGTCTTTTATGCATAGGTCACGTATGCAGACTAATTACAATAGTCTAAGGTAATCCAGAAGTTTCTCAACTATTGCAGTGCGGTCTCTGCTAAGCAGTTATTTCAAAGTTTATTTAGCACAAGACATTTATATGTATATTAACATATTTATGACAGTTTTGTTGGTGAAACCTAATTTCATCAAAAATAAAATAGGCATGCACAACAATAGCATCTAAAAACTTTGCATTTTGTAATTAAGGGAAACATTGCAGGCTCTGATAGTTATCTAGAATGTTCTTTTTCTGCAACGATGCTCTGTTGTTCCTTATAGGCAAACCACTTTAGTGCTGAAAGGTTTCCTGCAGGATTTTCAGTAACGTTAGACTTCAAAATGAAAATGTAAATTAATTGTACTAAATTTATTCTAAGCTTGTACAATATGATGATTGTTACAGCGCAAACTCAGGACTAGGACGTGGAGACAGACGAGGACGAGTGATACCTTCCTACTAGGTTTGTTGTGCGAGCATAAAAATACAGGGCCTGTTAGAAAGGTATCCGCCCTTTGATAGAAGAAAAAAAAACTGGCATAATTAGAGCATTGGAAACCTAATCGCCCTCAATGTAGTCCCCTTGGAACTCCACACACTTCTCTCAGCATTGCTGCCATTGTTGGAAGAATTCTGAGAAGGCCTCTTTTGGAGTGGAGTTTAGCTCAGCGGTCGTTGCAGCCATTAATGTCCTGCCTTGTCTGAAATCACTCTTCTTTCAATGTCCTCTTGAGTTTGCAAAACAGCCAGAAGTCGCAGGGGGCCATATTAGAAAAGAAAAGAGCCTGTTAAACTACAGCAGTCAGACGTTTTACCAAAAAAGTCTGAACCAAGTGGGAGGAATGTACAGGAGCATTGTCTTGATGGATGTGCAGTTTTCTGTTGACCATAACTCGGGTCTCTTGCGCCACACAGCATCACGCAGGCGACGGAAGACATCACTGTAGTGCTCTTTGGTGATTGTATGACCATGTGGTTCGTACTCCTGGTGTACAATTTATTTATTATTTAATTATTTATCAATACTGCAACCCTCACAGAGGGATTTAGCATAGTGGGCATACATTTATTAAGTTTACAAATTGGCAAACACAATAAAAATAAAACGGAAAGTATGTACAGGCCTTCAGACAAAAGACAAAAAAAAAAAGACACTACGGGAGTCAAATAAAGCATTCAACATCACTCTCACATTGCTGCACACTTGGCTGGCCTTCTTTGGTCTTGGTAACATGAATTACTTTCATTGTGACGACTGGGATTTGGTTTTCGGGTCATGCTCGTACAACCAAGACTCGTCACCAGTGATAATGGTGTTCACAAAGTTAGGGTCACTGCTTGTGAAATCCAGCATGTCCTGTAAGACTTCAACACAAAGTTGTTTTTGCTCCACCGTGAGCAGTTTCAGAATGAATTTCGCCACAACTCTCCTCATGGCTAAATCTTCTGTCATAATGAAATGTGCAGACAAAGTGCTGATGCCCACCTCTTTTGCGATTTCTCGGGTAGTCACACGACGGTCCCGCATCACCACAGAGTTCGCTTCGGCAATGACCTGGTCATTTCGGCATGTTGACGGCTGACCGGAGCGTGGCTCACTCTCCGCCGATGTGCGGCTGTCTTTAAAGTGGTTGTTCCACTCCTTATCCTGTGTGCAGCTCGTAGCGTCCTCATCGAGAGCGGTCTTGATCTTCCCAGTGCTTTCCAGTTGGCTGTCGCCCTGCTTCTGACAAAATTTGACGCAGTAGCACTGCTGCAGTCGCTCCGTCGTTTTCTTTACAATGAAAAATCGATGAGCACTGTGCACTACTTCATTCAAACACTGCGTCCCAACAACTGACACTGTTGGCAGGTGGGAAAAAATTCACGCATGCGCAGGAAGGTTCAAGTTTGGCTGATGCAAACGTGCTTGTTTCAAATCCACCAGGTGCTCGCAAAAAAAAGTAAGGTCAGATACTTTTCTAACAGACCTCGTATATGGACGACAAGAGCATGTGACAAAAGATGAGCAGTGTAGAGTGGAGCAAAGTAATAAATTCAAATAACAGAAACCAAAGGAAAACATTAAAATTAAAAACTATCACTTCGTGCTTGTGCCAAGTGACAGTTTCTTTGCATTTCTCAACTTTTTGCATTGCTCACCTTTTGTACCATGTCTTTTGTCACCTACTATATATTTTCGCAGTCTGCAGAATAAACTCAGTTGGAAGTTAGTGCTTGTATGAGTTTGTCTCTGAGTTATGGTCTTCAGTTTGCGCTATAGCAATCAACATAACATACCAACCACCCCCAGCCGTCACCATTGTACATCATGTTTAGTGATTTTTTAACGAATATCCACAAGTGTACAAAGAAATGTGTTTTGCTATCAGCTGGAAACGTGTTCTGAAGTAGTTTATATGAATTGAAATGGCCAAAGAAAGGTACTGACAACCATCATCACTGAAGCAAAATCTGTTGAATTATTGCATGTTGCCTCTTCTAGCTTAGAGGGCAAAAATTCAGGGAATAAAGAAACTCAAGAAAAAGTTACAAAGCACATGGTGTGCAAGTGAAGGAGAAGTAACAGTAGTAATACTAACTGATCAGAAGACAGCAGAGTAAACTACAACCAGGTTCAGCTGACATCTTAGTAGTAGTAGTTACCATCAACTCTTTCACAACCTAAAGAAAGAAGAAAGTTGTGGCGAAATTACTGTAAAAATCTTTTTGGCTCATTTTGTAGAGCATTTTTTTTTTGGAATAAAATGGTGCCATTCTGTTGGTTCTTTTATTTCACTAATCATGCAGGTGAAAAATATTGAAGGTTGCTTTAATACATGGCAATACAATGAAAAATGGTTATAAAATGAAAGCCAAGACACAAAAGTCTCAACATGAACAAGTGTGGCCATCTAGCATCAAAGAAAGAAGTGTACATTTAAAGGCTCATTCTTCTTTGTTAGACACAATAATAATAAGATCTAACAGACAATCATGCCAAAGAAAGCATAGGGGAAGTTAGAAGTAATCGTGATGTAAATGTGAAGAAAAGTGGACAAAAAGATAACTTGCTGTGGGCAGGGACCGAACATGTGACCTTCGAATAACGCATCTGATAATAGAGCATAGGATGCTGAAGGGTTTAAGGGGCCATACAGCACTTTTCAAACATTAGTTGTAAAATGCTGCCGGTCACCAGCAGTGGCTGCGGTATCAATGCAGTTCGCAATGCTCAAATCAGCCAATGGGGAGATAGAAAGAGACACTAGAATGAAAGGCAGATCACAACCCCTTCTGCTCATCATACTATAAAGCCAACAATTGTAAGGTTTGTGCTTATGGAATCACTTGTCAAAGAAAGAAGAGCAACGTCCAGCTGACTTTTAAATCTAATTGTAAATTCCATGCCGCGCAATGTGCTATTACTGTTTGACTCGCATGTTTGGGGGAGCCTACGATGCAGTGGCTCTACAATGCAATGAAGCCATTTAGGTGGGTTACACGTGATAGAATGTACCTATACAATCACTTGAAACACTTGGAAATTTTGTTAACCTTTAAATTCGATTTGAAGTGTTTGCGAATGCCTTAATAGTCACCCTAGTATTCACACAGGCCCAGCTGTGAATCTCATCGTGTTTGTAATTCATGAGTGTTTTGTGCCATTTTTTCGTCCAGCACTGTCGGGCTTCTTCTTCAAACTCAACATGGGCGTTCGTGGCTCACTCGTGGGCGCTGGGCTTGGGAGCTTACTTGGGTGAGTTGTGCTTGTTGTGCGGTCATTTTTTTTTTAGACACGGGAAGCTCTCACATGTATTCATACTAGATCGCGTACTGTTTCATTGATACACTTGATCCTCTTAATAAAAGACATGCACCGGGCCTTGCGTGAGGCATCTTTCATAGCATTCTCACTTTCTGACAAACTTCTGTGTGAATGTCATCACACTTGTGTCCACCGGTTAGCAATATAAATTGAGGTAATATAAACTGAGGTAACTCTGACGCCCTAAAGAAATATTATTATTATTATTTTTGCTTAGGGCTCAGCCTCACCAAACATATTGAAGAAGTGAAGTCACTCAGATTCGCGAAACTGTTTCTCGGCAATGTTCACTTGAACGTAGACTCGCTAAAATTTTGCTCAATTGAAATCTTTTGGACTCAGACTCACAGCTCTATGAGTGAGTTTGTCAACCAATTTTATGTCCAACTGTCTGTTACATTGGTGCTCTTATAAAAGGGCTCAACTGTATTTTATTTATTTTGTGGGTGCCTGTCCTCTTTCCTGGTGTGTTTTCTTTTAGAAGCGCATGTTTGAATTTTGTGAAGCAGGATTGCAAACAAAAGCACATGCAGAAGTGGGTGTGGAGACCACACCAGAATCCTCCATACATGAATTATGGAAAGCCATTACGAAATAGACAGGCAAACCTGGTAAAACAGTTGGAAACCAATAACAAGAAAAAAATGCATTCATAACTAAAATGCAAACTATCTGCATTGGATTAAGATATCTATAGCTGAAGTTTCTTAGTGCTTAAAAATATATTTCATGAACAAAGTATTCAATAAGGAATTACAAATTGAATCTAGTATAGTAATATACAAAAAAAGAGCATGAACAGGTGTGCATCATCATAATATATTACATAATTACAAAATATAGAACATGACCAATGAAAATAGAATACATTTGATAAAGAATTGATGTCAGGTTAATTAATTTATTTAACAGATATTTTAGGTATATTTAAATGCATTTATTATACACTACGTGACCTTGTACTATTATTGAACTGTGTTTGCCTTTTCTTACATTGTGTTTACATTATGTTTGCTTGTTATTGCTTTTTTTATCATGCCTGTTTCCTCTTTATACTCTCTACTATGTAATGTATTCCCCCTTCACCCATTCTTGGGCCCTTGGAGTCAATAAATTAAATGAATAAAAAAGTTCTAATGTTCTATAGTACAAACCATCTCAAACAGCTCGCTGTACCGATAATTTTAGTGAGTGCTGTACAGCAAGATTACCTGATTGTCGATCCAGAGTTTGTTGCAGACATTATGCAAAATAAAGTGCAGATATATAGTTTATCTAGGTTGCATAGCATTGCAATTGCCATGGTTTTCACACCTTGGCAATTGCAGTGTTAACTGTAGTGTTCTACGATACATATGCGGTGCACCATTGTTATACATATGTGCGCAGAGGCATGAACAGTTCTAATACGTGAGTTGCGTTTCCTGCAGTGCATTGTCAGCACTCGCGAATTATGCATAGAAAGCTTCACTTTAAATAATGCCACATTTTCGCTGTAGGGATGAAGCAGTGAATGCGGCCAGATAGAATGATCTAAAAGTAAGGCAAGCAGCTAACTTCTTTAAGGAGGGACGCGGCTTTGGGATCGCGAAGAATGGCGAAAAAATCGATTTTTTGAAACTCAAGTTTTCAGTTTCTGGAACCCTTTTTCTATCTGGTTCCAAAGTATCTACACTGAAAACCGCGCAGAAGTGCTTCGGAAAATTCGTTTCACCCACCTAGGTAGCAAAACTTTTTCTGGAAATGGCGAGAAAATGGCAATTTTCAAAAAATAATAGCTTTGCGATGCTTGGGTCGGCAGCCGGCTTCTCGGGCTCATCAGAAAGAGCATTTCTCCGTGTTTAACTTTCCAGCCTCAGCTGGCGCCTTCCTTTAACAACAAGCGAGCAAAAAGCAAATGTTTGAAGGTCGTTTTGAGGCCCTTGATTGACGGTGGCCGCCATATTGTCTCAGCTCGCCTCGCCATTGGCCCGATGCTCGCTGCGGGAGATCGTCTTCTGCTGCTTGTGCGTCGCGAGGACATGACTCTCGAAAATTGCCACTTCGTGACGTGTTCACAGCTTGATAATCACTTAAGATATAATTACGCATTAGTTACGAGCAGTAAGCGGATGCGCGATCAGGTTACTACAAGTGGGCGCGCTGTCTACGAGCGCCGCGCATCATCGGAATCATCTTTAGCCCTAACTCCGCCGACAGCGAGACTGTGGGCATGGCGACTGGCTTCTTCGCAAGCAATGAAGCTGTAAGCGGCGGCACGATCTGATTACTACGAGTGGCCGCACCGGATGCACGATCAGATTACTATGAGCGGGCGTGCGGCGGTCTACAAGTGCAGCGCGTTATCGGAGTCGGCTTTAGCCCTAACTCCGCTGACAGCGAGACTGTGGGCAGGAACGACGCGCAAGCGCACTCGTGGCGACGTGCTTGTTCGCAAGGAATGTACCACATCACTCGCTAGTTCCTCTGAATCACGTACGGGCATTTTACGCATCGGCAGCGGACAACACAGTCAAGCACGTCACCCCCCCCCCCCCCCCTTCACTGCCAAGGATGGCTCGGAACAGCGGCTAGCAGTTTCGCGGGTCGTCATTAGAAAATGCAATGCCAAGTGCAGTGCGCGCCGATTTTTTGTCATCTAGTTACACATTTCGCGCATTGTCATCCACGCGGCCGCGCACTCCATGGTCATATGGAGCGCTGTCAATTAGCTTTTGTGATGCGATTCAGACGTGCTTGGAGCCGTACTTGATATCGCCACGAACGTCTATGAATGTTCCGAGGTTAATGAACTGCTGTAGATTAGAGTTTTCCGCGACCGGCTGTATGATGATGCGTTGCACGGCTAAAGCAGCGAAAGAGCACGTATGAATCAGGGGCACGAATTTTTATATGCCCGTTTCGTGTCATTAATTATAACGCTAGATATTCCTGTGCCACCAGTCTTCTGCCCATAACTTTGTTATTTGGAAAGAAGGCATAGGCCGTCATGATGTGATCCATTTTTCTGATACAATAAACCTCTTTCCAAATAAAAAAAAGTTCAGTGAATATTTGTAATCAAGTACTTAATTACACTAATTACAACTTCAGCAC
This sequence comes from Rhipicephalus annulatus, assembly GCA_013436015.1. NCBI lineage: Eukaryota > Metazoa > Arthropoda > Arachnida > Ixodida > Ixodidae > Rhipicephalus > Rhipicephalus annulatus. The sequence goes on along the minus strand of WOVY01003821.1, from coordinate 416,828 downwards.
AAAAAATTATGTGTAATAATTTCAGTATATGGTTTTATTCAATTATAATTTTTTCTGTCATAGCTATCACACCACTCCTTCATACAAAGAACTTGGTTTGAAATCCATACTTGTTCTTTGTAAATCATGAAAAGGAGTAAATGATGAAAAGAAGTCAAATATCACAAGACAAACCTGAGATCACAAGTTTAGGTGTCTTAGAGATGTAAAGAAAAATTGAAACTTTAAACGCAGCTTTCTCAATACTGTTTTTTTTATATTATGCTCAGCCCTTCCACATGCTTCAATGAAGAAATAATTTCTTTGTCGTAAAGTATTTGTGGTATCGCTTCAAAATTTTTATGGAAGCACTGTGAGGTCATTCTTAGTGTCTGTGCCAATTTTCATCAATATACAACGAGAAACTAAGAAGTTCATTGAAAAAGCCTGTTAAAAACTTCGACAGGCTTTTTCTCACAAGTGTGTTTTGGACATTGTTCATTGCTCGTGGAAAGAGTAGCATGGGAATGACTGGACCAATTTTGATTCTGTTTTTTTTTCCCTGAATCCCTGAACACTGCTTGTGGGTACAGCAATCTTCAATTTTTGTTTTATGGTCCTGTTATTTTTCTAGACAATGATTTGTCCGTGCCACTGTTTCTGACAATGTGTGCTGGCAGCCATGCTGATCTCTAAAAAAAAAGAGAGAGAAGTTATTAAAAAATTCTGAGAGTGCCATACCCTGTAGCTTTCTTTTGAGTAAAGATCAACGCCATTCGCAGCTTCCTGGCATGTTTTGTTGCAGCCCTAGGCTTTCCACGAGCAGACCATGTAATTGGACCATGTAGCATTATGTAAATTTTATTTATTTATTTAGGTACCCTAAGGGCCCAAATGGGCATTACATAGGGGGGGAATGGGTTGAAAGCCGACACAACGTACAATATCGTAAAAAGAAAGAATCAACACAACAAAAGTGACATTACAATATCATAAAGGCAGCAAAAGTACACAATTGCAAAGTACAGCGTGAAACATATAAAAAAGTGTAAAAGTGACAGAAAATCTGGTATTCAGAAGGCAGGAACACAAATTTACAGCCTAAAAAGATGAGCATGATGAAGACAAGTTACAGTGTATTTTGAATAGCTAGAAAAGCGAGGAGTGCGGTTTGAAAAGAAGAGGTGTCTGTTTGGTCCACTAGGCTACTAGGTAAAGAATTCCATTCATTGATTGCCAGAACAAGGGGTGAGTTCTGATATTTGTTTGTTCGGGCAAAAATTGGGCCAACTTTGTGAGCATGGTCAGCGCGTGCGGACGTATAGGGTGCCGGGAGTATAAATTTGCGAGCGAATGGTGTTGGATGATGGTACAGGGTGTGAAAAAAAGTTAATCTTGACAACTGCCTGCGTTGGGTGAGAGGGGGGAGATTAAGTTCGTCCTTCAAGGCAGATACACTCTGGTATCTTGAGTACGATGACAGAATGAAGCGCGCGGCCTTGTTCTGTACGGATTCAAGCATGTTAGTCAGACACATCTGATGTGGATGCCAGATGATTTGCGCGTATTCTAGTGAAGAGCGGATAAGAGCATCATACGCGTGAAGTCGTGTCTCTGAATTAGCTAAATAAAGATGACGTTTGAGCAGGCCGAGCTTTTTACACGCCTTCAATGTGATTTTTTCTATATGGGGGGTCCAGCTTAAATCGGAGGTGAATGTAACTCCCAGATATTTGAAAGATGAAACTGTTTCTATTTTGGCATTATCTATTAAGTAATTATAAGTTTCGGATCTTGTCGTAGAAGAAAATTGCACATGCTTAGTTTTTTCTACGTTTATTTTCATCAGCCATTTTTCGCACCATTCAGTTAGAGTAAATAAATCATTCTGGAGTGTAGAAACATCATCGGAAGTTACTATTTCTCTATATATCACACAGTCGTCGGCAAAGAGACGAATTGACGAGGAAATGTTACATGCGAGGTTGTTTATATAAATCAGAAACAGTAAAGGGCCAAGTACTGACCCCTGGGGGACTCCTGATGAGACACCCACTGGGTCAGAAATGTGGTCATTTAATTTTACAGATTTCAAACGGTCTGTTAAAAAACTACGAATCCAGTGGGTTGTTTTGTCATCCAGATTAAGGTTACAAATTTTAGCCATTAGACGCTGATGTGGAACCCGATCGAACGCTTTCGACAAATCGACAAAAATGGCATCGGTACAAAGCAACCTGTGCTGCAAAACGTGGAGGTCAGTGACCAGCTCAAAAAGTTGTGTCTGACATGAGAAATGTTTCCTAAATCCGTGTTGATTGCTAATGAAGAAGTTATTCTGATTAAGGTGGGTTACAACATGCATGTAAAGAATATGTTCCAGCAACTTGCAGCTGATTGAAGTAAGTGAAATAGGCCTATAGTTAAGGGAATCAGACCGGTCGCCAGATTTGAAAAATGGTAGGGTATGGGCAAATTTCCAATCGTCCGGCAAGCAACCTGAATCTAGGGATTGCTGAAATAACAACGAAAGCAGGTAAGCTGAGTAAGGAGAAGTTATTTTCAAGAGCTTCGCTATTATACCGTCAGGCCCGGGGCTAGTTTTGGAAGCTAGGTGGTCGATAGCGCATGCCACGCCATGGGCTGTAATTACAATGGACGTTAAACTGGAATCTATGTTTGGTTGCGACGGATCAAAAGAGTCATTTAAAGGTAGCTCGGTAGTGAAAACTTTGGCAAAGGCTTTGTTAAAATGTTCGGCACATTCTTGCAAGGATAACTTATCCCCGGTTGCATTGGTTAGGACGGGTACCGTGTTTTTGTTCTTGGGGTTTATAATACCCCAGAATTTGCTTGGGTCGGTTTTCATAATACTTGGGAGCGTAATATTAAAATACTTATGTTTTGCCTCACGTATTGTTTGTTCAGTTAAAGTAGAAATCTGTTTGTAGTTCTGCCAGTCATCAGGATCGTTGGTTCGAGTTGACTTTCTGTAGGCCCTTTTTTTCCTGTTTAAAAGCCGTTTGATGTCACGGGTAAACCATGGGTCATTCGTCCTAGAGCTTATTACCGTTTTTGGAATACAAGATGCCTGAATTTCTTTGAGCTTGTCGCGAAATAGACACCAGTTTTCATTCATTGTACGATCCTGCAACCCAGTTTCAAAATTAACAGTTAAGGTTTCCAGCATATCGTTCATTTTTTGTAAGTCAGCGCGTCCGTAGTTGAAGATTTGTTTTTCTATTTTAGTTTTGATAGCGCGTGCCACTGATAGTGTGCAGTGTATGGCCTTATGGTCACTTATTTCGTCAATGACGTGTGTGTTAGTAATTACGGGTTGATTCGTGAGAATGAGGTCAAGCAAATGTGCGCTCCGCGTTGGTTCGCATACTATTTCCGTAAGTTGGTGGTAATCAATACATTGAATGAAGCTAAGGCATTCGAGGCGATTATTTTGCGCAGTGACGGAGTTTGTTGGCCAGTCAATACCCGGGTAGTTAAAATCACCACCTATAACTAACAAGCTACTTGGAAATTCGTGCAAGGTGGTGCCAATTGTATCGTTTAAACTGTCGACGAAATCTGCGGGACCATCGGGGGTACGGTAACAAGCGCCTAAGACACAAGGTGTATGGCCAATGTGAATGCTGACCCAGATATCGATGTCTATTTGTGATGGGCGATACTCTTCTTTAACTGCGATTGTTACGCCGCCCCCGCGAGAGCCGCACCTGTCCTTGCGAAAAATTTCGAAGTTTGAAGGAAGGGTAAGATGTTTATTTGATATTTCGTCGGAAAGCCATGTTTCTGTGCCGATAATGATATCGGCTGAACATGGCTGAACTTGAGAACTACTCGGCTGAACTTGAGAACTACTGAACTACTGAGAACTACTATCGGCTGAACTTGAGAACTACTGAAGCTATCATAATGAAACTCCATATTTCCCTATACGAGACACATATGAGTATGCATGCCAAATTTCATTGCTGTAGGTCAACAGATAAAACAGTTTTTTTTTTTCAATGCCGCCTCCCCCCTTAAAGAGATCCCACAAAGCTTTTTGGGCATGGTCAGAGGAGGAGGAGGTAAAACTTTATTAGACCAAGAGATTTGGGCACTTACGTCCCAGGGTCCCCGCACGACCCCACTGCGCTATGCGTTCATGAGTTCATGCAGTTCCATGACGTGGGCGGCCCGGTCAGTGGCGATTTTCTGCTTGGCCGGGTCCGTCGAGCGCAGCAAGGTCTCCCATTCCTCCCATGTGGTCAGTGGCTCCGGGCCCCGCGGGGGAGGGTCCGCCGGGCATTCCATGAGAATGTGGGTAAGAGTAGCGTGGGGGTGAGTGCATTGAGCACAGGACGGGGCGTACGCTCCCGGGTAAATGCGGGAAAGAAAATAGGGGGAGGGAAGGGTGCGGGTCTGAAGGCGACGCCATAATATTTGGTGAAAATTTTTGAGGGATCGGTGGGGTGGTGGGTATAGCTGGCGTTCGGCGCGATATGACTGGGTGATCTCGTTGAACGAATGCATGCGCTCCCTGGAAGAGCCCGACGCCGATTCCGCCGCCGCCCGGTTGATGAGACCTCGGGCGTGGTCATTGGCGGCTTCGTTGCCGGGATTTCCAGAGTGCGCAGGCACCCAGATCAGCTCCACATAACGGGCCGGGTTTTTGGTGGGCGAGCTGAGAATTCTGAAAGCGCTCTCGTGGACTCGTCCTCGCGCGAAATTTAGGATCGCGGTTTTCGAGTCGGAAAGGACGTACCGGGCATCAGTGTGTGCGAGGGCAAGCGCGATCGCCGCTTCTTCCGAGGATTCCGGGGTGGATGCAGGAGGAAGGTGGAGAGTTGCAATGGGTTGGAGTGTGCAATCAACGACTGCAACTGCCGCGTCGTCGCCCGTGCAAGCTGCATCCACCCATACGGCGTCCTCTTCAGAACCGTAGTATTTGTGGAGAGCCTTTGCACGGGCCTTGCGGCGGGCCGAATGGTAGGTAACGTGGGTGTTTCTTGGGAGAGGTTTAACTATTATCTGTGTGTGTATGGGTCGGGGGATTGGTAGAAGTGTGGGGTCGGCTGCTGGTATGTGAATATTGAGGGTGTTAAGTATGTAGCGTCTGGTGAAAGTCTGAGCTAAACGAGTGTATTGCGCTCGTCTGTGGGCCTCAATGAGTTCGTGTGTGGTGTTATGGAGCCCAAGCTGAAGAAGTTTAGTGGTCTGTGTGTTAGGGGGGAGGTGTAAGGCCACCTTGTAGGCTTTACGAAGCATGGCATCCAGGGTGGCTATTTCTTCTTGTCGAAGTCGGAGATACGGGATTGTATAAAGAAAGCGGCTCAGTATGAAGGCATGAATGAGACGGCACAAATCGTGTTCCTTCATGCCATAGTGTTTTCCAGAAACTCTGCGGACGAGGTGCGAGAGCGCATCCATCACCCGCTTGAGTTTCCGGATAGTGAAAGTGTTACGGCCGTTATTTTGGATGTGAAGGCCCAAGATTCGGATTGTGTCGACCTCTGGGATAGGGCGTCCGTCCAGAGTAACGGTGATGGGGGCAGTGGGAAGAGTACGTGGTGAAGGGCGTATGAGAAGCAGCTCAGATTTTTCCGGGGAACAGGAGAGACCAATGCTTTGTGCGTGTTGTTGTGTAATGTTTGCGGCGGTTTGTAAGGTTTCCTCTATGTCGCCATCACTACCGCGGGTGGTCCACAGTGTGATGTCGTCTGCATAGAGGGTGTGGTGAAGGTGAGGGATATTGTGAAGAGCGCGGGCTAAGGGAATGAGTGTGGCATGGAAGAGAAAAGGGGAAAGGACTGAACCTTGCGGAGTGCCTACACCACTGAGGGAATATGGAGGGGACGCATGGGGGCCCATATAAACCTCGGCCGTGCATCCTGATAGGAAGGCTTGTATGTAGGCGTACATACGAACGCCCACATTGAGGGGGGAGAGAGCCACCATGATCGCTCGGTGTTCTACTCGATCAAAGGCCTTGGTTAAGTCCAGGGCCAAGACGGCTTTAGTATGAGCGGGGATGAGAGGATCAAGAATGCCGTGCGTCAGTTGAAGCATGGCATCTTGGGCGGAGAGACACGGGCGGAAGCCCACCATGCTGTGCGGGTATAGGTTGTGGTCGTGCATGTGTTGAGTCAGTCTGTTTAAAACAACGTGCTCGAGAAGCTTCCCGAGACACGATGTGAGTGAAATGGGGCGGAGGTTTGATATGGTAAGGGGTTTGTTATGTTTAGGGATGAATACAATCTTGGCATGGCGCCAGGATTGCGGCAAGGTGCCTTCCTTCCAGCATTTATTAAAGTAATCTGTAATCTGTGCAATCGATTGATCATCCAGATTACGGAGCATGGAGTTAGTTATCCCGTCTTTCCCCGGTGCAGAGCTTGTTCGGATGTTCTGGAGGGCCATACGGACCTCTTGCTCCGATATGTCGTTGTCCAGGGCTTCATTCGGGGCTCCCGTGTAGGGCGGGAGAGGGGAGGAGGTGCCGGGTGTCGTGTGTGTTGTGCATAGTTGGTCCAGAAGGGTGTCAGGGGAAAGCCTGGAGTTGTGAAGTAGGCGTGTAATGTGATGTTGTGACGTTGTGCGTGAGTGTGTAGGGTCGATAAGGTGCCGTAGGAGGTGCCATGCGTACTTGGTAGAGAGGTTGCCAGCTATGCTGTTGCACACCTGACCCCAGTTGGAACGACACAACTCCTCGGCGTGCGCAGTTATTTGTGTCTGTAGCGTAGCCAGTCGGCGTTTTAACGTTCTGTTATGTTTCTGTCGTTTCCATCTCTCCAGTATGCTGTGGTGCGCCTCCCAGAGGTGGGCTAAGCGAGTGTCCAATGTAGGGGTGTTGGGTGGTGTGGTAATCTTTTGTGTGTGTGCGGTTATATCATCTAGGAGAGATGAGACCCAATGATCAATGTCTTGTATCGGGGTATTGGGGTGTTCCCGACGAGCGGATCGGATAGCGTCCCAGTGAATCAGATTGTGGGTGAGGAGTCGAGGTCTGTGTGGTGTGTAAGGTATTTGTATGGCGATAATATAATGGTCGCTTCCAAGTGTGTGTTGTGTACGAGACCATGAGATATCTTTGAGAGAACGGCTGAGTGTGAGGTCTGGACTAGTGTCCATTGTTACGCTATTGCCAATTCGGGTTGGTGTGAGAAAGTTATGTGTAGTGAGGCGCAAGTCTTGAATGGTAGTCCAAAGCCTGCGACCCCGTGCTGTGGTGTACCGATAACCCCAGTCTGTATGCTGAGAGTTAAAATCGCCGCCTATGAGTAGGGGGTTTCGGCCCGCGATGCGGTGAATTCTCTGCATTAGCGCATCGAGAGTGGCCATGGCCTGGCGTGGGGTGTGGTAGATATTGGCTATAAAAATCAGAGGTGTGTTAAGTTTCGTGGGGATGAGTTCTATGAGGACGCACGGAGTGGAGGAGGTGATTGTGTGTTCTTGGTAGGTAAGGGTGCGATAAATAAGTGTGGACACTCGGGGAGTGTCAGTGGGGTCTGAGTGTACTGCATGGTAACTTGAAAGTTTGGCTTGGTGTTGCGTGTCCTGTAACAAAAGAAGTTTGGGTATGGCAGGGAGGGCAGGTATTAAGAGCTGCAGCGGTGCGCGCTTGCCCCGAAAGCCGCGGCAGTTCCATTGGATTAGTGATAGGTGGGTAGAAGTATCACGACCCGCCATACTGGAGCGTGGGCGGAGCTAGGATTGGTTGTTGTTGCTGTAGTGGAAGTGAAATAGAAGGAGCAGGTGTGTGTGAGATGTAGGTAGAAGACCCCTCATGTGATGAGCTGGTATTTTCGAGCCTCTGAAGGCGGGTCTCAAATTGCGTAAACCTAGTTTCTAGAGTTTGGGTTAGGCGTGTGAATAGTGCATCCATCTGTTGCTCAAAACGAGTAGACAGCTGCTCGACTATCGTTGAAAATTTAGCTTCGATGCGCGCCTCCAACGCTACCAATTTGGCGTCAAATTTGGCTTCCAAGTTTCTTAGGTCAGCCTGATAATCGTCGACTGAGTCTGAGCTGCGTTTCTTTTTAAGGGGGGGTGAGGAGTGTGTGGCGGGGCTGTTGGGTGACTGCGCAGTGGGTGGGGTGACTTGTTCTGGGGACCGCTGTTGCGAAGGAGGTGAGGGGGAAGTAGGGCTTTGTGTTAGAAGGGTCGTGAGACGGCTTACCTCCACACGCAGGGCCCGGAGCTCCTGGTCACGGGGGTCCGGGGCAGGCGGAGTGTTGGTTGCTGGTGGTCTGGTCCCATTGGGCGTCTTCAGCTTGTCCGCCCATGTAGGTTGGTCGGAACTCTTCGACTGCCCTTTGCGCTGGCCGGCATGTGGCTCAGAGCGTTTGGTGCTTGCACCGCGTAGTGAGTGGTCTACTCCTTCCTGTGATCGTGGTTCACGTGGTGACTTGGGCCTGGTTACTTTAGGTAGGTGCCGGTGCTTACACTCCCGGGTCCCCGACAGATGTGGGCCTTCGCAGATGATGCAGACTGGAGTACACGTTGGATTTGCCTCCTTCGGGTGTAATTGGCCACATCTGGGGCACCTGTGCGTCCTAGGTTGTATGCATACATCCGTGCGGTGGCCTATGGTCCGGCAGTTACTGCACGTCTCGACCCTTGATGTATAGGGCGTGCACAGATGCAGTCCTCCACCATAAACAATCTTTCGTGGGACGGTGGCTTGTCCAAATGTAATGAGAATCGATCGCGTGAGTCCCATTCGTCGAGCGTCTAGTATAGTTTCGTGAGGGTTGCGGGAGATCAAGTCCGCGAGTAGTTCTTGTGGTGATTCCTTCCAGTAGGCGTTTGTAATGACACCCCTGACTGAGCCATCGGGGGGTGCGATGTATGCCGTCATGGCATACTCATGCTTGTCGTAGGTGATGTGCTGTAGCTGCACAAGCTTGAGCGCGTCCTTTTCATTCACCGCAGACACTGTGCAAGTGTTATTGACAGGGTGAATCCGGAGGGTCAGCGTAGATGGGTCGGTCAGCGCAGCGGCCTGCATGAGAGCGGTGAGGAGGTAGTGTGGCTGGAGCGTCGTAAGGTCAAGGCCTCCCTGGGAGCGGAACACCACTTTAAATCCGTCGGGTGGAAGGGGCGGTAGTTGCTTTATCTTTTGGGCGGTTGTATGGAGAACGCGCAGCTGCGTCGAAGAGCTCTGTAGCCCGGGAGTTGTGGCGGTCTGCGGAGTCTCGCGCGACTGGCTTGGCGTCTCTCGCACAGAAGGATCGGCGTTCGTACCGTGGCTCGCGTTTCGTGTTTCCCGGAGGTTTGCCTGGGTTCTGATGACTTGGGTCCAGTCCCGAGGGTCATACTGGCTTGGGTCCATGTCCGTGCCTTGTACTCGAACCTCCATGCTGGCCTAAGGTGAGGAGGCTGCGGCGCGACGCGTCGCAAGGCCTAGCACGGCGGTGGCGCGACGGGGCCTGGTTTTTTGGGCCTGGTGGCCCTCCTGGGGCTCGCCGAAACCTCAAGAGGGGTTAGTGGAGAGCGCTCACCTGTATGAAGGCGTTCGTGTTGTTGAGAGCACTCGAAATACCAGCGATTGGCAATTTTCGCTGTCGCGGTACGGAGCCGAAGCGAAGTCTGGTCAGAAAATGCTGGCGACTGCTAGTCGATGCTCCGGAGAAAACGTCAAGCCAAATATTATAGCGTAGCGCACAGCCTGGAATTCACAATAAATTATCAAAGAGGGCTATAAATTGCTTCATCCTCTCTACACGAATGACGATACAAGCTCGAAAATCACTCGTCACAGCCATTGTATCAGCCATTGACTGATTTCAGCAGGGCGCGCTTGGTTGTTACTTGGGCCGCTGCGGGAGGCTGCGACTGTGCACGATCGTACTGAAAAGCCGCCTATGCGAGGAAAAACAAAAAGCAGGAAAAAGTGCTCAAGGTCGCGAAGTGTGCGGTATGTATTTTTTCGCCCCGTGCCATCCCTTCTTGCTTAACTTCCAGCACTTTCCTCGGGACGAGAGAAGAGAGAATGCAATTACAGCGTGTGACAAAGCTTTGTAACTCCGCTCTTACTGGGTGGATTCCAAAAATTTTTGCAGCCCAGCCAAAAAAAAAAAATAAGTCCCTTTATTGAATCAATTTCGTGGCTACTCCAAAAAGTGTTGCAGGGCTCTCTCAAGATTCAGTCTGGAATTACTCTACAATGTAAGGGAACATGACTGCAGCAGCGAGAAAAAGCAGCTTTCGTTCGCTCTATCCCTTCAACGCAATATTAGTGGTGAAAACACAGTGCGTACTGGGGCATGAGCCATCAGCTGATGTTCATCGACACAGCTTGTGCGCAACTGCACTTATTTGATCAAATTTTGCAGTTGCTCCTAAAGTATCTAGCCCCCTCCCCCTTTGCCAGTACCTTTGCATGATTTTTCGCACGATTGAGCCGGCTGGCACGTTCCCTCTCTGCTTCACTTGTGTTCATCAGCTGGGGTGCAAAAGCCAAAATCGAATTTGGAGCAGTTTTGGAAGCAGCAAAATTTTACTTCTGGAGCACAAGAAGTCAAATTTGGAGCAGTATAAAAAAGAAGTGTTGCATGTAGGAAAAAATATGTACAAATCATTCAACTTGCCCTGAATTGTGCAGTGTTAATAAGAGAACTGCTTTTTCAATAAAATTAGTATTATGAACCACCTCACTGAGCAAATAGTGATAATATCCTCATTTGCATTTGCCATGTCTGACTCTGCAAATTGAAATGTAGAACTGCCAAGCTGGCGAGCTTGAAATTCAAAGATTCGTAAGGGTGGCGAAAAAATAAAAACTTGCTCACAGTTTTCTTAGGGCATCAAAAATGTCATACACTGCTCCAAATAATTGCCAGTAACATTTTCAGACATCATCTGCTCTACTACCACTCACAATTATGCCCCGTATAGACCCATGAGTAGTTGAACAAAATGTGCTGGGTCCCGTTATTAATGCTAACAGCCCCTTCAAAATTGAAACGCGTTTTTCCGCAGGGAACCAATGTACTGCGGCAAAGTTGAATTAAGCTGCGTTCTCTATGAGTTAGAACAAGTCATAAAACATTGCTGGGCCCTCCCTCTTTCTCTCTTTTTTTTTCTTCATCAATGAGGTTAGGTTTTGCGAACAACTTCTTGTCTCGTCTGCAAGGTGTGTTCAACCAGACAAAGTAACTACAGCGCTCACTTGTTGGCCTGGCGACGGCGCCGGATATCTATCGTCGGGGTGATGCAACTTCAATACAGAGAAATGTTTTATGTGCCGTTGCTATAGCGAACAACATAGTCGCCGGCAACACCCATTATCGCAACACGTCGAATCTCTGTTTGCGCACGAGAAACATGGTATATGCTTTCAGCTTTAGTTGCTAACATGCTATAGCCACGTTTGCCGACTAGGAAGTTCACATTTCCCGCGAAGTGTTGGTGGTTATGCAACGGTTTTTTGTTTTCAAGTTGCATCGCCTCGCCGATAGGTATCTGCAGCAGTCAGCGAACCAATGGCGCGCAACTTTGTTACTTTATCTGGTCAATCTCGTGTTGCAAGTGCCCTGACCTAATCGGAATATACCTTACACCATGGTTTAGGGTGCACACTTGGATTGATCGATGACGCAAAGTGCAAGCAGATAGCCAATGTGGCTGCCATCGCTCGCTGAAATTAGCACAACTGAGAAAACTTCGAGGCTGGTCGAATATTTTGGTGCATCGTGGCTCAATTTCAGCAAATTTCATGGTTTTAGCACAGCTCAGCGCAAGAATGTAGAATTGTATTAAATTGGCGCAGATGGTGCACCTATGTCGTCAACAGTCTTTGCATGCTATTGCTCACACGCATAACATACAGCACACAAGGTGATGTTATCGAATAGGACATTAGAGGGAACATGATGGTGATGGTAAGAGCCTTTTGAGTCCGCATAATGGCTACAAAATTTGAATGCTTCACTTCTTCATAGTGCAGCAAACAAATGGTGTGCTGCTAGAGATTCATTGAGGCTTTTAAAGCTCTTTCAACAATACATAACATCGAATATTTATTTGATATTTGTACAATATCGATTGGTGTTTCAATTTATACTGTCAAAATAACTGTTGGGGTGCAACATCCCAAAACCATGATATGATTATGAGGGGTGCCGTAGTGAAGGACTCCGTAAATTTTGACCACCTGGTGTTCTTTCAACGGGCAAGTAAGTAAAGCTCAGTTCGCTGGACTCGAGAGTTTTCACCTCCACCGAAAATGTGGCTTCCACGGTTGGGTTTTGAATCGATGCTTTCGTGGTGGCTGTGTTTCACCCAATAAATTGGACAGTAGACCACCAGGCATCATCATCATCAACATCAGCCGGACCACGTCCACTGCAGGACAAAGGCCTCTCCCATGTTCCGCCAGTTAACCCGGTCCTGTGCTTGCTGCTGCCAATTTATACCCGCAAACTTCTTAATCTCATCTGCCCACCTAACCTTCTGTCTCCCCCTAACCCACTTGCCTTCTCTGGGAATCCAGTTAGTAACCCTTAACGACCAGCGGTTATCCTGTCTACGCGATACATGCCTGGCCCATGTCCATTTCTTCTTCCTGATTTCAGCTATGATATCCTTAACTCCCGTTTGTTCTCTAATCCACTCTGCTCTCTTCTTGTCTTTTAAGGTTACACCTACAATTTTTCTTTCCATTGCTCACTGCGTTGTCCTCAATTTAAGCTGAACACTCTCTTTAAGTCTCCAGATTTCTGCTCTGTAGCAAAGTACCGGCAAGATACAGCTGTTATATACCTTCCTGTTGAGGGATAGTGGCAATCTACCTGCCATAATTTGAGAGTGCTTGCCAAATGTGCTCCACCCCATTCTTATTCTTCTACTTACTTCAATCTCGTGGTTCAGCTCTGCGGTTATTACCTGCCCTAAGTAGATATAGTCTTTTACAACTTGAAGTGCACTATTACCTATCTCAAAGCGCAGCTCTTTTCCGAGGTTGTTGTACATTACTTTCGTTTTCTGCAGATTAATTTTAAGACCCACCTTTCTGCTCTCCTTGTCTAACTCCGTAATCATGAGTTGCAATACGTCCCCTGAGTTACTCAGCAATGCAATGTCATCGGCGAAGCGCAGGGTACTAAGGTACTCTTCATTAACTCTTATCCCTAACTGTTTTCATTCTAGGCTTCTGAAAACCTCCTGTAAGCACGCGGTAAATAGCATTGGTGAGATTGTGTCCCCCTGCCTTACACCCTTCTTGATTGGTATTCTGTTGCTTTTTTTATGAAGCACTATGGTAGCAGTTGATCCCCTGTAGATTTCTTCCAGGACGTTTATATATACTTTATCGACGCCCTGATTCCGCAGTGTCTGCATGACGGCTGATATTTCTACTGAATCAAACGCCTTCTCGTAATCTATGAAGGCTATGTATAGCGGTTGGTTATATTCTGAGCATTTTTCTATTACCTGATTGATAGTATGAATGTGGTCGATTGTTCAGTAGCCTGTTCGAAATCCTGCTTGTTCCTTTGGTTGATTGAATTGTAATGTTTTCTTTACTCTGTTAACAATTACCTTTGTAAATAGCTTGTATACTACAGAGAGCAAGCTAATCAGCCTCTAATTCTTCAAGTCCTTGTCATCTCCTTTCCTATGTATTAAGATGATGTTAGCGTTCTCCCAAGACTCTGGTACTCTTCCCGTCAGGAGACACCTCAAAAACAGGGTGGCTAGTTTTTCTAACACAATCTGTCCTCCATCTTTCAGCAGATCTGATGTTACCTGATTCTCACCAGCAGCTTTGCCTCTTTGCATGCTCTCCAAAGCTTTTCTGACCTTCTATCATTACTGGTGGGGTGTCATCTGGGTTACTGCTAGTTCTTATAGTACTAAAGCCGTGGTTGTCCCGGCTACTGTACAGATTTCTGTAAAACTCTTTCGCTATTTTAACTGTCCTATCCATTATGGTAGTTATTTTGCCTTCTTTGTCCCTTAGTGCATACATCTGATTTTTGCCTATCCCAAGTTTCCTCTTCACTGCTTCGACGCTTCCTCCGTTTTTCAGAGCGTGTTCAATTCTCTCCATGTTATAGCTTCTTACATCGAATACCTTACGCTTATTATCAACTTCGAAAGCTCTGCCAGTTCTAGTTTGTCTGTTGTACTTGAGACTTTCATGATTTGACGCTTCTTAATTGTATTTTTCGTTTCCTGGGAAAGCTTGCCAGTGTCCTGTCTAACTACCCTACCTCCAACTTCCACTGCACACTTCGTAATGATACTCGTCAGATTATCATTCATTGTATCTATGCTAAGGTTGGTTTCCTAACTAAGAGCCGAGTACCTGTTCTGAAGCGAGACTCTGAATTCCTGTACTTTCCCTCTCAGTGCTAGCACAATGATTGGCATCTTGCTTATCAGTTTCTGTTATTCCTTTCTCAAGTCTAGGCGAATTCGAGACCGTACCATTCTATGGTCACTGCATCGTACCTTGCCAACCACTTCCACATCCTGCACGATGCCTGGGTGTGCACTCGATATAAAGTCTATTCCGTTCGTATTTTCGCCATTAGGGCTCCTCCATGTCCACTTGCGGTTTCCTCATTTTCGGTAAAAGGTATTCAAAATCTGTAAATTATTGTGTTCTGCGAATTCTACTAGTAGCTCTCCTCTGGCGTTTCTAGTTCCGATGCCATAATCTCGTACTGCCTGGTCTCCAGCCTGCTTCTGCCCTACCTTTGCATTAAAGTCTCCCATCAGTATTGTATACTGTGTTTTTACCTTACTCGTTGCCGATTCCACGTCTTCATAGAAGCTTTCAACTGAAGCGTCATCATGGCTGGACGTAGGCGCGTAAGTCTATACGACCTTCACCTTGTATCTGTTATTCAGTTCAATTACAATACCTACCACCCTTTCATTAATGATATAGTATTTTTCTATATTGCCAGCAGGCCTCAAAAATCACAAATTTGCAGCCCTATGCCTGGTAGTTGTCATACGTCAAATAACGACCACCAGACATAGGGCTGAAAATTTGTGTTTTTGAGGCCTGCGGGTCTTCGACAGCGAAAACACTTTTCATCAGTTTAGTCGTTTTGTTTCCACAGACTTGCATCAGGATCAGCGCTGACAGTGGGCACCAAGGCATTGGGGGTGACGGTGAAGGAATTTAGGTACTGGCAACATGACTACTGGATGCAGGAGTACAGGTAGGACCCAGAGGGCTATGTTTGGTGGCATCAATGTGAACTTTGTGAGCGCTGTTCTTCCAAAATGTAAAAAGTGAAATTTCCAAGTAACTTGGTTGCTGGCTATGAAATAAAATGACGTTTATTGAGAATATGTTGCTTTTTTTTTTAGGTAAGTGTAATTGTGAAAGTTGGTCGAGTTGCATAAAATTATGTAAATTAACGAGTTAAGATAACATGCTGCAAAGACAATACGGCCTGTGCCCTTTCATTGTTTCATAAATACACCTGAGGTTCACATAATGTCTAGGAACCCTGAATCACCATCCTCAAGAAATCAAGTTTTTTTGCTGTTTGTGGTTATTGAATATGTCTGCTATGTATGAAGTATAATAAAAAATGTTGGCCGTTTGAGCTGATTTGACGTTTTGGAAAATAGACGCAAGCAACAGTTTATAAGCCTTGTCACTTCATGCGTAATATTAGAACATAGGCTTGCCATAAAAATTTAGCTTAACTTGTGAGTTCACAGCACAGCCACTTTATGGGTCTTTCGTGTTGAGAAGTGTTTCTTGTGCACAGGCAAGGATGCGCATCGGTGGCTACACGAGCACACTTACTAGTGTAACCTTTCTTTCTTTTGTACTTTTTTTTCTCTCTGATCTTGCACAGTCAATCGATGATGACTTACAGTGTTGATTGTGTATTGAAATACTTATCTTTTCCAACTTTTTCAGTGAAAAGAAGGCCTTGTGGCTAAAGGAGAAAGCAGAGGGAGATTCGAAGTCATCATAACGTCAGTGCGGAAGGCTTCAATCTGAAGACCTTGTATAGTTGTTTAGCTGAAAGCATGTATTAAATGCATTTGGCAATGGACACTTGTTAATATTGCATATTGATAAATTTAGTTGCAGCATGAACACAACAAAAGTACACAAAAAACGTGCATGCGGCACTAATAGCAACAAAAGTATTTGTTTTCAAAACCCCACCAGACTTCATGCGCCATTACAATTCGGATTGTGACGAATAATCAAGATGCAGTTGCGAGGAAGAAAAGGTTGCATTATTGCCGCAAGGTCTAATGATCGTGCTATCAAATAACTGAAATGTTATACGAACTAAAGCTAGCAGTTCCCTCCTTTGGATTAAGACCTGGCGCAAACGAGATGAAATACGGCACCCCTAGCGAGAGATGCGATCCTTGTTTTGTTTATGGTTTCAATGTAAATTTTGTGATGCTAACACAAACAGAACTCATACAAAGCTGTAATTCATCTGCTGATTACTTGCAAAGATATGGCTAGGGCTGGTCAAAGAGTGCATTTTCATACTTTACATCCAGCTTATCAAAGCGCGCATTTTCTGCCGCAAGCATCCCCTTAAGATACTGCGTGATACAGATGGGGAGCATGTTTCATCTCTGCTAGACATTGCCTAACACTTGTCCGCCTTCCCTTGGACATAGGACAAGCGAAATAGTGTTATTGATTTAGGCTTTATATAAACAACATGACCTTGTCTGCAAAAATGCACATTGAGTGGCTATGTAAATGATATAACAATAAAAATGAGTTAGAAAACAGAAATACAAGCCACAATTGTAATGCAATATAGCAATTATTAGTGGCGTCTTCCGTACCTAAACCACAATATGGTTATAAGACATGCTGCAGTGGATGGCCCTTGAAACTTTGACAACCTGGAGATTTGTCAGAGTTATCTAACTCTGAATACACAGGCCTCGCACTGTATGTCACTTACATTGTAATGCAGGATCGCTGACTCAAAGGATGTGGTGTCGAACCCGAATGCTTTAACCACAGTACCAATGCTGGGGCATAATGCATTATCACCGCTTGCACATAAAGTTTAACTCCTCAGGCGTCTAACACAAGGGATGGCTCACTTACGCACGAATCACAAACAGTATCAGTATGCTCATCCTCTACAATTATGGAGGCCATGTCTTCTGTTGATATAAAGTGGTCGTATCATTAGACACTGTTGACTACGAGTGACAGACTGGATTCCAAGGTAAGGCAAGCATGCCAGGGGGAGGAAAAGTTAGGGTATCAACAAGTTGATATTGTAGTAGTGAATGCTGCGACTTGTACTATCCTCTTCAGGGTGTTTGCCCTGGAAGGCCAAGGATAAGAGCGCAGCCTTTCCATGACAGACACCCCAGTCGTTTTGGCGACCATGTCATTATTCATCTTTAAAAATGAAAAAGGCTCAATTACTGTGCTAATTTGGAGATAAAATATTTTTGTAATATTCAGGAGCACTATAAATTTTATAGAATAACATGTGATGTTTGCAAATATGTTCTGAGAGTGCTGTTTGTTGTTTCAGTACCCAATTCCGTGTCCATACTTAGCAAGAACGTTTGTGTAAGGTGTTCGAGGCTCAATATTATTACAGAAATTTTTCTGAAATATGTGTGAAGCAACACATGCAAGGCATGTAAAGCAATAAAAAGGCTTATTTTAAATCTGCCTCTGTGACATTGTCCAAGGTCAGTGATCAGGCAGTTACACTTTTGCAGGACTTTAACCTTCAACAGTAGTTATTTTCTGTTGCTTAGAGCCAGGTTTTGAAGCTGACCCCATTCGCAACTGAGACCCACAAGCTCAAGATGCCTCGTCAGACAATTGCTTTTTAATCACACTCATGTACTCGCAAGAAACAAAGATAGAATAGCCCGCAAAATCGGAGAAGCCCGAGAAGTTTTGAAGAGTTGGAAAAAGTGCATCAGTGTAGCTTCGAGGGCTCCTTTGAGCAAGGAAAGTGAATTTTTATCACGAAATATGCGATATTGATGATGGGTTGCTGTTTCCTTTGACCGCAACTTCGTATGCCTCGTCTGTTGTGTTTTTGCCTTTCTTCCTGTAAACAGCGCAGTTTATTGCTCTAAGCAGGAAAATAGAGCCAGTTTTAAGTTCAGTGTCGTGTGTGCCCTTCATTGGCGTCCTCGTTTCATGCACTGTGTAAACATGGAATTATTGCAGAAAGAGATACGTAGCAAAAAATATTTCCAGCCATTTAAGAAGACACTTGAAGCAGTGGTCCACTGATGATCCCTTTCGAGTAAAAAACTCGGGGATAGTGTTTCCATTTCTTAGAAAGTGTGGCACAAACTCCTCTCTGGCTTTCAGTATTAGTGTTAGATTTTCTTTTCTATTGCTAATGGAAAGCTCCTTGAGTGCGTTCATGAAGGGACGCAATGTTGAGCCTGGTTTCAGGAGTCGTAATGACATTCCTGTGGAATCATTCACTGGAATCGCCGGCTTTTTACCTAAACTGCATGTTTGCCGATTGACCAGGGCAGAGCCTATTCCAACAATCAGAAGTTTGTGTAGGCTCGTACGTGGAACTTGTCTTGTGCGAAATATTTATAGCGAAAATTGATCTCATTAAGGACAGAATTCTCAGTGGAACTGTGAATTCGAACATGTTAATGACTATGTAATGATTGTGAAAGATGTTCGGTTGCCTGAAACTGTTGGTGGTTGGATGTGTTGGCGGTGTTTAAAAGCCAAAGGCACGGGCTTGTCCTTTACATGTGAGGTTGCAAAGCATAACTTCCCGCAACTTCTCGAATTCAACCTTCAGTTGAAGGTTTCCCATATTTGCTGGGGCTGTCTGTGAAACTGATTCTTAACTCTGGATCAGCCCACTCAAATGTAGCGATTTGTTTGATATGTGGGGTCTAACGTCCCAAAACCATCATATGATTATGAAAGATGCCGTAGTGGAGGGCTCCGGAAATTTCGACCACCTGGGGTTCTTTAACGTGCACCCAAATCTGAGCACACGGGCCTACAACATTTCCGTCTCCATCGGAAATGCAGCCGCCGCAGCCACTCAAATATAGTGAGAAAAAAATTGAAGCTCGCACTACGCTGTGCAAACCTTGAAATAGCAAAATTGGATGACTCTGAAGACTAATGTGGTTGCTTCTAGGTTGTTTCCAGGTCATTCCTCGGCTTTAGCTACTTGACGCTAATTTTTGTCTATGTTGATTATCACTGCAGAGAGGTTCGAGCGAAACCACTAACAGTCACATGCACGGCACGGATGTCCACACTTCAGAGACAGAAACTTGCGCTGAAACCAAGCTTTCATCCCTGTCATACAGTCAGAGACACAACATTAGTGTCCAACCAGAGACGAAATCACGCTGAAACCAAGCATTCGTGCCTCCCAGAGATTTGCAGGATCTCATAGATCATACAGTTATCCCAACACTAGAAGACAAGAAAGGCAATGGCAGCTGCAAGAAAATATAATCATCATAAATGTATACGTGCCACTGAAATGGGGAAAATCCCACTGTCACCCCTTGTCCACTACAAATGAAGAAGGCAACAGTCAGCCCAAGAAATAGCCGTGAAGGGATGCCGGCAAGCCGAAGACGCTAAGTCTGCAGTGCAACGAAAGAATACTACGGAACACGAAAGGCAACAGGGGCTGCATGAATACTGCTTCCAATGGTAAGGCCGCACGAACAACAATGAGCTCGTAGATCTGTATGAGAGGTGTGCATGCAGTATAAGCGCGAGTGGCAGTCTCTAAAGTTTCGACAACCGTGTCGTGTCTGCGACTGCCTGTGGTTTAACTCAAACATTTTTGTGCTGAGAATCAACGTAGAAACAACCTAATTGTAACACATAATTGTGTTTTGATGCTTCAACTAATGTAATTATGCACCTTATAATCCCTCCTCTAACACAATTAATACTCCAGCCGGAGTCTGCGGGGGCTTTGTGAATAAATGAATGAATAAAACTTTCGAGCAAATTGTAGTCTTCAGAATCATCCAGTTTAGCTGTTTGAAGTCGCATGCGGCTTAGTTGCAAGTTTTGCCAACTTTATGGGGCTTACATGTTTCAGTGTATACATATTAATCATCAACACTGTAGAGCTTTGCCAAAATTGCTTGGATGTCATAAATAATTTAACCAAAGTGACACCTCATTGCAATGGACACTGTGAGCGGGTCAATGAGCTCGACACGTCTGGCTGTCCTGGCCACATGAGAAAAGTGCTGAATTGCTACTGTAGAAACGTCAAATGGCTTGCAACAATATTTTAAAATAATTGTTGGAGTATTATGTCCCCAATACCGGATATGAGGGATAGTGTACGTGCCTCCATCGCACTGGAGTCGCCGGACAGCACTGTGCCTCCATCGAAATGAAGTCGCCGCGGCCGCGATTCGACCCCGCGACCTTCGGGCCGGCACTCGATTACCGTGGCGGGTAGGCTCGTAACATTCTTTATTTCAATTGTGAATCCCACATATCATGAACACCTCGACAACACGCAATTTCTATAAAAAGACGCGGAATATGTAACTGAGAACGTACCGCGATTCGGCTGTCTTTCTTCCGCACGCAGGTACAGAAAGAAAAAAACAAAAACAAAAATAGGTTGTGAATGTTCTCAACTTCTCTGGAAAGAAACACAAGGGAGCAGCGGGCGTCGGTTCGAAGCAGGTAGGCTTTACACGTCACTGCTTGCTGTCGACCGATGTCACGCTGTCTTGTCGACGTTCTGAACGCGTAGTCAACTGACTTCGAAGCATTTCAAGCTGGTCCGTGAGCAAACCGACGGCGCCCCGAACGTCCGAACTTGTCAGGCCCAACGCCTGTTCAAGCTCTCGACGGACGTTTTCAATGTCGTCCAGGAGTGACTGGCTGTCCCCGGCATCAACAAAGACTACAGACACGCCTGCACACGCTTTATAGTGGCTGACTAAGTCCTTATAGACTACAGCCTTTTTGCATTTTGAACACTCCTTGAGGTAGAAAGCACAGCTCCTGCTCAAGTGGTCGTTAAGTTGGTCTATTCGTCCGGTGAAGTCGCAGCCGCTGTCGACGTTCACACAGCGAACTTTCCTGTGTTTCAACGCACCGTACAATCCGTCGTCAAAGATTGTTCGAGAATCAAGAGTTTCTTTGTCAATCAAGCACACAGGAACGGCTTCTTTGTGAGCAATAGTATAACACTCCTCGCAGACCATGTGTGAGCACGACAGAACACCTGTCCTTGCTGAAGCCACGCCGCACCAGCTGCACACTTGCACAGCGTCGAGCTTCTCAAGAAACTCGACAGTCTTCCACTCGGTGTGCGCGCCGAAGCCACGCACACGGTACATAAATCTTTGGCGCTTGTCGTCCATTTCCCGCTGCGCCATGGATTCACGAGGTACGGAGCTGGATCCAAAGCGCAATTAGGAGGGAGTGGCGATGAGCAGCAAGCGTTACAAAAAAGCCTTTACCAGAAAGAAAAGCCCGACGAGTGGTTCTTTTTTTTATTTTGAAGATATCAGCGTTCGATCGGCGCGTCAGGGCTGATTTATCTGTTATCGCCCTCACCTGCGGCCGGCCGGCGCCTCGATTTTTCGTCATAACTGCTGTCAACATTGACGGCAGCCGAGCTAAGTATCGCTTCGTTTCTGCATGCGAGGGGGCCGCCTTTTGCAATCCACTGAGTCACAGCTAAAGCCAAGGGATGGCGCATGCGCCGTGCTAGCTATAGGCAATCCTGTTGTAGTCGGTGTCCGCCGCTATTGTCTCCGATACAGGTGTTCTGTGATATACCAGCCCTGCATCACCTCAGCGCAGACCGAACCACTTGAACTCGTTGGACTATTGTGAGTCAAAGGTATCGTAACAACAGTTGTTGCGGGCTGCCGCGCGCGTGTTGGACCTTTAGAGCAGTGCACGCGTTCAGCTCAATCCCGGCGATGCGGCTTGCTGTTCGGCAAAGATGGCAGGTTCGATAGAGCGGTTGACGCACATGGTACATGGATTCGGAAGTCACGTTCAAATGAAGGTGGTGGAATTTGTGGACAAGCTCGAGTGCTGCCAGGTGTGCAGCTGGTGCGGCCTAGTGAGTTCACAAATGTATCGATTGTCTTGTCGGCACATTTTATGTGACGTGTGCAAAGGCCGATATTTGATTTCGAATAATTATGAATATTTTGTTAAATGCTGCGAATGTGAACGACTCTACACTTTTGTAGTAGCACGTAGCCCTGGCGACAAGCGCGTACGTTGCGTGTACGCTGACTGTGGTTGCGACTTTCTTGGACCTCTGAAACAGTTGGACGAACACCTGCGGGAGAGCTGCGCCCTGTACTTGACGGTGTGTCATAAGTGCGGAGACACGTTTGCCCACAAGGACATGCGGATTCATTATCCCACGTGCACTGGCAGACAGGGAGTGTTTCTTCGCTCCACGGACGCTCGTTCCGCGCTTGACAATTTGAACACCGCGTGCGAGAAGTTCGAGACGGCTGTGGCATCGGCTGGACCGGAAGAGGGCGCCAAGCTACGGGACATGGTCACTATGGTACGCGAACAGTTCACCAGGATTCAAGACCAACTGGCTACGGGTACAGCGTGGCATTTGAGTCCGACGTTGGACGTCTAGGCAAGTGAAAGCCTATAGGCGCGTTCGGCGTCCCTGCTTTTTTTTTTTCTTTCCTCGGGTAACAACAAACTGTGGTTGTTTGCTAAATAAAGCGTAAGATACTTCTTATGCGTTCATTTTCGTCATTATTGCCCATTTTATTACGGTGGCTTCGCGTTCCATACCCGACGTAACATCGAACGTCAAATATGCAGTTTAGAACAGGGTACGCAAAATGTAGCGTTTTGTTCCGTATGTCACTTAACGTATCGATGTGGATAGCGTACGATGTGTGCACCGCAACTGCAAACGTTAACGCAAAGCTTCGTGCGACTTATTCTGGAACTACCTAAAGAACCAGGAGCGTAGCGAGAAATTTATTTCGCTTTAGTTCTACCATACTTTATGTTCGTGCATCAGTTTACATGCGCCACATTTTATCAATCCGTTTACATGCATACTGGAAAATTCCTGAGGAGGGGGGGGGAGCAGCTTTCTTGGCTACGCCGATACGATTGATAATCAGTGCAAGAAAACCACCACGGCATGCTCAATCACGTGGCTTTGGCACGCGATGCATTACAATAAAAATTGCGGCAGAAACCATGTTCGATGTGCATGTAATTCCTCGCGAAGAATGTTTGACATGATGCGGCGCACCTGTACGTACTAGCGTGAGCAATATGTCGCGGGATCAAATCCCGGCTGTGGCGGCTGCATTTCCGACGGAGGCGGAAATGTTGTAGGCCCGTGTACTCAGATTTGGGTGCACGTTAAAGAACCCCAGGTGGTTGAAATTTCCGGAGCCCTCCACTACGGCGTCTCTCATAATCATATGGTGGTTTTGGGACATTAAACCCCACAAATCAATCATTAGCGTGAGCAATATGAGCTCGCACACGCCAGCGCGAAGCACGAAGCCTACATTGGCCGATTCGCAGCGGTTGGTTTCAGAAACAAAGTGGAAAGGGCCGCGCACTTCCCCTTGCTGTTGACCCTCTCGCCTCGATATTGTTACTGCAAAATGTAGCTTATAGCATGTTTCTGGCTACTAGCGGTGACATAACCTCACATCGACGCGCACAGCCACAACCAATCAGGCTATGCAGCTACAAAGATATCGGCTGTGATGTAGCCTGCCGTGGAGCACAGGCCATGT
Source organism: Rhipicephalus annulatus (assembly GCA_013436015.1). Taxonomy (NCBI): domain Eukaryota; kingdom Metazoa; phylum Arthropoda; class Arachnida; order Ixodida; family Ixodidae; genus Rhipicephalus; species Rhipicephalus annulatus. The sequence continues at coordinate 393,107 of WOVY01003821.1, read as the reverse complement.
TTTTATTGCATCCAGATGGTGTTAATTTGCTGAGCATTTGGATGCGCATCCTTTACTTTTGTTTTCGGTGCATTTTCTTTTAGTGTTATCATTGCTGGCGGCCCATGACACGCGATCAGCTGCTGTATCACGGCAACAATCATGCGGGAGTGCGAACAGTCATCGAGTGCCACATCTTCCTTTCGCGAGAACGGTGGTGGGTGAAGATGCATAGTGCGTCCAGCTGTAGTGCGTTATGTCATTGGGGAGCCCACTTGATCTCGACTCGATCTCGCCATGCCGGGGTGTTCGGTGGGAAAATACGGACCGATCAATGCGCTCGCACGTTCAGGTTAAAAAAAAAAAGGGTAGCTCTTGATCAGTGGAACCGAAAGAGGCATTGACCGGTTAAGGCAACATGCCCAAAAGTAAACTGAAAGAGACGATAAGTGTGCGCACCTTGTGGCTTGTGCTATATTGTGTGGCAGCGACGCATGATTCTCCAAGACAAAGGTTCTAGGCAGAAGCATAAGAAAGACAGCACGGGAAGTGTTAGATGCTCTTTTTATATAAAAAAATGCGCGCTGCTTTGTAGGCGCACCTTCGCTATCTTTGTTTCCTGGTGGAATTCATCTTATCGGCTCAAGGCTGTAACAACAAACAACGAAAGACGAAAAAAAAAGTATGTCTCGATAGTTGGTGCTGTCGGCTTCTATAATGTTTGCACGCATGTGCCACGTGTATACAGGGTGCCTGGCTATTTCTAGCCAGACTTTAGAAATATACCTACACACTCAATGACGAGGCGGCCAAATGAATGTTGGTGACCTGGAGTGAGCCAGACTAATATAATGTAATATTTGTTGGGGTACGTCCTAAAAGCCACCATATGATTACGAGGGACGCCGTAAGAGAGGGCTCCGGAAATTCGACCACTTGGGGTTGTTTACCGTGTACTTAAATATAAGCACACGGGCCCATTTTCGCCTCCATCGGAAATACAGCCGCTGCAGCCGGGATTCGATCCCGTGACCTGCGGGTCAGCAGCCGAGTACCTTAGCCACTAGACTACCGTTGTGGGTAAGAATGAGTCAAACGATGTTTTTCTCTGTTCTGATGAATTGTTCAATTATTTATTTAGATATACTGTCAACCCTCTATTGAGGGTCAATACTGGAAGCGTTTAAGTGTTTAAAATGAATTGAAACAACCTGCACTTTTAAATCATCAGCAAATGTTTTTGAAACTTTCGTTGCATTGGTGCACTTCTGCACTCGGTGGAACGACAAACAAATGAAAGACGATGCCTCTGGTTTTAAAACACCACCCAACTTCATTGATTGTCCTTGACGTGATGCCAGCTTCCGTTGTAACCAATAAAACGCAGCGCGCTAAGCGATGTATTTGGCCTTTTCGTACTGTTGGCTCATTCAAACGGGGGTGGCCAGAGCTCGGAAAGATCCCAAGTTCCGCCAAGCTCGGGCCATCCTGCACAGCGCCCTTGGATAGTCTTGTACACTGTCAATTGGAACACGGGCATAGAGTAACATGACACGTGAGCAAGGGTGTAGCCAGATATTTTTTCGAGGAGGGTTTCACACCGACCCGATGGGGTGGGGGAGGGGCACTAGCTTTCTTTTGTTACTTCACCATCCGCGGTAGTTTAAACAGATAGTCCACATGTATACCAAGTAATGAGATTCCCCCTCTCCCCATGCGTATGCTTGTGAAGAAAATAAGTAAAGGTACTGTAAGAATGTTTGATTTATATGTCAGGTTTAAGCTCCCGAAACCATCACATGATTATGAGAGACGCCGTAGTGGAGGGCTCCGGAAATTTAGGCCACCAGGGGTTCTTGAACCTGCACCCAAATCTGAGAACAGTGGCCTGCAGCATTTTCGCCTTCATCGAAAGTGCAGCCGCCACAGCCGGGATTCTATCCAGAGACCTGCAGGTCAGCAGTCGGGTAACTATAGCCACTAGACCACGGCGATGGGGCAGTACTGTAAAACTAAGTACTGTAAAAAACAGTAAACGAGAGTTACTGTGATCGTTTGGGGCAACGGTGCCTCGTCGCACCATTGAATGGACAAGTATTCGAAAACTCATTATTGCGATGACCCACCCGATCGAAGAAGATATCGTTAACCTCTGTTAAGCGTAGATGGCGTAATCCTCTTCAGGGCGAAGTTCGTTTCACACGTCAAGGGCGGTTTGGCCTAAGACGAGGATTGAGGGGTATGCGGCAGCATGTCTCTGTTCATTAACAATAAGATTTTGGTCTGCTTGCTCTGCTGAGCGAATTTCTTACTGTCAATGGCTGCGACTGCATGTATATGGGAATTATTTTTATGTTAATCTCTATATGTCAAGCAGCCCTGACGCAGGGGTATCTTTTAGTCAACATTCTTTTTTACTTTACTGCGCGCATCCAAGCGTGCTTGTGAAACGCAATATGAAATTTTTGTTTGTAAGATACGCTGCACGTTGGCAACACGACTTTGCACACGTTATTTTTCGGGCAGACTATCAGTTGCACTGTGACTTTTGATAGCAATGTAGTACTCCAATCGTAGAGGTTTTGCCGTGCAATCTGCGAGGACAAGGCAATCATTGATGAGAAATTTTCAATTGGTATCAATTGAAAGTGCACGTGCGACCGGACTATACCTACTCAAATAAACTATTTTATCCGTTGCGTATATGCGCTAAAACACCTAAATACGTGTGAAAAATGCGGACTTTTCTAGTTTTTTTTTTCGTACGTTACTTCACTCGGCTCCCTGAAACGATAGCGTTGCGGCAAGGTGTCTTCCGTTGTTTGCAAGCGTGCAGCCAATATTTCTCTTTCCTCAACAGATTCAAAACTGTACAAAATATTTCACCGCGCAGCATACGTGCATTCAGGTTTCCAGCACTTACACCAGCGTGAACAGCAGCAGCCTCCAACCACACAAAATCTTCAGTGATCGGTTCACTAGAGATCAAGAAATGAGCTCCAGAGTTGCTCAGAGCACAGTACATTTTAATCCATTTCTCAGAACGTGTGAACTCCGATGAGAACTGCCAGCGCATGCTACATGAGTGTACTTACGCTCTACTGTGCACCATCCATGCCTGTTGGTTGTCTGTTTCGGGCATTCTGATGCCAGTCGTTGAAGTTTCCCTACTGCCATCACCTCCTTCGCATTCATTCACGTTTCTGGTATTTCATCACAACGCGACAGAAACTACCAGGGCGCAATCACAAACGTGAGTTATCTCGCGCGCAGAGCAAGATACCGGGCGAGCGCGACCTTACCCGCACCTGAAGGGAAGCGGATGAAATGTATACCCGTGAATTTTTCCGCCAGGCCAGAAGCGAGTGCTAGTGTTTAAGGTGGAACTTTACCCGCCGACATGTATCGTCGCTACAGTTCTCGTTTATTCTCGCATTCAGGGTCACTTTCCAATCTTTGCTTCCTAGCAATGCGAAGTCACCCCCTTGAAATACACTGTCCACATGTATTGCTGGGTAGTTCGTGTCCTGGGTCGATCAGGGCCCTTCTATGAGACTCGATGGTTGCGCTGAAACGCCGTACGGTATAACGCTTGATGATTATTTCCCGAAAAGCGACGCTACTCCCGGTGCACACTTGACAACTGGCGAAAATGAAAATGCCGCTTGTCACAAGCAGGCAGCTTCATCGAAGTAACGTGCCAGTGGCTGGCGTGGAAGAGCACTTTAGGCTTCCGGTATTTCTGGCCTTTTCTGGACTGTTTATTAGACCACTTCAATGAGTGCTTTAAAAGGCATCGACACACCGTGAAGATACTTTTTTCGCTTCTGCCACAGAATATTCTCAAATCTGCCACTCTTCCCAGTGCCGAGAAGCTTCTTGACGTGTACTTGAACATTATCTCTACTTCAGCATTGCAAGGGTAGTTAGCAGGATAGGCTGCGAATTGAAAGGGAGAGAAGCGAGAAACGCTGAGCATGTCTGCGATGCAAGTGGTTTCTAATTGCCCAGAGGTATTCTTTCTAAACGAGCACTATCTTCTAAAGATTTTGGCAACTCTGCCAGTCAGCACAGCTGAAGCAGAACGCTCTTTTTCATCGCTGAGATGCGTAAAGTTGTACCTGAAAGGTATAACAACAAATGAAAGATTGTTTGGCATCGCTCTCTGAACATCCACCATGAAATGCAAGTCGGTCTGGTGGACATTCTCTCTGTTCTTTACCGGGAACTTAGGCGGCTTCAGCTGAATGTGTGTGTAATATCGACATAGGCACCTGCTAAAAATCAAAGAAGGAAGTTAACTGAAATTATTCATGGATTAAGGTTTTCTGAACAAGAATACGAACATAGTTGTTCATAATCAATTGATGGGATGTAACATCCTAAAACCACGATATGATTACGAGAGACGCTGTACCGGGGCGCTCCAGAAATTTCGCCACGTTGGTTCTTTAACACGCATCTTAATCAAAGTGCATGGGCCTCAAGCATGCGCTTGAGGCCATGCGAGTCAGCAACAGAGCACCATAACCACTTGATCACCTGGCGGGTAGTATAAAAGATGGTTTTGTTAAAATAAATATGCGCCACTTTTCGTCCAGCTGTAAGTAAGGACGCAAGTTCAACTGTATGAGACACCTGAAAATCACTTTGACAGCGTGGCAGAGTGATTCCGTCCTCTCTCGTTGCCTACTCCTTGGTTTTCAGTAACACCTTTCACTTGCAGACGTGGTTAGCGGATACGAAAGGTGTGAACAACAGTGCAACAACCGAAATTTGCATGTGGCAATTCTAGCAAATTTTGGGTAACATATGGCGCATATAATGTGACACGCAATGCGCAGGATAACCTTCGTGTCAAGTGAAAAAAAATATAATCAACGGTATTCCGCTATGTAATGTGTCTGTTTGCGGCGTGAGACATTGCTTGCACAGAGTTTCTTTCATTTCTTGTAAAAAATTATGGATGCTATGTATATTGCTCGTAATTTTACGCGATAACATGCCCACTCATGTTTTTCTAGTCATGTCAATATAAATATCAATACACGAACAGATGAAGTTGACACACACACACACACACACACACACACACACACACACACACACACACATATATATATATATATATATATATATATATATATATATATATATATATATATATTGTGAGCAACATTACTCGTTCCATCTTTTCATCTGTACATACTCATCATCACCACTCCAGTCTAGGTTGTGGGGCACATACTCGAGACAATAAAGAAGAGTCTTGAGTGTACTGGACGCCATCTTACAAGTGGTGGAGAGTGCTGCCTAATTCCCGAGTCCTCTCGCGCTCTCGGACAACCCCAGCGTCTTCTAGGACACATCCGTGGAGCTCCGTCCAGGCAGCCGCGTAAACGACCTGGGTTCGGTAATGTCGCAAGCCGACTAGTCCAGCGCAGCAGCTGCGCCACCGCTCCCACCGCCAAGAAACTCTTCTCACCTGGTCACCAGCCCTCAAAAGGATCCTCCGCTGTTCGCAGGGCTTCCGGGTGAGGACGTGGAAGACTGGCTCGAGGAGTATGACCGCGTGAGTGCCATCAAAAACTGGGATGAGCCTGCGAAACTCACCCACGTTGCTTTCTACTTAAGCGGCGTCGCAAAAACGTGGTTTTTAAACCACGCTACCGATTTTTTGACATGGCCCGCCTTTATGCGCCAGCTCCGCCAGATTTTCGACAACCCGTCAGTGCGCTCGCATATTGCCAAGAAAAGGCTTGGTGCACGTTTTCAACACCCAGGCGAGTCTTACACTTTTTACATTGAAGATGTTCTCGCCCTTTGCCGCCGCATCGAAAACCATATGGCGGAAAACGACCGCGTGCGCCACCTGCTGAAAGGCATTGCGACGGTCGATTTTAATGCGCTTGTGGTGCAGAATCCCCAGAACGTCGCCGATGTTGTAGCTACCTGTCAGTGCCTCGAGGAGCTTCAAACCACTCGGGTGCAACCTGATATGCCTGTTCTCAGCTCGAGTCATGACACAACAGAGCTGCGTTCATTGATCCGCTCTATCATCCGCGAAGAACTTCATGCACAGGCTTCACATCGCCACCTTGATATTCGAATGATGCCACCTGCTACTAGTTTACGCGACGTCGTGAGGGAGGAACTGGCCTTGATCACAGGCACACCAGTTCCGAGCTCAGATCCCGTGCCCATGCCAAGTTATGCTCACGTTGCTGCAATGACGCCTGCGCCCCACCAAAGCCTGGCCTCGATGACTGTCACACCTGTTCCGAGTTCTTATCCTGTGGCCATGCCAACTTATGCTCAGGTTGTTGCTCGGACACCCGCATCCCAGCACAGCCCAATGCAGCTACCAGCGCCCGATGTGCATGGTTCGCTCAACTCGCTCGCACCGCGACCATCTTCCCAGCCTCACAACACCTGGCGCACTACACGACCGACTTGCTTTTATTGCGGCATCCGTGGTCATATTTCAAGGTTTTGCCGACGCCGTAAACAAGACGAAAGACGAAGCTACGGTGACTATGAACGGGACGACTTCTACCCAACTGGACCACCCTATCGCCGACAGTATCAGAACAGCACACGCCGATCGCCGTCTCCGCAGAACCTTGCCTCAGTTGGCAGTTCCCGTTTCTCACGTCGTCGCTCACCTTCACCGATGCGGCGTTCCTCCTCTCCCCTTCGACCTTCTACTTCGATTCCCGACCGCCAACTGGAAATTTAAACAGTGCAGCTTCGGGATGGAAAGCTGCATCTTTCGAACTGCGTCAAACTCCTCCAGACCGCCCATCAGATGTTTTATTGGTGTATGTTGAAGGTATACAGACAGAGGCACTAGTGGACACAGGCGCATCACTTTCCGTAATTCGTGCAGACTTTTGTGCCCGCTTGAAAAAAGTTAGGACGCCATACAATGGCCCCACCTTCGTTGCGCAGATAGAGTCCATATTCAGCCTTCAAGCGTTCGTACAGTCCGCGTTTTCATAGATGGCATCCTTCACCACATTCAGTTTCTTGAATTTCCTTTGTGCACTCGCACAGTAATTTTAGGATAAGACTTCCTTTATTCGGCATCAGCTTTCATATCGTGTCGTCAGCGAGTAATTCATATGTCAGCTACTGAGAGTTCATCTGATGTCGATCCATACAGCTACCGTTTCGTTGCTGTCGCGGATTGTTTCATTTCTCCAGGAGATGAACGAATTCTCACGATCGCTTCGGATACTATAGTTAACGGTGACGTGTTCATTGCTCCATCAGTTCCCTCCAAACCTGCGGGGCTTACCATTGCACCCGGTCTTGTGCGGTTTAACGGCGGTAAGGCATTGGTCACCGCCTTGAACCCAACTTCATCGCCAGTGATGCTGCCCCAGGGCACTGTTGTGAGCTGCTTCGCTGACAGCGAGCCTCTTTTGCTGGTTCCTCTTCACGCAGAATCACCGCCTTCGTCTGCAACAATTAAGCAACAATATGACAGCTTTCGTCGAGATGTCACCTTCCGTCCTGGAGATGAAGTACTACTTTCGACGCCTGTTCGTACACCCGAATTGTGTGAAAAGTTTCAGTCATGCTTTCTCGGACCTTACGTTGTTAGTGAACGAACATATCCTGTCAATTACCTTGTCACTCCCGTCGAGGGTTTCTCGGACCGTCGTTACCGTGCATCCGAGATAGTTCACGTTTCACGCCTTTTGTTCCCGTACCTTTCCTTTTATTCGCCGTACCTTTCCCGGCTAAGTCTCGGCCGGGTAGGCCGATCAAGTGCGCGGGGAAAATAAGTGTGAGCATCATTACTCGTTCCATCTTTTCATCTGTACATACTCATCATCACCACTCCAGTCTAGGTTGTGGGGCACATACTCGAGACAATAAAGAAGAGTCTTGAGGGTGTCAGCGGCACTCGAGTTCGCACAGCTGAATTCTCCGGCAGCGTCTCATTCTCCGGCAGCGCTTCCTTCTCCGGTAGCGTCTCCGTGCTTGCTCGGGAAACGCTGCACTGCGTTAACGTGGACTCCGAGCCCTGAGCGCGTCCACTCGACGCGGTTGCCCATTGGTTCAACGAACATTCAAAAAACAAAAGTGAGCCTTCGAGCCGGGAGCGCATAGCGACGCATCGCCAGAAAGAGGAGAACAAGCCGAGACTATGGCCGAGATTCGAGCCGGGACCGCAGAGCAACGCACCACAGAGCGAGCCGAGACGCGAGTGGCGTCGGACGTATCCGATCAAACTCCTGCACCGAGTCCAGTTTCCTTATACATGCAACCACTGCCGATTCACCTGTAACTTAGCACAATACAGTTTTTCTTAAAATTTGAACCTTGCCTTGACTACATTCATTCGGACATCGCTGACATGGCGCAGCCGACAGGATGTGAATCGACCGAGCTGCATGCGGAGGAGGAAACGACGCCACGAGAAGGAGCGACGCCACGCCGTACATCGTCTCGGGACTCCGAAATGACCATCGTCGAAAGCGTGTTCACGACCCTCGACCACAGCACGATGGCCAAGGCAACGAAAAAGCAACTCATCGACGAGCTGAGAGCACGACGTCTACGGTGCTCCGGACGAAAGGACGAGCTCATCGCAAGAATCATCCGTGACATCATCACTCGCCAAGCCCTAGAGCCGACGGACTCGTCAACGAAGGACCAGGCTGCCTACGACGACGACAGGCAGGCGCACCTGGAGACGCTGTCCGCCGACAACGCGAGGCTTTGCGCTGAACTGAGCAGCCTGCGAGCCCAGCTTCACCGTGCGACCCCGAGTGAACGTGAGACATTGCACGAAGCCCATCAGAACGCTTCGCTGCCAACGGAACGGGTGGCGACTTGAACCCTCGGGCTGAACCATTCCGTCCCTGCTGACATAACGATGTCCTCGGGTTCGGCGCGGCCACCGTCACTGAACGACGGCACCAACCAAGACGCGGCACGCCCCGCCGCGCTGACCGTTTCAACGCACGAGGGAGAACCTTCCATGGCCCAGATCCTCGTCGCGCTCGCGAACACACAAGCCCTGCTCGCCAACACGCTGTCGAGAAGTCCACTGACGACGAGCCCGATCCAGATTCATTCCACAAGCGACACGTCATCCTCAATCCCCTTGTTCGATGGGACGCCGCAACAAAGTGCTCACGAATGGATTACGCAAGTGGAGAGAATCGCAGCGCTCACCCACTGGACGCCATCGCTGACGTTGGTGACAGCAGCAAGCCGCTTGATGGGATCTGCCAAGGATTGGCACAGCGCCTACGGCTCACAGTATTACACCTGGGAGCAATGGAAAGAAGCGCTCATTCTCCGATTCAAACGAAAGCTGACAATGCAGGAGTTCCTCGAACTGCAGACGAAGCGACGCCTTCAGAGCCACGAGACCATCGTCGAGTACATGTACTCGAAGAACGCCATTCTGAACAAGGCGCCGTACCGTTTAGCAGAGAAATAGCGTATTTCCCTCATTTTCAGCGGCATCTAGGACGACACATGGGCCAACCCACTCGCAGCGCAGCTGTGTGGCACAGTAACCGAACTCATTGACAGAGCGGCTTTGCTCGACGCGAGGCGTCGCACGACCGTGTGTGCCGAGAACGACAAGAAACTGTCATCGTCTACAGCGAGCCGTGGTCAGGGTTCGAACCAGCGGGTGCCAGACAGCAGCTCTGCCAACTTGCCAAAGGCCAACCCACGCAGCGATTTCCCGGGAGCTCCACACCCGCGGCCCATCTCTGCTCGTTCGTGCTTCAACTGCGGCGACATCGGTCACCTGTCCCGTGATTGTAGAAAGCCGAAAACGCCAGCAACGATCAGAGCGGACGAGAAACGAGAGAAGAGGGACAATAGCAGCCACGAAACAGGGACTACGTCACCTAGGCAAGCGAACTGTTTTTTGCATTCGACGGGCGGCACATTACCAATAGGGTCCGGTACTGCTAACAACCGACCCGTCCGCGTGTGCATTGACAGTGGCGCCAACTTATCCATCATGAGTGCCAATGCCTTGACGGACGACATTCCCACGCACGCATGGGTATCGCGCGAGAACATTGAAGTTCTCAACCGCAGCATATGCCCAACTCTCGCTGCAACGCTTGAGGTGACATTGGGCACCACGAATGTGCGACTCGAAGACGTCGTGGTAACGGAACTCCCCAGCGGCATCGACCTGATTCTGGGATCAGACTGGCGACGAGTCGCGAACGTCGACGTAACGTTTCACACGTCAAACGATGAGACTATCGTTCCAGTCGAGCCCTCCGGAAAATTTTGATCGTCCGAAGTGCCACCCCCAAAACAAGGCACACCACACCGCACCGGGGAAACGCTTATTGCGACGTTCTGCCGGCAATCGGACGAGAGTGTTTCCAAAGACGAAGGGTACGTGCGCCTCAACACGAAATGTCCCGCACCCGACGAAGACTTCACACGAGTCTAGTCGAAGACGCCACACGGAAGATAACGAAGGATGCCACCGAGGCAGAGAGGGAACAACTTCGCGCAATTCTGTTAAGGCATCACCAAGCGTTCACTTCCAAAGGCGACACTTTGGGCGTGTGTCCTCACATCGAACACAGCATCGAACTCAGAGACAATATACCAGTGTCATCGAAGCCGTACAGGTGCTCACCGGCTGATCGCAAGTTCATCCGAGAACAGGTGAATGACTACCTCTCCAAGGGCATCATAAGGCCGAGCGAAAGCGAGTACGGTGCTCCAACGATAGTCGTCGATTAACCGCACCACCCGACGACTCCACGAAGAATGGTACACGACTATCGCAAGCTCAACGAGAAAACCATCAACCCTTCTTATCCAATGCCCGTCATGGAAGACGTTATTGACGATGTCATGCGCGACGGATCGGCTTACTTCACTGTGTTGGACGTGAAGACGGCATTTCTGACTATACGAATGAAGCCGGACGGCGTACACAAGACCGCATTCGTCACTCCAGACGGAAAGTACGAATACCTTCGAATGGCCTTTGGGTTTTGCAAGGCCCCTCAGACCATGCAAAGAGTCATGCGTCGCACGTTCGTAGGCTTACCTAGGACAGCTACGTACATGGACGATGTCGGGCAGGGAGCCACAACAGTGAGGGAGGCTTTAGATTTGCTGAACGAAGCACTCAGGAGAGTCGTGATCAACGGCTCGAAGATGGATCTCCGGAAATGCCAGTTGATTCAAGACAAAGTATCTTTCCTCGGTTACGTGATCTCTGCCGAAGGACGAACACTGGACGAATCCAGAGTTGCCGCTGTCGAGACGTTCGAGCCGCATCGCAACGCAAAGAAGCTGTACTCCTTCCTGCAGTTCGCTAACCACTACCGAAAGTTCATACCGGAGTTTGCAAAGGTCACGCACAAGCTACGGCACCTTCTGGCGAAGGACGTTCCTTTCGTGTGGACTGACGCTCATGAAGACACCGTCAACGCCATAAAACACGCCTTGAAGAACCCGCCAATTTTGGCGAGCTTCCGCCCAGACGGCCCGACTAACGTTCACGTCGACGCTTCGCAAACCGGGATGGGTGCGGTGCTTTCTCAAAATCAAGACGGAAAGGAGCGAATCATAGAGTACGCAAGCAGATCACTAAACGAGCACGATCGTGGTCTACACTCTAATATGCTTGAGTGCATGGCGCTCCACTGGGCGATCACTGAGAAGTTTTCGGTCTACCTGAGAGGAGGCCCTCGTTTTACAGTGTTCACGGACAACTTCAGCTTGTCATACCTCGTCCAGAAGGGAGCCAGCAACCGCAGATTTGCGGGGTGGACGCTCGACTTAGCAGAGTAAACCTTCGACGTCAAGCACAAGCCAGGACGCCAGAACTCCGCGGCTGACGCACTCTCGAGGCAGTCGGAATCTGCAGAGGCTTTCGACCAGGGCGTTTCGACCCGAGACCTCCACTGCTACGCAGTAGTGGTCGGCAAACACAGTCGCCTACGCGAGTTTCAGGAGAGAGATACTGACTGCAAAAGATTTCGGGAGGAGGCCAAGCACAAATCTTCAGACTACGAGATCGAAAACGACATACTGGTGAAGAAATCTCTCGAGGGAGGACGGGTCCGTCGGAGGGTGATCATTCCCGCTGCCCTCCGAAGCAGTGTGATGATCGTTTTCCACGACAACAACGGCCACCTAGGCGTCGAGAAGACAAGAGACCTGATCCAGCGAAAGTACTGGTGGCCATTGATGAGAAAAGACATCCGCGAGTATGTTGATTCCTGCCACACGTGCCAGACTATCAACGCCCGCACGACACGGAATGAAGGTTGCCTTATCCCACGCGATATTCCCACTGAGCCAAACGCGGTGATATCCATGGATCACATGGGTCCGCTAAACGAGAAGGGAGACCACATCCTCGTGTATATCGACCACGCCACGAGATACATGGACGCCGTGACCGTACCGAGCACTTCGTCGGCGCACTACCTTGACTTCATGACAAACCAGTGGATTCCGCGATTTGGAGTTCCCAGCGTCATTATTACGGACCAAGCCAAGGGATTCGTGAACAAGAAAACCAACCATTTCCATCACAGACTGGGAATTACTCATCAGAACTCCCCACCGTACTGGCCACAATCAAACGGACTGATTGAGCGAATGGTAGGAACGTTGAAACAGGTGCTACGCAAAATGCTAAACAACAAGGACAAATGGCAGAAGGAACTACCCCGAGCAACGCTAGCAATCAACGCCACGAAGCATCGTCACAGTGGCCACAGTCCATTTCGACTCATGCACGGCTACGACCCAAAACTGCCAGGAGAGCTCAACCTCGCCTCAGTAGAGGGAGACATCGACGAGTCTCATAGACTACACGACTTGGCAAGGGAACGTGCGGAGACAAGAGAGAGGCTACTGCAGAGTCAGCGCAAAACAACGGTCCGATACGACAAGAAGCGGCGAACTCCGAGGTTCATAACGGGGGACCTCGTCCTGCTTGAGTTGAGCGCTCGAGGCACATTAGATCCTCGCTATGAAGGTCCGTTCGAGATGACGGCCCTCGTCGGAGGAAACAGGGCCGAGATCCAAAGAGTACCCCACACACCGGGCATGATCAACCAAAAAATCGTCAACGTGGAGCAGCTTCGTACATATAAGGAGCCGCTCCTAGAAGTTACGGAACCATCGCCATCTAACGACACGCACGCCTGAGGACAGGCGCAATTTTCGGGAGGGTCGTGTCAGCGGCACTCGAGTTCGCACAGCTGGATTCTCCGGCAGCGTCTCATTCTCCGGCAGCGTCTCCGTGCTTGCTCGGGAAACGCTGCACTGCGTTAACGTGGACTCCGAGCCCTGAGCGCGTCCACTCGACGCGGTTGCCCATTGGTTCAACGAACATTCAAAAAACAAAAGTGAGCCTTCGAGCCGGGAGCGCATAGCGGCGCATCGCCAGAAAGAGGAGAACAAGCCGAGATTCGAGCCGGGACCGCAGAGCCACGCACCGCAGAGCGAGCCGAGACGCGAGTGGCGTCGGACGTATCCGATCGAACTCCTGCACCGAGTCCAGTTTCCTTATACACGCAACCACTGCCGATTCACCTGTAACTTAGCGCAATACAGTTTTTCTTAAAATTTGAACCTTGCCTTGACTACATTCATTCGGACATCGCTGACAAGGGATATATATATATATATATATATATATATATATATATATACATATATATATATATATATATATAATGAGACACGTTATATATCTATAACGTGGCACGGCCTTCTGACGAAAGCCGTGCCACGGCCGAAACGTTAGTAAAGACAATTTCCTTTTCAAATGTGCTATCTGCAAGTTCATTCAATATATATATATATATATATATATATATATATAGTGTAGGCATTCATTAAGCACATCTACTATCTTTACACATGTTCATCATCATGAGTGGTCGTCATCTTCATCTGTTGTGGGGACTTGGCTTGTCTGAGTTCTGTGCCTTGGGCATGGTCGCTTCATCGTGTCTTCTGGGCCTAATAAAGGTTGCCTTCACCGTTACATCACAAGTGGTGGAGTGTGCTCTACGATCTTCCGTCCTCTCCCAGCCCGATCTGCCTCCTGGAGCTCCGCTCAGGTCGTCGTTTGTGCCAGGTGTCTGGTAACATGCCCCAGGACGAGCCAACCGGCGCTTCTGCGTCTACCCTCACGGCCCCGGGTACCGCGGCCTATCCATCGTGGATTATCACCGCGCACCAGCGTGAGCCGCCCACGTTCGCCGGACTTCGAGGTGAAGATGTGGAGGATTGGTTGGACCAGTTCAATCAAGCGAGTTCCGCTAACAACTCGGATAATCCTACCAAGCTTCGCCGTGTTTCCTTCTATCTGACAGGCGTAGCGAAAACATGGTTTTTCAATCATAGAACAGACATTACGGACTGGACACGTTTCAAGCAACAGCTTCGCCAAATTTTTGGCACCCCGGTGTTCGTTCAGCTCTTGCGAAGAAGACACTGGATGCTCGCAAGCAACAATGCGATGAGTCCTACACATCGTACGTAGAGGATGTGTTTGCTCTCTGTCACCGTTTCAGCAATTCCATGTCTGAATCAGAGAGAGTTCGTCATCAATTGAAAGGGATCGGCATGGTCACGTTCAATGCCTTGGTCATTCAAACCCGACTACAGTCGCTGGGGTTGTTGCCACGTGCCAACGCCTAGAGGAACTTGAATCCCAACGGTTACCGCAGGACAGCGCTGAAAACACCACCATGACTGATGTCTCATTGCGTGCCATGATCCGGGCGATTATGCGGGAAGAGCTGCAATATTTCGACCTCTTAATGACACCGAGTCCACCTCCCCCCTCACACTACTTTGCGCGACGTTATCAAAGAGGAGTTGGCGTCCATGACCAGGCCAGCGTATGTAGACTCTCCAATACTTCGACTCCAGCCGGCGTACGCACAAGTCCTCGCTGGCTCACCACCCGTCGTACAACCGATGCCCGCACACTCGACGCCTGTCCCGCTGGCTTCGTTGACTCCGAGTGCGCCTAGCCAGTCCTTTCACCCAGCGTGGCGGCCACCTCGTCCGATCTGTCATTACTGCGGCTATCGGGGCCACATTGCACGCGTCTGTCGGAAGCGTCAGCAGGACGAGCATCGTGGATTCGACACCTACGGACGGGATGATGGGACAAGCTGGTACGCTTTCCAACGTCGTCCTTGTGATCCGCCGCTACGTCGCTCACCGTCTCCAACTGCGACATCTGAGCCAACCAGTTCTTACCGCTCTACTAGACGCCGCTCACCCTCACCCCTCCGCCGCTCCACGTCTCCATTGCGACCTGTCTCGCAATTCACCAACCAACGCCCGGACAACTAAACTCTGCAGCTTTTGGAGGAAAAGCTGCATCGAACAAAAAGACAGAAATTCCTCCAGTGCGTCCATATGATACGATATCTGTTTTATTAGAAGGTGTGTACATGGACGCTTTAATAGACACTGGTTCTTGTTTGTCTGTGATTGATTGTTCTTTGTTCTCACGTCAGCGAAAAGTCACCACCCCTTATGATGGACCTACACTGCGCGCTGCTCAAGGGGACGCCATTAGACCTGCCGCTATGTGCACCGCTCGTGTTTTCATAGCTGGTTTTCTTCATTTTGTGCAATTTGCTGTGCTGAGTTCGTGTGCCCACCAGCCTATATTAGGCTGGGATTTTCCGTCTACGGCGAACGCTTCCATCTGCTGTCGAGAAAATGTTGTTCATATGATGGAAACTGTCTATGCCCTGTATGCGGATGACAAGCGCGTTCGCTTGCTCGCTGCTGAAGATACCGAGCTACCACCTGGTCATCACCGGATAGTTGCCATCACTTCTATTGTGATCGACTCTGGTGACGTATTTGTCCAACCAATTCACGCTGTCTCGCAAGAGGTATAGCCCTTGCCTCAGGTCTAGCGCGGTTCCACCATGGCTCCGGATTTCTCTACGCTATAAACCAGACTTCTTAGAAAATTCTCATTCCTAATGGCACCACAATGGCTCGCGTTTCTGAATCTCAACCTGTCTCTGTTGTCCCGGTTATGCCAGCGTGTTCTGACCATTCTTCTATTGGACGTCCATCAAGCGTTTCTGTTCTTGCTGCGACTATTAGTCCAGAACTGACCTCTTCACAGACAGATGAGTTGCTTGCCTTGCTACGAAAGCATAGGAGATTTTGTGATGCCCATTCCTCATCTCTGGGACAGACGTCCATTACTAGGCATCGTATCCAGACCGATGGCACTTGCATCGTACGCCGTCGACCATATCGCGTCTCTTCGTCCGAGCGTGAGGTCATTGAACAAAATGTAGCCGATATGCTGCAACGGAACATTATACGTCCCTCCGCGAGTCCTTGGTCATGCCCTGTTGTTTTAGTAAAAAAAATGGCTCCGTGTGATTTTGCGTGGATTACAGAGGACTTAATGAGATTACCCACAAGGATGTTTACCCCATGCCGCGCATAGATGAAGCTTTGGATTCACTGCAAGGTGCTGAGTACTTCTCAAGCCTAGACCTGCGTTCAGGTTACTGGCAAATACTCATGCACGAGGATGACAAAGAAAAAAACAGCGTTTTCAACACCAGATGGGCTGTACGAATTCAACGTCATGCCATTCGGCCTTTGCAATGCTCCAGCAACATTCGAGCGGATGATCGACACAGTTTTACGAGGCTTGAAGTGGAAGACTTGCTTGTGCTATTTAGACGATATCGTTATTTTCTCGTCAACATTCCCTCAGCACTTGCAACGACTGGACGAAGTTCTTACGTGCCTTGCAAGAACAGGCCTTCAGCTGAACACCAAGAAGTGCCGTTTAGCGAGCAAGGCGATTAAAGTGTTAGGCCACATCGTAAGCAAGGACGGTATTCGTCCCGATCGTGACAAGATTTCCGCTGTCCAACACTTCCCGCGTCCTGAAAAAGCCAAAGATTTGCGCAGTTTCTCGGCCTCGCTTCTTATTTTCGCCAATTCATTCGGGACTTCGCCTCAATAGCTTCACCATTGCACAAGTTGCTCGGATCAGGCGTCGCCTTTGTGTGGTCTCCTGAATGTGAAGCGGCGTTTGCCCAACTGAAGCGTGCACTCACATCCGAACCAGTCCTCTGCCATTTTGACGAAACCGTGCCTACGCTCCTGCATACAGACGCTAGTGGTCGAGGCATTGGTGGAATTCTCCTACAGCGAGACAAATCTTCACGTGAGAAAGTCGTCGCATACGCGAGCCGTGCACTAATCCCTGCCGAAAAGAATTATACCATCACCGAACAGGAGTGCCTAGCAGTCGTATGGTCGATACAAAAGTTTCGACCTTATCTCCACGGCCGCCACTTTACTGTGGTTACGGACCATCACGCCTTGTGATGGCTCTCGACAATCAAGAACTTGTGTCCGGCCGCCTTGGTCGCTGGATTCATCGCTTACAAGAATACGACTTCACGATCACATACAAGTCCGGAAACCAGCATCAAGACGCTGACGCGCTTTCGCGTTGCCCGCTCTCTTCGGAGCCGCCTAACAAACCCGCCACTGCTACACCCGAGAAGCTTTCGGCCGTCTCTTTCCTACATGTTTCGTCATTAGCTACTGTGTACCCAAGTTCTACAAGCGAGTGTGGTTTGTTCTTATCTCACCAACGTGCTGACCCTTACTGTCGCCGCATCATGGACCGTCTTGACGGGACTTGCCGGCCCCCTAACGCCCGTCTTCGCCGACAGCTGACGCAATTCAAGCTCAACAACTACGTCCTGTACCGTCATATCTGCCACCCTGATGGTCAACGCTGGGTGCCCGTTCTACCTCGCTCTCTTCGGGCTCAAGTCCTCCAGACATATCACGACGACATGTCTGCTGGACACATGGGCTTCCAGAAAACGTATAACTGCATAATATGTCACTACTACTGGCCGGGCTTGTCCACCTGTGTCGCGAAGTACGTTGCCTCATGCGCCCTTTGTCAGCGTCGCAAGCTACCTACATCAACTCGAAGTCGACAATTACAACCGCTCCCGTGTCTCCTGCAACAATTCGAGGTAGTTGGCATTGACCTGTATGGTCCGCTTCCTATGACTGTCACGGGCAATCGATGGATAGTTACAGCTGTCGACCACCTGACCCGCTACGCCGAAACAGCTCCCGTGCCTTCTGAATCAGCTTCGCAAGTGGCCGACTTCATCCTTCGAGCAATAATTCTTCGACGCGGAGCTTCTCGTGTAATCCTGAGCAACCGTGGAAGAGTATTTCTTTCAGAACTCGTCGAAGAAGTGCTCAAGGCATCCGGCACTACACACAAAACAAGCTCCAGTTACCATCCTCAGACGAACGGCCTGACTGAGCGCTTTAATCGTACACTGCCAGATATAATAGCGATGTATATCGAACCCGACCACAGAAACTGGCACACCATTTTGCCATTTGTCACTTTTGCGTATAATACCTCTGTACAGCGCACAACCGGTTACTCGCCGTTCTACCTCGTCCACGGTCGCTTCCCCTCTTCTTTCCTCGATGTTTTGTTCTTCTCTGCGCCTGTCGAACCATGTTCATCTTCAAGTGAAGAATACGTGTCTCGTCTACTTCATTGCCGCCAGCTGGCTCGTGTCAACACTGAAGCCAAGCCAAGCAACAGGATCGCAAGCTTGAATATGATGCCGCTCATCGTGCCGTGTCTTTCAGCCCTGGCGACGAAGTCCTCCTTCTTACACCCATTCACACTCCCGGACTGTGCGAGAAGTTTCAATTACGTTTTATTGGCACCTACACTGTCTTGGAGCAAACGTCTCCTGTGAATTATCGCGTGGCACCCGTTCTTCTTCCGACGGACCGCCGCTACAGGGCAGCAGAAATAGTCCACGTATACCGCATGAAGCCTTTATACATATATATATATATATACCGTATTACTGAGGTCTAACAGACAATAATGCCAAGGAAAGTATAGGGGAAGATATTAGACCGAATTGTAATGTAACAAAGAAGAAAAGTGGGTGAAAAGATAACTTGCCGTGGGCAGGATCCAAACCTGCAACCTTCGAATGACGCGTTCGATGCTCTACCACTTGAGCTACCACGACAGCCATCCCCCCAGCCACTTTATTGGGTTTATATGTGAATTTAACGTGGGAGTGTCAGTCACCGCCACCACTAGCCTTGGCGGCGAGCGTGGCACACTCTTTTGAGCCTGTTTGGCGACACGTAGCACGTGAACTTATTACGTGTGGGCAGCTGACCAGTAGTCCCTCCTCGTTAATGAAATATATATATATATATATATATATATATATATATATATATATATATATATATATATATATATATATATATATATATATATATATATATATATATATATATACAGTAGAAAAAGAGGTCGACAAACGTGCGAAAGAACACTAGTTTTACTAACGTTTCGGCAGATGGGCCTGCCTTCGTCGGAGTGAATATTATTGCTCGAAGGATATATATATAAATATATATATATATATATATATATATATATATATATATATATATATATATATATATATATATATATATAGTGTCATAACCAAGAAAGACGCTGGTGCTTCGGCGCGCGGGTAGCTAGAGCAAAGAAGAGATTCATTCAGGCAACCGGAAGGATACGCTGCTAGTGGTACTGCCAGATATATCCAATTCTTTGTCCCTCTTCCTCATTCTTGTTACTTTGTTTTATATATTCTGGTTTATCTCATTCTTCTGCACTTTCTCACATTTTTTAAAGGAACATTATTATTGTTCCTATCTAATTTCTCTTTCTTTTTTTAACAAGCGTTGTAAAAAATTATTTATTATGAGGTACAGTGTGGCCAATCCCCCATGTGGCTATGTGCCAAGATATCGCAGGCGACAAGACAAGACAAGAAGAGAAAAACGAAGTCAGAATAAGAACAGAAACTATTGAACATTATTTTGGCTCATGTCGTAACTATGCATTAATTAGGAAACGACTTTTAGATATTCCACTTGCGAAGCTAGGTTTAAATTTAACTGCAGAAAATGTTCTAAGTTTTGGTGCCTCTGTTTTGGGAAATTGCCACAGAGATGCATTCGATGCGGTGTGTAATTTTATTCAAGACTCTAAACGTTTTTCAACATAAAGCCCTCGCTAACAAATACTAAAAAAACGGGTCGAAAAGTAATTTTGTATTCTGGATAAATCCGTGACATACCAAATTAATCGGGTTTGGCAAAACCAGCTGTCTGGTCGGCTCCCAAAATCAAGTTATAGCTATTAGTGTCTACTTTGTTATTGATTTTTTTCTCACTATCTAAATCTTTGGTTTATTTCTTTTTTTCCAACATACTGTATTAACTATACAACTCCCCCCCCCCTTTTTTTTCTCGTTGTAAGCAATAATGCAGTTATTGTTCATATGAGACTATTTGTTCTCTTGGCCAATCCCCCAGAGTGGGTACGAGCCATGGATTAAAGGATACAAACAAACAAACAAACAAACAAAGAAACAAACAAACAAACAAACAAACAAACAGCTGGCCCAGGATCGGGTGTTGTCTCTTGTTCTCTGTCTAATACATCACAATGGCGCAGTCAACGAAGAAGAAGTCTTACGTCCCGGCTTCGTCATCAAGGACAGCCGTGATAAGCGCCGGTTGAGGACGGCGTCAAGGCCTCCTCGGTAGCTGTTTACCTGCCGCCACTGCCACCACTGTTCGGGGGTGGCGTCAAGGCGTCCTCGGCAGCTGCAGTACACGTTACCGGTACCATTTCACAAGGGACGCCAGCGCAAGCCGACAAGTGAACCCTCTGCGAGAAGCCACCGGTACGAGTCTTCGTGGTTCGTCGGCATTGCGGGTTTCTCCATCCAGGAACGCCGTTCACGCTTCTTTGACGATGGAGTCAACCACCCGGCCGCCGCTTCAGCTGCCCATTGGATCGCCAGTGGGTGTCCATGCCTCCTCTGTGGTACCAGGGCATCACCCAATGGACACTATGCTACCACTTCGCGGCCGTAATACGCACGGGCTCTGTCCTTTGAGAATGCTGTTCAAGCTTCCCACGGCCTGCATTCCCTGTCCGGTACTCTTCCAACACATGAGCCGCCAAGAAACGCTGTTCATGCTTCTTTGGACGTGCGTGTCACCACCGTGAGTACTACTAGAACCACGTACTTGACGGACGCGAACCAAAGCGACTCTGAAGCCTCGTGTGACAGTGCCGTGGAGCTGCGGCGTACCATCGCACTGCTCCGCGCCGAGACTAACAAACTGATAGCGTTGATCGCCGAGCGAGCTCCTACAATGTTGCCAGAATTGTGTGACATTAACGCTGTGTTTGATGTAGCTGCCTCATACAACCTTGAGGCAAGCACACCAGAGCAACGCAGGGAGCTTCGGTGTTCTCTGATTGAGCTCTCACACCAGCTCGACTGCTTCGCGTTGGTGATCTATGCGTTGCCACCTGCCACCTCACAATCACCAGCCGTCTGCGAACTACCGGAATTCCATGGGGTCCGGAACGACGCCGACAGCTGGGTGGCAACCGTGAAGGCGGTAGCAATGCGCGAGGCCTGGACGGAATCTCAGAAATGGACCGTGGCTGTAGACCGTCTTCGGGAAGGTGCAGCGGCGTGGCACCGGTATGAAGGCTTAATTCTAGCAGGCAGAAATATCTAGCATTAAATATAATGCTAGATATTCCTGTGCCACCAGTCTTCTGCCCATAACTTTGTTATTTGGAAAGAAGGCATAGGCCGTCATGGTGTGCTTCATTTTTCTGATGCAATAAACCTCTCTCCAAATAAAGGAAAGTTCAGTGAATATTTGTAATCAAGTACTTAATTACGCTAATTACAACTTCAGCACAAAAAATTATGTGTAATAATTTCAGTATATGGTGTTATTCAATTACAATTTTTTTCTGTCATAGCTTTCACACCACTCCTTCATACAAAGAACTTGGTTTGAAATCCATACTTGTTCTTTGTAAATCATGCAAAGGAGTAAATCATGAAAAGAAGTGAAATATTACAAGACAAACCTGAGATCACAATTTTAGGTGTCTTAGAGAGGTAAAGAAAAGTTGAAACTTTAAACGCAGCTTTCTCAATACTGTTTTTTTATATTATGCTCAGCCCCTCCACATGGTTCAATGAAGAAAAAATTTGTTTCTCGTAAAGTATTTGTGGTATCGCTTAAACATTTTTAGAGAAGCACTGTGAGGTCATTATTAGTGTCTGTGCCAACTTTTATCAATATCCATCGAGAAACAAAAAAGTTCATTGATAAAAGCCTGTCGAAAACTTCGACAGGCTTTTTCTCACAAGTGTGTTTGGGACATTGTGCATTGCTCGCGGAAAGAGTAGCACGGGAATGACTGGACCAATTTTGATTCTGTTTTTTTCCCCGAATTTCTGAACACTGCTTGTGGGTACAGCAATCTTCAATTTTTGTTTTATGGACCTGTTATTTTTCTAGACGATGATTTGTCCGTGCCACTGTTTCTGACAATGTGTGTCGGCAGTCACGATGATCTCTAAAAAAAAGACAAGTTATTCAAAATTCTTACAGTGCCATACCCTGTAGCTTTTTTGAGTAAAGATCAACACCATTCGCAGCTTCCTGGCATGTTTTGTTGCTGCGCTAGGCTTTCCACGAGCAGACCATGTAATTGGACCATGTAGCATTGTGTAACTTGAGAACTACTGAAGCTATCATAATGAAACTGCATATTTCCCTATACAAGCCACATATGAGTATGCATGCCAAATTTCATTGCTGTAGGTCAACGAATAAAAAAGTTTTTTTTTCAATGCCACCTCCCCCCTTAAAGAGATCCCACAAAGTTTTTTTGGGCATGGTCAGGAAATGCTGGTGACAGCTAGTCGATGCTCCCGAGAAAACGTTGAGCCAAATATTATAGCATAGCGCACGGCCTGGGATTCACAATAAATTATCAAAGTGGGCTATAAATTGCTTCATCCTCTCTACACGAATGACGATACAAGCTCGAAAATCACTCGTCACAGCCATTGTATCAGCCATTGACTGATTTCAGCAGGCCGCGCTTGGTTGTTACTTGGGCCACTGCGGGAAACTGCGACTGTGCACGATCGTACTGAAAAGCCGCATATACGAGGAAAAACAAAAAGCAGGAAAAAGTGCTCAAGGTCACGAAGTGGGCGGTATGTATTTTCTCGCCCAGTGCCATCCCTTCTTGCTTAACTTCCAGCACTTTCGTCGGGACGAGAGAAGAGAGAATGAAATTACAGCGTGTGACAAAGCTTTGTAACTCCGCTCTTACTGGGTGGATTCCAAAAATTTTTTGCAGTGGTGAATTCGTGAAGCAATAAGTCCCTTTATTTAATCAATTTCGTGGCTACTTCAAAATGTGTTGCAGGGCTCTCTCAAGATTCAGTCTGGCATAACTCTACAATGTAAGGGAACATGGCTGCAGCAGCGAGAAAAAGCAGCTTTCGTTCGCTCTATCCCTTCAACGCAATAGTGGTGAAAACACAGTGCGTACTGGGGCACGAGCCATCAGCTGATGTTCATCGACACAGCTTGTGCGCAACTGTGCTTATTTGATCAAATTTCGCAGTTCCTCCTAAATGATTAGCCCCCTCCCCCCTTGCCAGTACCTCCCCATGCTCCTTCGCACGATCGAGCCGGCTGGCACGTTCCCTCTCTGCTTCGCTTGTGTTTGTCAGCAGGGGTGCAACAGACAAAATAGAATTTGGAGCAGTTTTGGAAGCAGCAAAATTTTACTTCTGGAGCACAAGAGTTCAAACTTAGAGCAGTATAAAAAAGAAGTGTTGCATGTAGAAAAAATTATGTACAAATCATTCAACTTGCCCTGAATTGTGCAGTGTGAATAAGAGAACTGCTTTTTCAATAAAATTAGTGCTATGAACCACCTCACTGAGCAAATAGTGATAATATCCTCATTTTCATTTGCCGCGTCTGACTCTGCAAATTCCAATGTGGAACTGTCAAGCTGGCGAGCTTGAAATTCAGAGATTCGTAAGGGTGGCGAAAAAAATAAAAACTTGCTCACAGTTTTTTTAGGGCATCAAAAATGTCGTACACTGCTCGAAATAAATGCCAGTAACAATTTCAGACATCATTTGTTCTACTACTACTCACAATTATGCCCCGTATAGACCCATGAGTAGTTGAACAAAATGCGCTGGGTCTCGTCATTGATGTTAAGAGCCCCTTCAAAATTGAAACGCGTTTTTCCGCACGGCACCAATGTACTGCGGCAAAGATGAATTAAGCTGCGTTATCTGAGTTGGAACAAGTCGTAAAACATTGCTGCACCCTTCCCCCCCCCCCCCCTATTTTTTTTCTTCATCGATGAGGCCAACAAGTGCGCGCTGTTGTTACTTTGTCTGGTTGAACACACCTTGCAGACGAGACAAGAAGTTGTGCCCAAAACTAACCCATGAGTAGTTGAACAAAATGCGCTGGGTCTCGTCATTAATGTTAACAGCCCCTTCAAAATTGAAACGCGTTTTTCCGCACGGCACCAATGTACTGCGGCAAAGATGATTTAAGCTGCGTTATCTGAGTTGGAACAAGTCGTAAAACATTGCTGCACCCTTCCCCCCCCCCCCCCCCTATTTTTTTTCTTCATCGATGAGGCCAACAAGTGCGCGCTGTTGTTACTTTTGTCTGGTTGAACACACCTTGCAGACGAGACAAGAAGTTGTGCCCAAAACTAACCCATGAGTAGTTGAACAAAATGCGCTGGGTCTCGTCATTAATGTTAACAGCCCCTTCAAATTGAAACGCGTTTTTCCGCACGGCACCAGTGTACTGCGGCAAAGATAAATTAAGCTGCGTTATCTGAGTTGGAACAAGTCGTAAAACATTGCTGCACCCTTCCCCCCCCCCCCCCCCCCTATTTTTTTTCTTCATCGATGAGGTTAGTTTTGGGCACAACTTCTTGTCTCGTCTGCAAGGTGTGTTCAACCAGACAAAGTAACAACAGCGCGCACTTGTTGGCCTGGCGACGGCACCGGATAGCTATCTCGGGGCGATGCAACTTCAATACAGAGAAATGTTTTACGTGCCGTTGCTATAGCGAACATGGTCACCGGCAACGCCCATTATCGCAGCACTTCGAATCTCTGTTTGCGCACGAGAAACACGACATACGCTTTCAGCTTTAGTTGCTAATATGCTATAGCCACGTTTGCTGACTAGGAAGTTCACATTTCTCGCGAAGTGTTGGTGGTTACGCAACGCTTTCTTGTTTTCAAGTTGCGTCGCCTCACCAATAGGTATCCACAGCAGTAAGCGAACCAATGGTGCGCAACTTTGTTACTTTATCTGGTCAATCGCGTGTGGCAAGTGCCTTGACCTAATCGGAATATTTCTTACACCATGGTTTAGGGTGCAGGGCCTGCGCACTTGGATTGATCGATGACGCAAGGTGCAAGCAGATAGGCAATGAGGCTGCCATTGCTCGCTGAAATTAGCACAACTGAGAAAACTTCGAGGCTGGTCGGATATTTTCGTGCATCGTGGCTCAGTTACAACAAATTTCATGGTTTTGGCACAGCTCAGCGCAATAATGTAGAATTGTACCAAATTGGCGCAGATGGTGCACCTCTGTCGTCAGCAGCCTTTGCATGCTATTGCTCACACGCATAACATACAGCGCACAAGGTGATGTTATCGAATAGGACATTAGAGGGAACGTGATGGTGATGGTAAGAGCCTTTTGGGTCCGCATAATGGCTACAAAATTTGAATGCTTCACTTCTTCATAGTGCAGCGAACAAATGGTGTGCTGTTAAAGATTCACTGAGGCTTTTAAAGCTCTTTCAACAATACATAACATCGAATATTTATTTGATATGTGTACAATATTGATTGGTGTTTCAATTTATACTGTCAAAATAACTGTTGGGGTGCAACATCCCAAAACCATGATATGATTATGAGGGGTGCCGTAGTGAAGGGCTCCGTAAATTTTGACCACCTGGTGTTCTTTCAACGGGCACCTAAAGCTCAGTTCGCTGGGCTCGAGAGTTTTTACCTTCACCGAAAATGTGGCTTCCACGGTTGGGTTTTGAATCGATGCTTTCGTGGCGGCTGTGTTTCACCCAAGAAATTGGACAGTAGACCACCAGGCATCATCATCATCATCAGCCAGACTACGTCCACTGCAGGACAAAGGCCTCTCCCATGTTCCGCCAGTTAACCCGGTCCTGTGCTTGCTGCTGCTAATTTATACCCGCAAACTTCTTAATCTCATCTGCCCACCTAACCTTCTGTCTCCCTAACCCGCTCGCCTTCTCTGGGAATCCAGTCAGTTACCCTTAATGACCAGCGGTCATCCTGTCTACGGGCTACATGCCCGGCCCATGTCCATTTCCTCTTCATGATTTCAGCTATGATATCCTTAACCCCCGTTTGTCCCCTAATCCACTCTGCTCTCTTCTTGTCTCTTAAGGTTACACCTACACTTTTTCTTCCATTGCTCGCTGCGTCGTCCTCAATTGAAGCAGAGCCCTCTTTGTAAGTCTCCAGGTTTCTGCTCCGTAGCTAAGTACCAGCAAGATACAGCTGTTATATACCTTCCTCTTGAGGTATAGTGGCAATCCTTCTGTCAAAATTTGAGAGTGCTTGCCAAATGGGCTCCACCCCATTCTTATTCTTCTAGTTGCTTCAATCTCGTGGTTAGGCTCTGCGGTTATTACCTGCCCTAAGTAGACATAGTCTTTTACAAGTTGAAGTGCACTATTACTTATCTCGAAGCGCTGCTCTTTTCCGAGGTTGTTGTACATTACTTTTGTTTTCTGCAGAATAATTTTTAGACCCACCTTTCTGCTCTCCTTGTCTAACTCCCTAATCATGAGTTGCGATTCGTACCTTGAGTTACTCAGCAATGCAATGTCATCGGCCAAGCGCAGGTTACTAAGGTACTCTCCATTACAGTAACTCTTATCCCTAACTGTTCCCATTCTAGGCTTCTGAAAACCTCCAGTAAGCACGCGGTAAATAGCATCGGGGGATTGTGTCCCCCTGCCTTACACCCTTCTTGATGGGTATTCTGTTGCTTTGTTTATGAAGCACTATGGTAGCAGTTGATCCCCTGTAGATTTCTTCCAGGATGTTTATATATTATACATCAACGCCCTGATTCCGCAGTGTCTGCATGACGGCTGATATTTCTTCTGAATCAAACGCCTTCTCGTAATCTATGAAGGCTATGTATAGTGGTTGGTTATATTCTGAGCATTTCTCTATTACCTGATTGATAGTATAAATGTGGTCGATTGTTGAGTAACCTGTTCTAAATCCTGCTTGTTCATTCGGTTGATTGAATTCTAATGTTTTCTTTACACTGTCAGCAATAACCTTTGTAAATAGCTTGTATACTACAGAGAGCAAGCTAATCGGCCTATAATTCTTCAAGTGCTTGTCACCTCCTTTTTTATGTATTAAGATGATGTTAGCGTTCTTCCAAGACTCTGGTACTCTTCCCGTCAGGAGACACCTCGTAAACAGGGTGGCTAGTTTTTCTAACACAATCTGTCCTCCATCTTTCAGCAGATCTGATTTTACCTGATTCTCACCAGCAGCTTTGCCTCTTTGCATGCTCTCCAAATCTTTTCTGACCTGCTTTCATTACAGATGGGGTGTCATCTGGGTTTCTGCTAGTTCTTATGGTATTAAAGTCGTGGTTGTCCCGGCTACTGTACAGATTTCTGTAAAACTATTTCACTATTTTAACTATCCTATTCATTATGGTAGTTATTTTGCCTTCTTTGTCCCCTAGTGCATACATTTGATTTTTGCCTATCGCAAGTTTCCTCTTCACTGCTTTGACGCTTCCTCCGTTTTTCAGAGCGTGTTCGATTCTCTACATGTTATAGCTTCTTACCTCGGATACCTTACGCTTATTTATCAACTTCGAAAGCTCTGCCAGTTCCATTTTGTCTGTTGCACTTGAGACTTTCATGATTTGACGCTTCCAAATTGGATTTTTCTTTTTCTGGGAAAGCTTGCCAGTGTCCTGTCTAACTACCTACCTCCAACTTCCTCTGCACACTCCATAATGATACTCGTCAGATTATCATTCATTGTATCTATGCTAAGGTTGGTTTCCT
The DNA here is from genome assembly GCA_013436015.1 of Rhipicephalus annulatus. NCBI lineage: Eukaryota > Metazoa > Arthropoda > Arachnida > Ixodida > Ixodidae > Rhipicephalus > Rhipicephalus annulatus. The sequence goes on along the minus strand of WOVY01003821.1, from coordinate 365,010 downwards.
CACTAAGAGCCGAGTACTTGTTCTGAAGCGAGACTCTGAATTCCTGTACTTTCCCTCTCAGTGCTAGCACATTGATTGGCATCTTGCGTATCAGTTTCTGTCATTCCTTTCTCAAGTCTAGGTGAATTCGAAACCGTACCATTCTATGGTCACTGCATCGTACCTTGCCAATCACTTCCACATCCTGCACGATGCCTGAGTGTGCACTCATTATAGTCTATTTCGTTCTTATTTTCGCCATTAGGGCTCCTCCATGTCCATTTGCGGTTTCCTCGTTTTCGGTAGAAGGTATTCAAAATCCGTAAATTATTGTGTTCTGCGAATTCTACTAGTAGCTCTCCTCTGGCGTTTCTAGTTCCGATGCCATAATCTCCTACTGCCTGGTCTCCAGTCTGCTTCTGCCCTACCTGCCCCGCCGCGGTGGTCTAGTTACTAAGGTACTCGGCTGCTGACCCGCAGGTCGCGGGTTCGAATCCCGGCTGCGGCGGCTGCATTTCCGATGGAGGCGGAAATGTTGTAGGCCCGCGTGCTCAGATTTGGGTGCACGTTAAAGAACCCCAGGCGGTCTAAATTTCCGGAGTCTTCCACTACGGCGTCTCTCATAATCATATAGTGGTTTTGGGACGTTAAACCCCACATATCAATCAATTCTGCCCTACCTTTGCATTAAAGTCTCCCATCAGTATTGTATACACCTTACTCGTTGCCGATTCCACGTCTTCATAGAAGAATTCAGCTGAAGCGTCATCATGGCTGGATGTAGGCGCGTAAGTCTATACCACCTTCATCTTGTATCTGTTATTCAGCTTAATTACAATACCTACCACCCTTTCATTAATGCTATAGTATTCCTCTATGTTGCCAGCAGGCCTCAAAAATCACACATTTGCAGCCTTATGCCTGGTGTTCGTCATACGCCAAATAACGACCACCAGACGTAGGGCTGCAAATTTTCGATTTTTGAGGCCTGCGGGTCTTCGACAGCGAAAACACTTTTCATCAGTTTAGTCGTTTTGTTTCCACAGACTTGCATCAGGATCAGCGCTGACAGTGGGCACTAAGGCATTGAGGGTGACGGTGAAGGAATTTAGGTACTGGCAGCATGACTACTGGATGCAGGAGTACAGGTAGGACCCAGAGGGCTATGTTTGGTGGTATCAGTGTGAACTTTGTGAGCGCTGTTCTTCCAAAATGCAAAAAGTGAAATTTCCAAGAAAGCGTGTTTGCTTGCTATCAAATACAATGACGTTTATTGAGAATACATTGCTTTCTTTAGGTAAGTGTGATCGTGAAAGTTGATCGAGTTGCATGAAGTTATGTAAATTAACGAGTTAAGATAACGCGCTGCAAAGAAGATTTGGCCTTTGCCCTTTCATTGTTTCATAAAGACACTCAAGGTGCACATAATGTCTAGGACCCCTGAATCACCATCCTTAAGAAGTCAAGTTTTTTTGCTGTTTGTGGTTATTGAATTTGTCTGCTATGTATGAAGTATAATAAAAAATGTTGGCCGTTTGAGCTGATTTGGCGTTTTGGAAAATAGACGCAAGCAATAGTTTATAAGCCTTGTCACTTCATGCGTAATATTAGAACATAGGCTTGCCGTAAAAATTTAGCTTAACTTGTGAATTCATAGCACAGCCCCTTTATGGGTCTTTAGTGTTGAGAAGTGTTTCTTGTGCACAGGCAAGGATGTACATCGGTGGCTACACGAGCACACTCACTAGTGTAACCTTTCTTTTTTTGTACTTTTTTTCCCCTCTGATCTTGCACAGTCAATCGATGATGACTTACAGTGTTGATTGCAGTGTTGAATGTGTATTGAAATACTTATCTTTTCTAACTTTTTCGGTGAAAAGAAGGCCCTGTGGCTGAAGGAGAAAGCGGAGAGAGATTTCAAGTCATCATAACGTCAGTGCGGAAAGCTTCAATCTGAAGACCTTGTATAGTTGTTTAGCTGAAACCATGTAATAAATGCGTGTGGCAATGCAGACTTGTTAATATTGTATATTGATAAATTTAGTTGCAGCATGAACCCAACAAAAGTACACGAAAAACGTGCATGCGGCACTAATAGCAACAAAAGTATTTGTTTTCAAAACCCCACCAGACTTCATGCACCATTGCAATTCGGATTGTGACGAACAACCAAGATGCCGTTGCGAGGAAGAAAAGGTTGCATTATTGCCGCAAGGTCTAATGATTGTGCTATCAAATAACTGAAATGTTATACGAACTAAAGCTAGCAGTTCCCTCCTTTGGAGTAAGACCTGGCGTAACCAAAATGAAATACGGCACCCCTAGCTAGAGATGCGATCCTTGTTTTGTTTACGGTTTCAATGTAAATTTTGTGATGCTAACACAAACACAACTCATACAAAGCTGTAATTCATCTGCTGATTAGTACTTGCAAAGATATGGCTAGGGCTGGTCAAAGAGTGCATTTTCATACTTTACATCCAGCTTATCAAAGCGCGCATTTTCTGCCGCGAGCATCCCCTTAAGATACTGCGTGATACAGATGGGGAGCATGTTTCATCTTTGCTAGACATTGCCCTACACTTGTTCGCCTTCCCTTGGACATAGGACAAGCGAAATAATGTTATTGATTTAGGCTTTATTTAAGGAACATGACCTTGTCTACAAAAATGCACACTGAGTGGCTGTGTAAATGATATAACAATAAATATGAGTTAGAAAACCGAAATACAAGCCACAATCGTAATGCAATATAACAATTATTAGCGGCGTCTTCCGTACCTAAACCACAATATGGTTATAAGACACGCAGCAGTGGATGGCCCTTGAAATTTTGACAACCTGGAGATTTTTCAGAGTTATCTAGCTCTGAATACACAGGCCTCGCACTATATGTCACTTCCATTGTAATGCAGGATTGTTGACTCAAAGGACGTGGGATCGAACCCGCGTTCATCAGGTCGAAATTCCGGGACATAATGCATTATCACCGCTTGCATGTAAAATCTAACTCTTCAGGCATAAAATCTAACTCTTCAGGCATAAACACGGGGGATGGCTCACTTATGCATAAATCACAAACAGCATCAGTATTCTCATCCTCTACAATTATGGAGGCCATGTCTTCTGTTGATGTAAAGTGGTCGTGTCGTTAGACACTGTTGACTACGAGTGACAGACTGGATTCCAAGGTAAGGCAAGCATGCTAGGGAAAGGCAAAATTAGGGTATCAACAAGTTGATATTGTAGTAGTAAATGCTGCGACTTGTGCTATCCTCTTCAGGGTATTTTCCTTGGAAGGCTAAAGATAAGAGCGCAGCCTTTCCATGACAGACACCCCAGTCGTTTTGGTGACCATGTCATTATTCATCTGAAAAATGAAAAAGGCTCAATTACTGTACGAATTTGGAGATAAAATATTTTTGTAATATTCAGGAGCACTATAAATTTTATAGAATAACATGTGATGTTTGCAAATATGTTCTGAGAGTGCTGTTTGTTGTTTCAGTATCCAATTCCGTGTCCACAATTAGCAAGAACGTTTGTGTAAGGTGTTCGAGGCTCAATAATATTAATGAAAATTTTCTGAAATATGTGCGAAGCAACACATGCAAGGCATGTAAAGCAATAAAAAATATTTTGAATCTGCCTTTATGACATTGTCCAAGGTCACTGATCAGGCAGTTACACTTTTGCTGGACTTAAATCTTCAACAATAGTTATTTTCTGTTGCTTAGAGCCAGGTTTTGAAGCTGACCCCATTCTTCGCAATGGAGACCCACGAGCTCGAAATGCCTCGTCAGACAATTGTTGCTTTTTAATCACACTCATGTACTCTCAAGAAACAAAGGTGGGATAGCCCGCAAAATTAGAGAAGCCCGAGAAATTTCGAAACATTGGGAAAAGTGCATCAGTGTAGCTTCGATTGTTTTTCTGAGCAAGGAAAGTGAATTTTTATCGCTAAATATGGGATATTGATGATCAATTGCTATTTCCTTTGACCGCAATTTCGTATGCTTCGTCTACTGTGTTTTTGCCTTTTTTCCTGTAAAAAGTGCACTTATATTGCTCTTAGCAAAAAAAAATAAAGCCAGTCGCAAGTTCAGTGCTGTGTGTGCCCTTCATTGTCGTCCTCGTTCCATGCGCTGTGTGAACATAAAAATATTGCAGAAAGAGATACGTGGCAAAAAATACTTCCAGTCATTTAGGAAGCCACTTGAAGCAGTGGTTCACGATGATCCCTTTAGAGTAAAAAACTCTGGCATGGTATTTCGATTTCTTGGAAAGTGTGGCACAAACTCCTCTCCGGCTTTCAGTATTAATGTTAGATTTTTCTTTTCTATTCCTAATGGAGAGATCTTTGAGTGCGTCCACGAATGTATGAAGGAATGCAATGTTGAGCTTGGTTTCAGGAGTCGTAATGACATTCCTGTGGAATCATTCACTGGAATCACCGGATTTTTATCTAAACTACATGTTTGACGGTTGACCAGGGCAGAGCCTAATCCAACAATCAGAAGTTTGTGTAGGCTCGTGCTTGGCACTTGTCTTGTGCGAAATATGTATAGCCAAAGTTGATCGCATTGTGAACAGAATCCTTAGAGGAACTGTGAAGCGCATTTTCTGACATGTGAACGACTACGCAATGGTTGTGAAAGATGTACAATTGCCTGAAACTGTTTTCAATGAGTTGACGGTGTCAAAGGCACGGGCTTGTCTTTACATCTGAGGTTACAAAGAACAACTTCCCGCAACTTCTCAATCTTGACCTTCAGTTGAAGGTTTCCCATATTTGCTAGTGTTATCTGCAAAACCGATTAACATTGGATCAGCCCACTCAAAGGTGGTAAAAAAGGGAGTCGAACCTTGCACTAAGCCGTGCAAGTCTTGAAAGAGCAAAACTAGACGACTCTGAACACTAATTTGGTTGCCTCTGGGTGTTTTCTACGTCTTAGCTAGGTGGCAACGGCTATTCCTAGACCATTTTTCGGCTTTAGTTACTTGATGCTAAGTCGCTTCTGTGTTGATTCTCAGAGAAGGTACGGAATTATGCCACGCACAGCTATGGACATGACACGGATGTCCAACTCCAGACACAAAAACTCCCACCGAAACCAAAATTTCTCACCTCTCGTAGAGTCGCAGACAAAACATCCATGTCCAACCAGAGACAAACTCGTGCCAAAATAAAGAATTCGTACCTCTCATAGATCTACGGGATCACGTAGATCCCAAAGTTGGCCCAACACTGGTAAGCGGAAAAGGCAATGGTGGCAGGGAGAAACTATCGTCATCATAAACAGGTGCATTCCACAAAAATTGTGAAAATCCCACCATAGACTTCGCTGGTTCACTAAAAAATCACGCAGTCTACTGCTAAAGGGGACCATAAGGCGTTGCGAAGTAGCACGGGGGGTGCACGCCATGTTTGCATTGGTTGGACTAGGTCTTTCTGCTAATGCTGTGTATTTAGTGTTATTGTTTGTATTGTCTTTATGTTGTTGTTAAAGTAGACACCCAGTCAATCCGATGCAAATGCAGTGTGCACCCCCGTACTGCTTCGCATCGCCTCATGGTCCCCTTTAGCGGAAGATGCTGGTAATTTTATTTGCATTGAGGTACTCTAGCGAGCCGTTCCGCACTGCAGTTGGACTCACGTGGTCTGTCCGCAGCTGACCCGTGGGCTCGATGCTGACGCTTGGCTTCAACGTCGGCATTGTGTTGCGTACGGCAGGTGCTGCTTTCTCCCCTCCTTCTCGTACTTGCGCAAGAGGGGGAGAGTCAGCGCATGGGCAGTGAGGGTGGTCATGCCGCACAAATACTGGATCGAGCTCCACCATAAGCTGCTTTGTATCGAAAACGAAGAAGACAGCACTTGGCCACACAAGCGATTGCGGCGAGCTGAAGAAACCGAGTGCACGAGAATATTGGGGAAAGGCAACGGTGGTTACGAGAAGACTCCGAAGCATTAGAAGGCCCACGCCAACAACATGCTCTTAGATCTGTACGACAGGTGTGCGTGCGGTTTCAGCATGAGTTGCTGTCTAGAGTTTCAACAACCATGTCCTGTTTGTGACCATCTTCTGTTTCAGCTCGAACCTCTCATTGCCGACAATCAATGTAGACACAACCTAGCATCACCTAGCTAATGCCTAGCAACAACCTAAAGGAGTAATGGAGATTATAGTCTTCAGAATCATTGAGTTTTGCTGCTTGAAGCCTGAAGCACCTTAGTGCAGGCTTCAGCAGTTTCATAATTCATAATGCTTATATTTACGTGTATACATAGCTTTGCCGAGACTGCTCGAATTTAATAACGGCAATTTTATTTCTGCCTCAAGAAATAGTGACAGGGTAGCTGCAAAAAAAGTTATTAGAAACAGCCTGACCAAGCCACATCTGTAAGTACAAGGCGACGACAGTCGAAGGCAGTTAAAAGAAAAACCGCCACACAGACATGACCTCACGTAAAAAACACAAACAAAACAAAAAAGAGGGAATCATTGCAAAAGAAAACAGGCCAGAAAAGGCACGTATAAGCTGCTATCAACACAGAGTAATTAAATTACTCTATAAAAATAATGATCTTAACAGATACAGGGAAAGGACAAATATCTGCTTTCAATTTTTACAAACGTAAAATATATTTGCAGGTGCATCTTATACATTGATCGTCTTGGTCACATAGGAAAGTGCAAAGAGGCTACAGTAGAAATGGCAAGTGATTCGCGTCAGTATATAATATTATAGGGGTTTTACGACCCAAATTCACAACTTGGGATGCTGCATGGGGAGGGGGTATGTTTTGACTATCAGGTGTTCTCCTAGTATACACCTAAATCAGTACACAAGTCTCTAGCAAATCGCCTACATCGAAATGAAGCTGTGATTCGAACTTTGGGTCAGAAAACAAACAGCGTGGCTGGTAAGCTCGCAACATCATTTATTTCATCTACTGTGAATTCCACATGTTACGAATGGCGCCACAACACGCAATTCCTATCAGAAGACAGGGAATATGTAGCTGAGAACGTAGCGCAATGTGGCTATCTGTCCACAATCATCATCATCAGCCTGACTACGTTCACTGCAGGACAAAGGCCTCTCCCATGTTCCGCCAGTTAACCCGGTCCTGTGCTTGCTGCTGCTAATTTATACCCGCAAACTTCTTAATCTCATCTTCCCACCTAACCTTCTGTCTCCCTAACCCGCTCGCCTTCTCTGGGAATCCAGTCAGTTACCCTTAATGACCAGCGGTCATCCTGTCTACGGGCTACATGCCCGGCCCATGTCCATTTCCTCTTCTTGATTTCAGCTATGATATCCTTAACCCCCGTTTGTCCCCTAATCCACTCTGCTCTCTTCTTGTCTCTTAAGGTTACACCTACACTTTTTCTTTCCATTGCTCGCTGCGTCGTCCTCAATTGAAGCAGAGCCCTCTTTGTAAGTCTCCAGGTTTCTGCTCCGTAGCTAAGTACCAGCAAGATACAGCTGTTATATACCTTCCTCTTGAGGTATAGTGGCAATCCTTCTGTCAAAATTTGAGAGTGCTTGCCAAATGGGCTCCACCCCATTCTTATTCTTCTAGTTGCTTCAATCTCGTGGTTTGGCTCCGCGGTTATTACCTGCCCTAAGTAGACATAGTCTTTTACAAGTTGAAGTGCACTATTACCTATCTCGAAGCGCTGCTCTTTTCCGAGGTTGTTGTACATTACTTTTGTTTTCTGCAGAATAATTTTTAGACCCACCTTTCTGCTCTCCTTGTCTAACTCCCTAATCATGAGTTGCGATTCGTCCCTTGAGTTACTCAGCAATGCAATGTCATCGGCCAAGCGCAGGTTACTAAGGTACTCTCCATTACAGTAACTCTTATCCCTAACTGTTCCCATTCTAGGCTTCTGAAAACCTCCAGTAAGCACGCGGTAAATAGCATCGGGGGATTGTGTCCCCCTGCCTTACACCCTTCTTGATGGGTATTCTGTTGCTTTGTTTATGAAGCACTATGGTAGCAGTTGATCCCCTGTAGATTTCTTCCAGGATGTTTATATATTATACATCAACGCCCTGATTCCGCAGTGTCTGCATGACGGCTGATATTTCTTCTGAATCAAACGCCTTCTCGTAATCTATGAAGGCTATGTATAGTGGTTGGTTATATTCTGAGCATTTCTCTATTACCTGATTGATAGTATAAATGTGGTCGATTGTTGAGTAACCTGTTCGAAATCCTGCTTGTTCATTTGGTTGATTGAATTCTATTGTTTTCTTTATTCTGTTAGCAATTACCTTTCTAAATATCTTGTGTACTACAGAGAGCAAGCTGATCGGCCTGTAATTCTTAAGTCCTTGTCATCTCCTTCCTTATGTATTAAGATTATGTTAGCGTTCTTCCAAGACTCTGGTACTCATCCCGTCAGGAGACATCTCATAAACAGGGTGGCTAGTTTTTCTAACACAATCTGTCCTCCATCTTTCAGCAGATCTGATGTTACCTGATCCTCACCAGCAGCTTTGCCTCTTTGCATGCTCTGCAAAACTTTTCTGACTTCTTCTATCATTACTGGTGGGGTGTCATCTGGGTTACTGCTAGTTCATATAGTATTAAAGTCGTGGTTGTCCCGGCTACTGTACAGATTTCTATAAAAATCCTCCGCTATTTTAACTATCATATTCATATTGGTAGTTATTTTGCCTTCTTTGTCCCTAAGTGCATACATCCGAGTTTTGCCTATCCCAAGTTTCCTCTTCACCGCTTTGACGCTTCTTCCGTTTTTCAGAGCGTGTTCAATTCTTTCCGTGTTATACCTTCTTACATCGCATGCCTTATGCCTATTAATCAACTTTGAAAGCTCTACCAGTTCTATTTTGTCTGTTGTACTTGAGACTTTCATGATTTGACGCTTCCTTATGAGATTCTTCGTTTCCTGGGAAAGCTTGCCGGTGCCCTGTCTAACTACCCTGCCTCCAACTTCCACTGCACACTCCATAATGATACTCGTCTGATTATCATTCATTGTATCTACGCAAAGGTTGGTTTCCTCATTAAAGCCGAGTACCTGTTCTGAAGCGAGGCTCTGAATTCCTGTACTTTCCGTCTCAGTGCTAGCACATTGATTGGCATCTTGCGTATCAGTTTCTGTCGTTCCTTCTTCAAGTGTAGGCGAATTTGACACCGCATCATTCTATGGTCACTGCATCGTACCTTGCCAACCACTTCCACATCCTGCACGATGCCTGGGTGTGCACTCATTATAAAGTCTATTTCGTTCTTATTTTCACCATGAGGGTTCCTCTATGTCCACTTGCGGTTTCCTCGTTTTCCGTAGAAGGTATTCAAAATCCGTAAATTATTGCGTTCTGCGAATTCTACTAGTAGCTCTCCTCTGGCGTTTCTAGTACCGGTGCCATAATCTTCGACTGCCTGGTCTCCAGCCTGCTTCTTCCCTACTTTTGCGTTAAAGTCTCCCATCAGTATGGTATACTGTGTTTTTACCTTACTCATTGCAGATTCCACGTCTTCATAGCAGCTTTAAACTGAAGCTTCATCATGGCTGGACGTAGGCGCGTAAGACTGTACAACCTTCATCTGATATCTTTTATTCAGTTTAATTACGATACCTACCACCCTTTCATTAATGATATAGTATTCTTCTATGTTGCCAGCTATGTTTCTGTGAATTAGGAGCCCCACTTTCAGTTCTCTTCTGTCAGCCAAGCCCCTATAGCAAAAGACGTGCTCATTCTGTAGCACCGTATAGGCCTAATCTGTCCTTCTAACCTCACTGAGCCCTATTATATCCCATTTAACACCCTCTAGCTCCTCGAATAGTACACAGCTAGATTTCCCTCCCTATATAAGGTTCTAGCGTTAAAAGTTGCCAAGTTCAGGTTCCGATGGCGGCCTGTCCAGATCCAGAGATTCTTAGCACCTTATGCTGCGTTGCAGATCTGACCGCCGTCATGGTCAGTTGCTTCGCAGCTGCTGGGGACTGAGGGCCATGGGTTATTTGACTTATGCATGTGGGAGGTAGTGGCCAGATGCTGCACCAGCGTGGCCAATCCTTCTCTGGTGAGGGAGTGTGTTCCCGGCGGTGGTTACCGGTGAGGCCGCACCCCAGGCCTCTCAGTGCAGTTCCATCACCACGCGGATTTTTTTAATCCGGTTGGAAACTGCGCGGCACCGGGATTGAATCACGGACCTTTTGCATACGAGGATGATTCTCTAACTGCTACGCCATCGCGTGCGTGACTTTAGTACTTGTACCTTACTTTGCAGTAAAAGACGAACTGTTTTATGCACATGAGCTTATTTTTCAAGGGGATATGTTACAGTTCCAGAAACTTGCCGGGGGCAATTGATTCAGTTAGCCCATTAGAATCATCCACGCATAATTCGTACAAAGCAGCTGCTTCGTGACAGGTATTGGTGACTGTGAATTCACAAACAAGTGGAAGGTTTGGTTCGGAACAGTTGCATCTGTCAGGCTGCCGACAAATCGGCGAAACCTGTCCTTGCACCGCTACAACCAGTTCCTTTTCCTGAGAAACCGTGGGAGAAGTTAGGCATGGACATTATTAGTCCTCTTTCAAATGTTCCCTCAGATTGTAGCTTTGCAGTTACTTTGATTGACTATTACTCCAAATGGCCTGAGGTTTGTTTTGTTCGAGACGTTACATCTGATGCAGTCATCGCCTTCTTGACTTCAGTCTTCTGCCGTGAAGGGTTTTTAACATGCTTAGTAACAGACAACGGCCCCAGTTTAGGTCTAGTCAGTTTGAAACTTTTCTTTACGAACGAGGTATTCAACATTTCGGTTCTTCCAACTACTATTCTGAAGCCAATGGGCAGGTTGAGCAGTTCCATATGTATGGCATGTAGTGCCGTATTCGTACGCATGCTACTTTTAGAGGTTTCAGCATTGTAGGGTATGTTCCATAAGTTGCTATCGCAGATGCGATGTGTTAATGTATGAAAAAATGACAGAATGTTAAGATTGTCTGTAATGAAAAAATGTAGCGTAGCCTGTGAATAATAGGTGCTTTCCGTTAAATCATAAGTGTAGTTTCAGAAACCCACATACATAGGTCGGCAAACTAACTCATGAGTCCGCTCACTCAGACTTGCATTGAGCTGTGCGTCGGAGTCTGATCAGACTCTGACTGATCAGACTTACGAAAGTATTACTCACCTAGACTTACGTACGTCCAGGTGAGTAATACTTTCGTAAGTCTAATTCCAAGTTTGTCTATAGTGCTAAATATACTTCTTGAGTGAGTCTGACTGCGTTTACTTTCTTTAGCCAACCTAAGCATGCATGTGCCATGAAAGTCTTAGGTGCGAGTAGACACCAAGAAATTTTGTGTTACTAGCCCTTTCTAGTACTGCATTATCTACTTCTTGGATGGTTAGTAATGAGGTGAGTGTTTTGAGGCAAAGAAAGTATAATTAATTTTAGAACTGTTTGCACAGAGTTTGTTTGCATGAAGCCAAAACGTTTTTTTTCAGAGCTGTCGCTGCTTGGTAGCATAGTATATTTTCGTTTTTGGCTGCTATAAATGTACTTATGTCATCTGGATAAAGGATGCAATCTTCACATAAAAAAGGTGAGAACAAAACTGGCCCCGGAATCGATCTTCTCTCTCTCTCTCTCTCTCTCTCACACACACACACACACACACACACACACACACACACACACACTTTTTCTTGCCGAGCCGTTGTTCCACAGCACAGGTCAGAATGATTATGGTGAGTATGTAAATATGATAAGATAACGCGTATGACTAATGCTCGCAATTATTTTCCCCTTACACGTGCGCGGAGAGGCCGAAACGTCGAACGTCGAACGAATGGCTTCAGACGCGATACGTAGGCATTCTCTGAATCACGACAGCGACGATCCGAAGAAAGGGTCGGTGGGAGTGACACGATAGTTCACTGGTGATGTTTGTTCCGTAGTGAAGAGGAATGACTACTACCGCAGCGACATCGACATGTTGGTGCAAGGCGCGAGCTGGGGCTGCCTGGTCGCTGCTGCGATGTCGCCCGTATATCCGGCCAGCTCTTGCTGCTTGTCCTGACGCTGCTCTACCGCTTATCGCCTTGCATCTACATTATATTTTGGTGGAGGCTGCGGCGGTTTTCCGCGACCCTGGAATTGCGTAGCCGAAAGCTGCCGTCCGTCATGCCTGACGGCGCTGTCTTCACCCCCCCCCCCCGGGGCATCGCCACCCAGGGGCTGTCCCGGTGCCCAGCTCCAGAAAGAACCCGACATCTTCAGCGGCACAGACGAGAAAGACGTTGAGGATTGGCTTGAATCCTACCGAGCCAGCGCTACCAACAAATGGGATGATGTCATGAAACTGGGTACCATGATGTTTTATTTACCGGATGTCGCCAAGCTGTGGTACAGAAACCACGAGACGGACATTCCTACTTGGACGACCATCAAGACCTGCATAACAGCTCTTTTTGGACGTCCTGGGGTGCGCAAACTTCGCGCAAAACAACGACTACGAAGCCGGTTCCAACAAACTGGCGAGGCATTCACCAGCTACATTGAGGGCATCCTCGACCTCTGCCGGCGTGTTGACCCGACAATGCTGGAAACTGAGAAGGTACGACACATTATGAAAGGCATTTCGGACGACGCCTTTCAAATGCTCCTCTAGAAAAACCCTGCCACTGTCTCGGAGCTCATCGAGCTGTGTCAGAGTTTTGACAAGCTCTGACGACAGCGTCTTCTCACGCGACGCCCTAACGTCCCGGATGACACCCTCTCAAGATTGACAACCACCTCTGACCATCACTCACTGCTATCGCAAATCAAAGAGTTTGTTTGCCAAGGTTTGCTCTGCCAAGGTCCCTCCAGAGTAGTGCACAATGGCGTACACTCGACAATCGGCCGATATGGCGTACACCCGACAATCGGCCCTTCGTTCGCAGGCCCTCAGCATCCCGACCAGATGTCATCGTACGCCAACCACCAGCCTCCTTTTAACCGTCGCTCGCCATCACCTCGACGCCGCTCACCATTGGCGATGCGTCGTCGTCCTTCATCGCCGGCGCGGAAAAACTAATTGCCGCAGCTCCATAGGCAGGTACTGCGACGCCCGCAAAAAGACCAAGGCCACTCTCTTCACCGGCGAATGTACTGGACGTACATGTGAATGGTGTCGCTGCACTCGCTCTTGTCGACACTGGTGCCACAGTTTCAGTGATCAGTGCCAGACTCTGCCGCTTGCTCAAAAAAGTTATGATGCGCAAGCAAGTATATCGCTTCGTACAGCAAGCGCAGAGCACGTCATGCCGGTCGCTGCCTGTACTGCTCGCATTGCGACTGACGGCCTCATCTATGTCGTCGACCCACTAGTGTTGGATTCCTGCTCCCATGACCTCATTTTGGGCTGAGACTTTCTCTCCGCTAAGAAGGCCGTCATCGACTGCTCGCGTGCTGAGGTGGCATTTGAACTGTTTAGCGACGCTACTTTACATGAGGCTTTTGAAACTGGGGACAAACTATTTGTTGCTGAAGACGTTACCATAGCGCCGCACTCTTTTTTTCCTTGCCATAGTGTCTTGCAATGCGCTCGCCGAGTCAAGTGCCTTTTTCACGCCATCTGCTGTTTTCGTTCGTCGCAAGTGTTCGCCGCTACCTCATGCCCTTTTGGAACTTCATGACGGTGTCAGCAGACTGCTCATCTCAAATCTGCTGTCATGTACTGTAACACTACTTCGGGGCGAGTGCGTCGGGCGTGTTTACAGTCTCAACCCTTCTACAATTATTGACATGCTGACTGGTTCTCTCGCCGAACACGAAGTCGCTGGATTGACCTTTGCCTCTTCGCCACAGACTACTAGACCTCACATACTGAGTAGCTCCATCGCCGACGCGTTAATTCGCAACGTGCTCAGCTTCTACGACTCCTGAACAAGTTCCGTTCTTCTTTTGACTGCCAGAATAGTCCCCTCGGCCGCACATCAGCTGTGTGTCACCGCATCGACACGGGCACCAATGCACCACTGCGTCAAAGACCCTATCGCGTGTCCGTAACAGAGCGCCAGGTTATCGGCGACCAAGTCGCTGACATGCTCAAGCGTGGTGTCATCCAGCCTTCGAATAGCCAGTCGTTCTTGTTAAGAAAAAAGACGGGCCGATTCGCTTCTGTGTCGACTACTCTCGTCTTAACAAAATAACTCGAAAGGACGTTTACCCTTTACCGAGAATCGACGATGCCCCTGACAGCCTCCAAGGTGCGGAGTTCTTCTTTTATATTGACGTTAGGAGCGGCTACTAGCAAGTTCCTATGGCGCCTGAAGATCAGTCTAAAACGGCATTTGTCACACCTGATGGCCTTTACAAATTCCGCGTCATGCCTTTCGGTCTTTGCAACGCACCTGCAACATTCGAGCGGATGATGGACAATATTTTGCGCGGCCTGAAGTGGAAAACATGCCTGTGCTACTTAGATGACGTGGTTATATTTTCGCCAGATTATCCCACGCATCTCTGCAGGATAGATGGAGTACTACAGTGCCTAACTGACGCTGGCCTTCAGCTCAACCTGTAAAAACGCCGCTTCGGCGCAAGTCAGCTCACGATTGTCGGCCATGTCTCTAAAGATGGTATTCTTCATGACACTGCCAAGCTACAGGCAGTTGCAGAGTTCCTTAAAACCGAATCTCTGAAGGATCTGCGCAACTTCCTTTAACTCTGCTCGTATTTTCGTCGCTTTATTCGAAATTTTGCGATGATCACCGCCCCCTTAACTGAACTTTTACAGAATGACTCTAAAAGTTACGCTTGGTCACCCACCTGTGATGATGCCTTCAAAAAGTTGCGCCACCTGTTAACCTTACCGCCAATCTTGCGTCACTTCGACTCGACTGCTCCGATTGAGGTACACACCGATGCAAGCGGCGTTGGACTCGTGGCCGTACTCGCGCAGCGCGAATCGGGATTCCAGGAGTACGTAGTCGCTTACGCAAGCCGTACCCTCACCAAAGCGGAGAAGAATCATTCTGCAACAGAGAAGGAGTGTCTGTCAATTATTTGGGCTCTAGGTAAATTTTAGGCCGTACCTATATGGTAACCCTTTCGACGTAGTCAGCGATCACCATGCGCTTTGTTGGTTATCCACATTGAAGGACCCCTCCGGCCGTTCAGCTCGCTGGGCTTTGCGGTTGCAAGAGTTTGATATGCGTGTTGTCTACAAGGCTCGCCGACGTCACACTGATGCCGACGCCCTATCACGTTCACCTGTATCATCGGAAAGTTCCACCTGTCTATGTGCCGTGGACGAAACGGTTGCGTTTCCAGCAAACTGCGACATGGCGTCTGAGCAACGTAAGGATGACTGGATCAACGCTCTTCGGCGATTTCTTACAGACCCGTCGACTTCCCCATCTTCTCGAACATTGCGCCGTCAAGCGGTTCACTTTGAGATCCGCGGTGACCTTCTTTATCGCAGGTATTACAAGTCTGACGGCCGAAATTGGTTACTGGTCATACCTCGCCATCTTCGTGCTGCAATATGTTTAGCTTTCCAAGCTGACCCTCCGTGCGCACATGCGGGTATTTTCAAAATATATGCTCGAATTTCCTCCCGGTTTTATTGGTGAGGCATGTACACAGTTTTACTGGTGTAATGTGCGCAAGTACATCCAGTCATGCCACAGTGCCAACGACGGAAAGCTCTGCCTCATCACACCTCTGGTCCGATCCAGCCAATCCCTTGCCCAGCCAGGCCTTTCGACCGCATTGGAATCGATCTGTACGGACCTCTATCATTCACGGCTTCCGGAAACTGGTGAATCGTTGTCGCTGTCGACTACTTGACGCGATACTCAGAAACAGCCGCTTTGCCTGCTGCCACAGCACGCGACGTATCACCTTTTCTCCTGCGGAATTTCATTCTCCGTCACGGCACACCACGTGAACTTCTCAGCGACGGAGGACGTATTCCTCTCTGAAGTCGTCAACGCACTCCTTGCCGAATGCCGTATCATTCACCGGACTACCACCGCCTACCATCCCCAAAAGAATGGCTTGACGGAAAGTTTCAACCGTACTCTTGGCGACAATGTATCTAAGTATGTTGCTTCAGACCACTCCAATTGGGACCTCATTCTGCCTTTTGTGACATACGCCTACAATACTGCTCCACAGACGACTACGGGCTTTTCGCCATTTATCCTGTTATATGGCCGAGATCCTTCCACCACACTAGATACCATTCTGCCCTACCACCCTGATTCCTCCGAGTTTACGCCCATCTCTGAAGCTGCCCGCCGCGCCGAGGATTGCCGTAAGCTCGCCCAGTCGTTCACAACCATAGACCAATGCAGACAAAAATCTCGGCGGGACGATCACCACCCGTACCCTAACTTTGTTTTGGACACCCTTGTATGGCTTTGTGTTCCAGCTGTCCCTACAGGCCTTTCTTCGAAACTTGTTTCGAAATACCAGGGACCCTACCGCTTTGTCTCGCAGACTTCACCTGTTAACTGCATAATCGAACCCGTGTCGTCATCTACAGACCAGCGCTTTCGCGGCCGCGAAACTGTTCACGTACAGCGGTTGAAACCATATTACGATCCGCTCGTACTCTGTTCTTCGTGAGTCACCAGGATGACTATTTTTTCGACGGGGGACGATATGTATTGAAGAGGAATGCCCACTACCGGAGCGACATCGACACGTTGGCGCGAGGCGCGAGCTGGGGCTGCCTGGTTGCTGCTGCGACGACGCCCGTATATCCGGCCAGCTCTTGCTGCTTCTGTCCTGACGCTGCTACCACTTATCGCCCTGCGTCTACATTATAGTTCATTGATCGTGTAGGGTCCAGTGAATCGTGACTGAAACTTGTCGCACAGTCCTGGAGTACAAATGGGCGTCCAAAGCAACACTTCACATTGCGGACTGAAGGAGACGTCGCGATGAGAGCTGTCGTAGCGCTGCTTGCGTTCTTGCTGATTGACTTCTGTATTAAGGCGAGCTCGTTGCCGATATCCCTCGAGCCTTGAGATGTACTGCTCTGATACGGTCACCAAGGTGTCAGTTGGAACATTTAGGAAAGAGACGTCGATGGTGAATATCGGTGAACGGCCATACACGTGGCAGAAAGGAGAGTAGCCAGTAATTCTTTGAACAGCGGTGTTATGGGCAAATGTCACAAAAGGCACAATTGTATCAAAGTTTTCGTGATTTGGCGCTATATACATCGATAGCATGTCTGTTAGTGTCCCATGAAATCTCTCTGTCAGCCCATCAGTTTGGGGGTGGTAGGCTGACGTCGTCTTATGTACTGTGTTACAGGTTGTGAGGAGGTTTTCGATTATGGCGGACAGGAACCTCTTGATGCGATCACTCAGGAGGACGCGAGGTGCACCGTGACGCAGCACAATGACATGAAGAAGTTTGCGACTTCTGAAGCAGAACTTGTGCGTAGTGCAGCAGTCTCTGTGAGCCGTGTCGGGTGATCGACTGCAGTCAGAATCCGCATCACACCTGGTGGCGTGATGCGGAGAGATCCGAGTAGGTTTATGCCAATGATGGCGAAAGCTGTCTCACGACACGCGATTGGTTGCATGAGGCCGGCAGGACACGAAGTTAGTCGCTTCCGCCATTGACACAGATGGCAAGATGTAACGTACTTGGCCTCATAGGTAGAGATTCCAGGCCAGAAGAAACGTTTCCTGCTGCAGCTTTGTGTTTTGTGAAACCCCGATTGGCCTGCACATGGGTCGTCATGAAAGGCTTCGAGAACATGAAGACACAGAGAATGTGGAAGTACTGGTACCCAGCGGTGTCCATCAGCGGTGTAAACGTAACGGTGGAGCACGTTGTTATCGAGCTTAAATTGCCGTAGTTGTCGGCGCAATCTAGCATCAGGAGGTGATATATATATATATATATGTGTGTGTGTGTCTGCATTCTTTATGCAGATTACATTAATAAACTGATAACAGACAAAAACGAAAATATACTATGCGACCAAGCAGCAACAGCCCTGAAAAAAAATCTTGGCTTCATGCAAACTCCTCACCAATGGCTTTAAAAGTAATTATACTATCTTTGCCCCCCAAAACACTCACCTTATTCCAACTAATCATACTGTACTAAATAATGCATTTCTAGAAAGGACTAGTAACACAAAGTTTCTTGGTGTCTACTTTCTAATATTTATATATATTATTTATATCTATTATTTTAATATTTATAGATATTATTTATATATAATATTTCTAATATTTATAGATATATTTATATCTATTATTTATATAGTTTAACAAAAGCACTCGTGCCGTCCCATGTTTTTATAGTGTTCAAGTTTTGTTATTAATCGTCATTGTGCAGCATATCAAACGCATTAATGAGGTCAATCAAAACACCGAGTTTAAGTAATTCACATTTTCTAGTTTGCTTTTGCTTTTCGACAATATTAACTAGAACATGTTATGTTGATTTTCCCTTCTTTTCAGATGCATGAAAATTTTGTTTCTCTAAAAAAATCTTTGGATGTACAGCACAATGCCATTTTAGCAACATTGGTCAATGCTTGCAATATGGTGGTTGGACGATAACTTGCAACTTTCTTCCTGTCACCTTTCATATACATGCGTATTGTTTTGGTGACACTTAGTTTCGAGGGAAACCAACCTGTTTTGTAAATATCTTTGATCACATATGTGTTAAGAACTCCGCTGGAAGCACAGATAAGAGTTTTATCATTTAAATCGATACAGCATCGTCTTTAACTGGTTTGGTTCCTTAGTGTAATGATTGCTTCTTCAATTTCTTTGTTGGTTTTCGGATGAATGAAAATTGATTTCAAGTCTTTTTTGCCATGAAGGCACAGATATTGTTGCATGATATTGTGTTGCTTGCAGTGCCTACATTTGCTAAGTGATAAGTAACAACATTGCTTATATTCTTACGTAGCTTTAACCATATTGGAATCAACATCAATAATTCCCGAAACATTACTATCCATTTTTACTTTGCTGAGTGCTTAATCAATACCATTCTGTTATTATTACCTTCTGCTAATTACATCGTTATTAGCTTTTGCTATTTTCGAACTGAAATATAGCTACGCTTCAAAATTTCATAAACTCGGTTAAGGTGGTCATTGTATCGCTTGTATTTTGTTGAAAGATTGATGATATGATGTTGACGCTTTAACTTTTTATACATGTTCTCTTTTTATACATGCTGCAAAAAACCAGTGGTTATCCATAGTGTGCGTTTGAAATTAGTTCTAGTAACAGTGATTGTGGTTTCTCGAACTGTCATGCATGTGTGTTTGCAAAATATGAATAGATGTATTATATTTTTCCTTGGTTGATCCTGCAGACTACATTTCTAGCCAGTGCTTTCTTTCCAAAGAGTAGAAAATCTTTTTTTGCTATGAACTAGATAGGCTTGGCCGAATAATCTAATGCTTCGAATATTTAAATGAATATTAAAATATCGTAATTCGCTACCATTCGAGCTTAAAATCCTTAACATTTCAAAGTATTCAAAATAAACAAATAGATGTATGTTAGCCCGCATGTAACCCCTTGTAAAGGTGGTTTGACTGCCGTGATAAAGTGCTAAGCCGTCAGAACATTTATTTACTATCACTATCATGCATGTGATATATTGTAAAGACAGTTTCACTACAGCGATTAACTTTCAGGCAGTAAAAAATGGGCATATTCATTTATCCACGAGGACTTGGCACTGCCGTGGTGCCCCACTTCAAGGTTACATCAACATATCACCTTCCCATCGATTCATTTTTCAAGTATAACAGCTTTTTATAGTCTTATAAGTTCTTATAAATGATTAGTGTGTTGTGTCTTTCTTTATTCATTCCTCGCAGCAGAAGAGCAGTCATCATCATTATTGAGCCTCCTCACGAGCTGACGCTAGGCCTTGGGGCAGCGTCGGCTCACCCTTGTCTTTTTTTTTCTTCTTTAGTTCCAATAAAGCCTTTCATCTGGGGAGACGTGTTTTACTCGATGTGAGCCGTGACGCAGCAGTAAGGCTCAGAGATGCAACCCATGGTGCTGAAACCTGGGACCTTTGACGACGCCAACATCATCGACGTTAGGAGCCACAACACCTCGGAAGACGGCGCCTGCGATCTTGGCGAGATACATCGACTGCGGGTGGCAGAATGAAACGACATCTTAGAGGACGCCACAGCCTGCGGTCCCAACTGGATGCCCTGTTGTCCGAGGCGGAAGACCACTTGCGAGGAAATCAAGCCGTTACGGCGGCAGCAGTAAGTGTATTCCTCGACGGAATAAGCTTATTTTATAGTCAGATAAAGGAAGTGGATGACGTAATTTTTGAAGAGACGCCAGACGACCTATTGGTCAGCGAGACGTTAGACGCTGGAGAATGCCGCTACAAGGTTGTTACTCTCACAGCGAATCTACTAGTGAAGCTGAATGAATGTCTGGCTTCTTCAGCCCCACTCCTTACGAACGTTCACCCGTTACCATCTGGCAAGAGCATGCTTCCCCAAGTAGTACTCGTAAAATTTGATGGTAGCCGCATACTATGGCCGAGATTTTGGATGCAGTTCTCATTAGCAGTCCACATCAACATCGAGTCAAGCACAGCTGACAAGTTCAACTATTTGAACAGTTTAGTTACCAGAGCGGCCGCGTTCGCCATATTGAGATTACAAGCTACCGAAGAGTGCTATAAACACGCTATTGAAATTTTAAAGAAGCGTTTCGGAGATGAACAGATCGTTGTGCACCACCATTTGCAAGGTTTGCTGGATCTAAAGCCAGTGTCGTCGTCAGCAGACGTTCGTAAGCTGAGGCAACTTCACGACAAGGTAAAGGTTCATATTCGAATCCTCAAGGCGCTTGGCACAAACTCGACAAATTATTGCTCCATACTTCGGGAAATCCTGCGCAGAGTTCTACCGACGGACATGGTGATGCGTTTTCACGAGATGCACAAGGCATCCTCGTCAGCTTCATCCCCTTTGAATACGCAAGGCAATTCAAACCGTGTAACGGTTCCAGAAGATAACGATCTTCGAATGCTTCTGGAATTCTTCGAACTTCAACTCACTTATCGGGAAGCTGTTGCTGAACAAGCCGTAACAGAAACTTGTCGAGCCCCAGATAAGGGAGGACTAAAACACAGTCATCCACGTGACGTTTCCACGACCGCTGCTCTGCAATGTTCAACAAAAAGTCCACAACAATGCCTGTTCTGCCGGTCTGAAAAGCATCCTGCCGAAGTCTGTGATACGAAGAATATCGACTTTTCAAAAAAAAGGTAGATGCTCATCAAAGCTGGACGATGCTTTCGTTGCCTAAAGCAGGGCCATATGGCAAAAGATTCAGAAACCGTTTAAAATGTGGCAAGTGCGCAAGAAGGCACGCAACATCTGTTTGCGCATCCGACGACATCAAAAATGACAAAAAGGTGATTTCTGCATCGGTCAATCTGGTGTCCAAGCAGGCAAGGTCAGTGGTAATGCTGCAGAGTCTGACAGCCACCGTATTGGGCGCCCAATTATTCGGTCGCTACCGAGTCCTTTTTGATAGCGGAAGTCAGCGGAGCTTCATTACAACCAAAGCTTATGGAAGACTTGGATGCGAAGCAATAGAAAAGGAAACGTTGGTCATCGGTGTGTTCGGGGGCGATAACATACGGAAAATCATGAAGAAGGTACGTGTATCGATTCTCCCTGTGAACCAGACGCTTCCGATTTCAAGAGAGGCGCTGGTGGTGGACACGATATGCACTGAATGCATTCCGGTATCAGAAGAAAAGGTTATAAGAGAAATGAATAAGATGCACTTGGATACGTGAGCTCTCTCTTTACAAAAAGTAGAAGACAAACAGATTGCGGTCCTCATTGGATCAGACTATTATTGGGATATAGTAACGGGTACCGTGAAGCCTGTGTTCGAAAAGTTGAAAGTTGTCAAGACGAAACTGGGATGGACTGTGCAAGGACCATTGTCTACTGCAGCGGATGTTACACAGTGTGCCAGTATTGCAGTCCTACGATCCACAGCGACCGAGCAAGATATCTCGAAACTTTTGACTAGTTTCTGGGATATAGAAAGCACCGGTATCCAAGCCGAAAATGAAGGAACGACGGTCACTGAATCGGTGCCGGCAAATTTCGAGAACAAAATGAATAAAGAAAACAATCGAATGAAGTGGCACTACCGTGGAAGGAAAGAGTTGCTCTAGGTGAAAACTACGCAGTTGCACTCAAACGTCTGCTCAGTTTGATGAAGAAGCTCAACAAAAACAGCGAGCTCTTGAAACAATACCAAGCAACTATACGAATGTACCTCAAAGAAGGATATGCTGAAAGAGTACCTACAAAAGAAGACCAACTATCTGCACCCCGGTATTATATGCCACACCAAGCGGTCATACGTGAGGACCGATCTACTACGAAGGTACGCATCGTGTTCGATGCTTTGTCTCAAGAATCCGTGATGAAGTCCTTAAACGACAATCTGGAAGCCGGCTCAAATCTAAACCTTGACGTAGTGACGCTACTGCTGCGTTTCCGACGCTACAAGATAGCAATGAATGCTGATGTTGAGAAGGCGTTCCTTCAAATTGGCCTGCAAGAGCATGACAGAGATGCACTTCGCTTCTTGTGGTTCAAGACTTCACCTCAAGTGGACAGCCCACTGCCGGAAGTAGAAGTTTGGAAAATGACGAGAGTGCCCTTTGGAGCTACTTCAAGCCCTTTCCTATTGACTGCTAGCTCAAAGCACCACTTCAGGTCCGAAGAAAATCACTTTCCTTCGACAGCCCGGCTATTGTAAGACTCCATATACATGGATGATGTTTTTATTGGCGCTGACACCATTGAACAAGCTATTCAAATGCATAAATAGATAATTGAAATCTTCAAAGATGCGTCGATGAACATTCGTAAATGGGCCAGCAAAGATCCCGTTGTATCTGCCGTCTTCGAACAAGGAATCACTTCTTCCGAACAATCACCTTGCTCACCTTGTGGACCTCTGAAAGTCCTGGTGCTTTATTAGAACAAACAGACGAATACCTTTTCGTCTAGGCTCCAGGATATTCTATAGTGTATGAAGGAGCATCGAATTACCAAACGCTTTGTGCTCCAGGCTGTTGCAAGAATCTACGACCCTTTGGGGATTCTGTCACCCTTTATAGTAAGGGCGAAGATCTTCCTACAAGATCTGTGGAGGGAAAACCTCGGCTGGGATGACACCAGGCCAATGAAGTTGTCAGCTGTCTGAAAAAAAAATGGAGCAAGGAGGTAGTTATGTTACATTAGATCAGTATTCCCAGGTTCCTCGCAGCGGGCGGCGAAGGCGCTTATCAAAAGGCAGAACTGCACATCTCTTCCGATACAAGTGAGTCAGCATATGGTGCTGTAGCCTACCTTCGTACCCTAGGTTCAAGTGGTACCGTCCACACTATACTATTAATGGCAAAGACAAGAGTTGCGCCGTTAAAGATGGTCACCTTGGCGAGGCTGGAATTGATGTCAGCCCTTCTTGCAGCCCGCTTATATGCCTACATCATCAAGAACTGCGACCTAGGCATTGGTTAAGTAACATTTGGTCAGATTTGAGGGAATTGAGGCCAGTCCACTGCCTTTGCGTGGGCTTTGCAGCCTCTTTCTCCGTTCCCATGTCTCGACACGACTCCCCTCCTCCGCTGTCTGCCGCGCTGGGAGAGCGGAGTGACGTTTAATCCTCTCACCCGGTAGCGGATGTCGACTGTGGCGCCATGTGCAGAGTCTCCCGAGAGGTTTTGCGCGCGCGCGTTGGGAGTAGAGAGAGGCCAAAGAACACCAATACACTAGAGGCCTCTACGGGGAGCGTGTTTGACCACGGAGGAAGGAAATAGGACCTTTCCTTCCTCCGTGGTGTTTGACAATAATATGCTGGAGAACGCGCGAGAGAGAGGGGAGACGCCTATGTCGTTTGCTACGGCGCTCATTGGAAGCGGCAACCACGAACGTCATTTCCGCGTTCAGTCAAACTTTTTTTCTGTTTTTTGCGGTCGCCGCTCCTGCAGCCAAGGCCGCCGCGGACTCGCCGGTAGCGCCGGTACTGAGAGCAGCTGTGTGTGTGGTGTGTTTTGTGAATCAGATTGCTTTTGGGTTGTTTCCGAACTACTGATACCGTAAGTAAACAGTCTCGGGCAAGTTGCGTAGACAGACTGCCCACAAGACGTATTTGTTTGCCGCAGCGTAACTAGCATCAGGGCTCACTTTTTCCCGTAGATCCCGCAGCATCTTCATCACGGCCCTTAAACGCATGTCAAGTTTTCATCCGGTCGGCTTATTACGCTGTTGCAGGTACGCCAGTACGTCACCGTTCATGTATTGACCAATTTCGAGGCTACCGACGGTATTGCCTACACGATCAATGCATATCGTTAGTAATTGCGAGTTTAAACTATGATGTGCTCATAATACTCCCCAGTCTGTTTTTTGCCTGCAGCGAGAGAGGCGCAAAAACGTAAAACAGTTGTTAAATCACTGAGTATGTCCTGTATTAAAATAAACTACCTAGCTACTTGGCATTGCAGTGTCGGTTCATGATGCCTGCCGCAGATTTGCGGACTTTGTGCACGAGTCATTCTCAAAAATACTGCACGTGTATAACTTGCAGGAGACCGTGGGTAATGTTTGAAGCAAAATCAGAGAGATATGGGGTGGTTGCAGTGCAAAACAAATATCAGATTTGACAATATGTGCGTGGCTCCCAACTGTATCACTGTGATGGTAGTCAGCAGCTTAATGCAATGGCGAAAAAAATACATCGCAGGGAGATGGTGCAAAAGGAAACTGAATGATGGTTAAGAGTGGCTTTAGTTTTCAATGAATTTCTGCAACACTATGTTCGTTTATGCCAGATGTTCTATTTGTATTACTTCCAAGGCACGAGGGCGCCGCCGTAGGGAGTAGAAAATTCCATGCACACAAATAAAGTAAGCATTAGTAGTTTCTAACTTTACAGTGTTACCTATATGGTTGCGTGCTTCACAGAGGATCAGGTTTGATTATAAGTAAGCAACAACTAATGAACAGAGAAAGTAAAAATTCTGTGCATAATGTAATCAAGTTCCTCCTGTGTCAGCAATTTTTTTATTTTTCATGGCACCCATCTAATTTATTATTTCTACGCTTCCACATGAAGCCTTCGTTGTGAGTCACTCTTGCTGCCTTCATGTGGATGGCTTCATACAGGCAACATTCATATTCACAATAGGCTCCCAGCAGTTCTTCTGAACTCTGGGACCTGCTAATGTGATATAGTATAGCTCTTCCACAACTGTTCTGATAAACTAGACTTATATATTGACTTAAACACGCTGCGCTCAAGTGTAAACAATGTTTTTAGAAGCAGAATGAAGAAAGTTCACCTACATTAGCGAACTGAACGGGGCCGGTTGGTATGTACATTATAAAATGTTGTATTTAGACAAGTCGTACCGATCTGTTTAAAACTCGCAAGTATAAAAGCAAGCACTGGAAACTGCTGAAAACATGAACGGCAGCGTGCGGCCGTTAGAATGGGGATTCAAACTGCAACTATGGGTGGTTAAAACTTAGGCATGAGCTAAGCACGTGTGGCAAAAAACGAGCTCCCCACGCTATGGAACCCTGCCGCCACGGCCGTACGTCTCGCTCCAACGCGTAAATCTTGTCCGTCTACTCCTCGTCGTAATGCCACGAGTGTGAAAATGCCGCCTGTCCACGCAGTCAGCCCGGCGCTGTTTACCTATGGCTTCAGTAGTTCGGAAACAACCCCAAAGGCAGTCGGATCACTGGCATCTTGATACAACGCAGCACCGCGATCACCCGCTCTTTAGCCCGCGAGTGCGGCGACGGCGGCGAGAACAGACGAGGGCGTCAAGCATTGCGAGGAAATGACGTTTGCAGTGGTGGTCGCCAATGAGCGCTGTAGCAGACGACATAGGCGTCTCCCTTCTTTCTCGTGCGTTCTCCAGCATACAGTTGTCAAACACACCTTTGGGGATGACATGGGCGTAAGCACGCTTTTCTTTTCCGTCCGTCAGTTCCCTGTATACGGCTCGTTCGGACTTCGCCAACAGCGCCCTGCGCCTGCGGTGAACGCTTACCTTATGTCGCCCCCTCCCCTTCCGAACGCTAGGCCGAAGAGTGTTGCGGGTTTCTAGTGCGTGGCCAGGCTACGCCGACCCGTATCTCTCCGAAGCCAACGCGAGCGCCTTTGCCCTCCCTCGAGCAACCAGGCCTTGTTCCCGGTGTCTCCGGGAATCACTTTTACCGCGGAGACGTGCTCGTGGCTCTGTGGTGGCACCCTGTGTGGTACTTTGTGACCATGGCGTCCGGTTGCGCCCGTGATCCTGATCCTTTAAGCCCATGAACCTGAGCGTCTGGTTTCAATTCGGGATCTACCTTCGCTGCTACTTCAAGGGCACTTTCGTGCTTCCTCCTGTGGGGGTGCGGCTGGATCGGGAGGTGCTGTTGAGACTATCAACCTAATGTCTGTCTCCTCTCCCGGCAAGTCATATTCTGCCTGGTCGGATTCCCTTCCTAGCAGTGATTTGCCAATCGATCTGTTTTTGCGCAGTGGTCTGAAGAGCGTTCCTGTGGCCCTGGTTCCAACCAATGGTGAGTCCATTCGCTTGAAAAATCCAAAACTAATTCAGGAAGAACTCCGGAAGACAACCGATTATTACTAAATGATTACCGAGGTGCATCAATTTGGACGTGGAGGCATCCTGTGCTGCTCGCCGGACCAGGCCTGCATCACAGATCTCCTATAACGCACAACGTTTGCCTCAAATCTGGTGAGCTGTTTCGTGCCTGTCCATTTGGCCTGTGTGAAGGGAGTGGACTTGAGCCTTACACTACCTGAAATACTTGAAATGTTTGCGGCTGCAGGAGCAGTCTCTGTATTTCGTTGCTCGTGAAACGTTGAGAACAAAAAAGGTACCCACAGAATCAGTGATCGTGACTTTTGCCGGCACGGCACGACCAACTGAAATTAAGGCATGGCCACTGATTTATCGTGTAGATGCGCTATCCCCTCGGCAATAGAGTTTCCCAAAATTAACTAGAGGGCACTCTGGCGCTGCGATCGTTCAGCGTCCATGGGAATGATGGGTAGTACACACATTTGCCTAGTCTTCGTACTTGCGGGCTGCCAATCGTACTTGCGGCTTCGTTTATTGCTGGTTACGGTTTTGTTTTGAAAAAAAGAACGAACCATTTTGAACTTAGTGACTTGATTGAAAATGGTAAGCCTAAAAGCATAAAGTTGTGAAGCGCAAACGGTGAACATTTCCTAATTTATGTTTTTGTGAAAAAACAGCTCCAAGCCACATGAACACACACGAAGCCAGGAGCAGGCCTGAAGTACAAAAATTAGACAAGTTTGTGTACTACCCATCATTCCCATGCTGGCTGAAGAGCCGTGCGTTGCAGCTCCCATAGACACTAGCACCAGAGTTCCCTCTAGTGTATATTAAGAAGCTCTATGCCCTCGGCAACTGCAGTGCAAAAAATGCTGAAGGTATGGGCATACCCTCAAGAGATGTAGATCGGATGTGAGGTGTCGCACATGTACTGACCAACATAAACCCGATAAGTGTTCAACCCAAGAGGTGAGATGCTGTCTATACAGAGGAAATCACGCAGCTGACGATGAAAGTTGCCCCATGAGGACACATGAGTTCTACTTCTAGAGATCATTGAACAATAACGATGCTCCCGGCGTGAGTCCCGATCTATTCTCTCTGAGCACTCACTTGGCCATGTCACCGTTGCCAACCGGGCAAATCAGATGCTTGAGTCGTCGTTGCCTTATCTAATAACATCAACGGTGGAAAGGGCCATGACGAAGCTTATGGATTGTCTATTCGTGAGCGTAAGGGAGTAATTGGCACAAATAGTGAGCACTCAGTTGACTCAAATCTTGCAGGAAGGTAACCGATCTACCGTGCTCCTTCTCTACCTTCACCAGTTAAGGTTACTGATATGCCATTGGAACCAGGCCTTTCGAAGTCAAAGCCAGACATGCCGAACTCTGACCGTAGAATAATTATGCCTCTTGTGCAGGACTTAGATTGAAGCTCGGACTCCGATTCTCATGTCTCACAACCAGAACAAATGAACTCTGACTCAAGAAATATGAAAAGGCGTGCTTTTCCCGAGACACAACGCTCCTCAGTTAGTCCTAAATCAATAAATAAGAAATATCAGAAGGAAAATCCATCAAAAAAGGATTTTTTAAAGGATAGCATCTTAGAGAAAGCAGTGAGTGCTGCTAGTATCTATTCAAAATAGGGAATTTAAAAGTACTACAGTGGAATTGCCGCTCCGTTTATTCAGCAGCTACAGACTTACTTCATCTTTTCGATCTTTATTCCCCGGATCTTGTTGCTTTATAAGAAACTTGGGTCGCAGAAAATAAGTATTTTAGGATTAAAAATTACCGCACATTTCGTCTATACCACCCAACTTGGGGTGGAGGTTTGACAATATTTATCTCATCTAAAATCGCCCATAGAGCTAAAACTATCTATCAGTCAATGACTTCAGAAAGCGAGATTTTAGCATTAAGCATTGCTATTCCTGGGTTCCTGTAATTCTCATTTATTAATGCCTAATTTTCTTTGGGTGTTCTAAATTCTTCTGTTATAGATACTGCAGTTTACCATTGCCAAAAAATATATTGTATTAGTAGGTGACTTTGATTCTCATCATATTTCGTGGGGTTTTAAAACTGATTTGAATGGCAAACGTTTGTGTGATTGGGTGAACAAGAATAACTTTATATGCATAAACACAAAAACTCCTACTTTTATGTGTAATCAGTCCTACTCGGTGCTTTATCTAACTTTTTCTAACGCTAACCTGTCCATCTTATCATGGTCTGCGATTAACTCGGGAACAAGTAGCAACCACATGCCAATATTGTTCGAGGTGGTATGTCCAATAACCTCCAAGAATTGATCATCGATTACGCGTGTACACTTTAATACATTCGAGAAATCATTACGAGGCACTTTATATAACAAAACGAATGATGTGGAACTAGACGCCATCAGAATAAGCGACATTTTGAAAGAGTCATCGAATAATTCAAAATTCACCATTGAAAGCTCTAAACCTTCTACCGACCCTTGGTGGAATGCAGACCGTTCACTGGCTTATAGACTAAAAAAAGATGCATGGAAAAAATTAATTTTCAACCAGTGCCCCAGAAACTGGAGTGATCATAAGTATGCGGCCACTATTTTTAGGATAACCATCGCTAATGCGAAGGACCAATTCAACAACGACTGATGTGAGTTCCATTCAAAGCCGGTAAAAAAAAAGCACTTTTTCGCTTTCTGAGAAATAAGAAAGCTCTTCCGGTACAAAGAAATATAGAATCTGTAGTATCATCACCAGTTGAACTGAAGACCTTTCTAGAAGATATAGCTCAGGGCCTAAAAAGTCGCTTTACGACAATTCTCTCATACCTAGCCCAGTCCCCCCATAGGGCTGAAGATTTTGATGACGTCACACCTGCAAAAGTAGCAAACGTAGCCAGAACACTACCCCATTCTGCTCCCGGTCCTGATGGCATGACGACGCAGTGATAACATCAGTACATAAAATATACCCACTTGGCCTACCCGAAATTACTAATCACTCACTAAGAAGCTCTTGGATTCCGCGCGATTGGAGAATGACAACAGTGATTCCATTATTAAAAAAGCGAGGAGCTGGTTTCACCTTAGATAACATCAGGCCCATTGCACTTACATCGAACCTAGTAAAACTCGTTGAAAGAATTTTATATAGACGTATAGATCGATGGATGTCAGAAAAATTGACACTGAGCCCATGTAAAATTGGATTCAGACGTGGTTGCTCCTAGGTGTGCGCACGTGGATCTCGAAAGCAGAATTCAACTTGCTCGATATTAGAAACAATACTCCGCTTTGGTAACCTTAGATATCACAAAAGCCTATGATAGCGTGGAGCATGTGAAACTGCTAGATTCGCTTCAAAACTTAGGACTGCCTCAACACTTTGTGGCCTGGATCTATGCTTTCTTTGGTGATAGAGAATTTTACTGCTCGCAATTTGGTGTCAACGATTCAATATATAGGCAAACGAGAGGTCTACCGCAAGGGTCAGTACTATCGCCCTTACTATTTATGCCCTACTATGTACGATTTCCATACAGCAAGATGTACAGGTCTATGTGTATGCCGATGATATCGCATTTTTTGCTGCGTCGGCGGACATTCACACACTGTACCTGATTCTGCAGACATACAAGAATAGCCTGGAAACGTGGCTGGAGGATATCAACCTATGCCTCAATACAAACAAAAGTACAATCATAGTTTTCGCACAAAATGCCCCATTGCAAATTTCACTAATGTAGCGACAAGACGCCATACCTCAGGTCGAGTCAGTTAGGTACTTGGGGGTAACCTACACCGAAACACTAAACTGGTGTCCCCACATAGAAAACATGGCCGTTAAAGGAGCACGTGCCGTAGGGATGCTGCGCAGGCTCAGTAATTATCGTGCCGGTTTGCGTAGAGACGTGCTCATTATGATATATTGCATGTACATTCGACCGATACTAGAATTCGGCGGTGTTTTGTTTTCTGGCGCTCCGGCCTACAAAGTTTGATCATTGATTCTGTTAGAACGCGAATCTTTATCCTTATGCCTAGGGCTACCTAAATATGTTGCGAAGAATACCCTATACGAAGAATCCCGCCTGCCTTCTCTTATCAAAAGATTTCATATTCTAACAGTACGAATATTCTTTCAAATCTATGCATCACCTCAGAGGGAATCACAGTATGTGTTCATTAACCAGCAGACATCCTTTTTCAACCACCAATGGTCTAAATTATGGTGCCCTCAAGTAATATTTACACAGATACTTTTGAACCCCTTAAGAGTGAACCTTTGGGAAATACTTGTACTCAACACTGTAGATGCAATTAGGATTGAATTCGATGATATATATCCCAAGAATGCAAAACATTTACTATATCAGCATATAAATGGCATTTTAGAAGATCATTTGGCCAATCTAGAAACATCCAATGCGATAGTGACTGACGCTTCTGTTTACGAAGAGAAGGCTGGCGTAGGAATCGTATCATCCTCTGTAGGTTGGGCTTTCTCAATTCGATTACCTGACTTTACCTCTATTTACCAAGCTGAAGTACTGGCAATAGTCCTTGCATTGCGTAAAGTGCCCCAAGATTTATCAGCGGTGATTGTACTAGCAGACTGCTTCTCGGTCTTTACTGCCTTAAGCTCACGAACTTTTTTGTGTACCTTGGAAACTTTCCACTCGCTCATTCCTAGACATGTGGGACTCGTTCGATTAGTTTGGCTACCAGGCCATAGAGGTTTAGCTCTCAATGAGAATGTAGATACACTAGCTGTATCTTCCCTTGATTGTGCTGTTTTACCTATTTTGCCTACTTCGGAATATATCACAGCAGCACGCTTTGAAAAACGCACAATGGCCAATAACTTCAAAAAATCTCCTTTGTTTTTATCAGGCTCTCTACAGCTAAAGTTCCTTTGGAAGAACGAGTGGTGTTCATCAAGAAAGAAAGAAATAGTAATCACCAGGCTGCGTTGTTGAGTCCCTTCATTGAACTTTTACCTTCACAGGTGGGGTCTGGTACAGTCGCCTTTGTGGCTTTATTGTGATGAGAGGGAATCTTTAGAGCACTTCTTTTTGTCATGCCGAAAATTCAAAAGTCAAAGGGAAAATATACTGGAAGAACCCCTACGAAAGTTGGACTTAAACTTGACACTTCCGGTGATTCTTTCATTTGACGCTATCGCATTTGGTTTCAGCCAAAGGAGCGTTTTTACCGCTGTTACAAATTTCTTGTGAGAATCTAAAAGAATGGAATGCTAAACATGGATAAATTCGGTTGTTTTATGTATAGAATGTTTTTATTTTTTGTGTGTTTATTATGCTTCGCTTTTCAAGGTTTTTTGCTTGCTTATAATTTTCACACCTTTAAATTATTACCTATGTTACCTAATAATTCTAACCATCCCTTTCAAGAAGTGAATTAATTTAAAAAGCAAGGCACCGTCCCATTCATGGCCTATCCCCCTTGCGCCAAGCTGTTGAGGTACCAACCAACCAACTATAGCGTTCCCTCCTCGCAGCTCAGCGATTCTTCTGGCTGCGCGAATCTCGAGGTTCATTAACAGGTACTGGTCGCCTTCAACGACGCCTTGCTTATTTGTTTCCGACAGAAACCGACAGAAACGCTGACGCTTTCCGACCGAAACGCGGACGCTGGAACGAACAAGAATGGTGACTTGTTCTTCGAGCACATTCAAGGCGTGCTTTCCTGATGGCGTGTGCGGCAGCAGTTCTTTATTTGTCGATAGCATTATCGACTTTGACCTGAGGTTGATTGCTGCACCGCCAAGGCCTAAGAAGTCCTTACCAAGAAGACTGTCTCTGGAGCAACGTTGTAGGACTACAAAGCTGGCAAGGTAAATGCGGTTTTTTCAGGGCCTGTCCAGGTGTTTTTCACTTTCTTCAACTTCGGGCCGAATGGTTCGGTGATGACGAAACTGTCGGCTCCAGTATCGACGAGAGCCGTCACGTTGTGGCCGTCGATACGAACACGTACATAAGTGATCTCAATATTTGAGCCATTTTCTAAATTTCTTCAAACATTATACTTTCGCTTGACAATTTTAAATTTCCCAGATTTTTTTTTCAGGCAGCAATTCAATTTATGCAGCAAGACTAGGTATCTCTAACTTAATTTTCACGACACCAGTGTATATTGGTCGAGTACTTGTGGAGTAATGTAACAATACCTGGCATTCCTTTTCTTTCAAATGTCGGAATTCAAATCAAGCTTTGCACTCGGTGAGCCTTGCGAGAAACCCCAGAAGCGAAAATAAGGCTACAGTATTGTATTCGCATGGCCATCCTTACTCTTTCTTTTGTCTCCCTTACTGTCCTGCCGATGTGCTCTGTTCATAATCAAGCCGTAGTCGAGGTGAACAAATCATCAATTAAAGTAGCGTGGATACGGCTAGAAACCCACTGGTAACAATGGGCACTGGTGCACGTATATCGTGTTGGGCGAAGCGGTTACTGCGCGTGTATTTTACCTTTCTCATTACTCTTAATTCTTGCATGCGCAATGTCATTGTTCGATTAGCAGTGCGAACAAGTTTGT
This sequence comes from Rhipicephalus annulatus, assembly GCA_013436015.1. NCBI lineage: Eukaryota > Metazoa > Arthropoda > Arachnida > Ixodida > Ixodidae > Rhipicephalus > Rhipicephalus annulatus. Next base: position 331,801 of record WOVY01003821.1, on the reverse strand, counting down.
TTTTGTTCCCTCTTTATGGTTGTTCATTTTTCGTGTTTTCAACCGACGTTCTCAAGCTCTATCACTGGAGGTAGGCCACTGTGATGCCGCTTGACACATAAGTTTTTGTATTCCGTTGTTGCTGCAGACACTAAAAGAATGCATAAATGTGGGCAAGCTGCATCCCACACCACGTTAATAAAGCTAAGTAGACTTCTAATGCCCTGTGTGGAAACAGCGCAGAAAAACTTACGCGTGCAGCAGATAGCCCTCCCTTTTCATGCGTGGAAAGCCCACAGGTCCACGCAGTGGTGGCGTGGCGTGGCAGTTCACCGCAAAAAAACCACACATAGAGTAACATGGTAAACGTTTACTATTTTTTTTTCTCTATGGCCCACGCAGAAGCTGGCGCTTTAGACACTCGCCCTGTTATAGGCCCCTCCTATCATGACAGAGCGCACTTCATAAGTGCGTTCCTCGGCGCATTTGATTGATATTTGGATTTTAACGTCTCAAAACCACCCTAACCACCATGAGAGACGCCGTAGTGGAGAACTCCGGAAATGTCGACCTCTTGGGATTTTTTTAACGCGCACCTAAATAAAATTACACGGGCCTACAGCATTTTCGCCTTCATCGGAAATTCGGCCACCGCATCCGGGATTAGATCCCGCGACGTGCGGGTCAGCAGCCGAGTTCCTTAGCCACTACACCACCACGGTGGGGCACGCATGTCGTGTCCGTTAATTTGGCAAGTGACCTCGTCTATTGAAGTAAGTCTACTATACTAATATTCTTTTCATTAAAGTAACAAATGGCGCTAGATATTTTCGTTATCTGTTTTATTACTTTTTAGATGGGACGGTCAGCGTTGCAATCAAACTGTCCCAACCTTATATATTTATCATTATCGTCACCGGTTTCCGTGAGTTTTTGTCACTTTGAAGATTTTTTGTAATTGTTTATGCAATGTTCATTTGCCTCGATGACTAAATTAATTACCGGACGTATGATTGAATACAATATTCTGAAGCTTAATTCTCACTTCTCAGCGGTTGGTTGCTTGATTTCTTGCCCTAATAGCAGAAAGTTCTGTGTTTTCGTTTGGGCCAGCGTCACAGTACTCAATGATCCCGACCTATGCGCGCACACGTAACGACTGACTGGATTGCGATACATAAGTTCCTAGGTCATGGTCCTTGACACAGCTTGAATCTGAACAGCTCACTGTTTCCTCCCCAAGGGCTTTTTGAGAGCGTTATTGTACTTGAAGCCAAGCTTTTAGGGGCAAAGCTCCTTATAGCGACACCCGTTCGTCCCTCGTAGCTGTTGCAGCGTGTAACGAGTATAACATTTTGACCTCTAAGGTGGTGCCGGTAAAAGATTTCTTCTGTGCGTTGCTGAACAATGAAAAAATGTGCTCAATGTGCATGCCAATGACTGCTAATGGGGAATAAGAGACAGGAGCATTTGGCTTTTAGTTAACGCGAACGCTGCAATCCCCATTAGCAGCCATTGGCATGAACATTGAGCACTATGTGACAAGAAAGGGTTGCTACGTTATACTCGCTGGGTGTAACCTCCTTAGTTTTAGAAAGGTTTAGTGAGCGTTGGGCCGCAGTGCCAAGAATTAAGAGTAATGAAAAAGGTCAAATTCACGCGCAGAAATTATTCGCCCAACACGATATATGAGCAACAGTGCTCATTATTACCAGTGGCTTTCTAGCCGTATCCACGCTACTTTAATTGATGATTTGTTCACCTCGGCTGCGGCTTGATTATGAACAGAGCACATCGGCAGGACAGTAACGGAAACGAAAGAAAGAGTAAGGATGGCCATGCGAATACAATACTGTAGCCTTATTTTCGCTTCTGGGGTTTCTCGCAAGGCTCGCCGAGTGCAAAGTTTGAGTTGAATTCCGACATTTGAAAGAAAAGGAATGCCAGGTATTGTTACTATACTCCACAAGTACTCAACCAATATACACTGATGTTGTGAAAATTAAGTTAGAGATACCTATTCTTGCTGTAACCATTGAATTTCTGGCTGAATAAAAATCTGGGAAATTTACAAATGTCAAGCGAAAGTATATTGTTTGAAGAAGCTTAGAAAATGGCTCAAATATTGAGAACGCTTATGTACGTGTTCGTATCGATGGCCACAATGTGACAGCTCTTGTCGACACCGGAGCCGACAGTTTCATCATCACCAAACTATTCTCCCCGAAGTTGAAGAAAGTGAAGAACACCTGGACAGGCCCTGAAAAAACCACCTTTACCTTGCCAGCTTTGTAGTCCTACAACGTTGCTCCAGAGACAGTCATCTTGGTAAGGACTCCTTAGGCCTTGATGGTTCAGCAATCAACCTCAGGTCAAAGTCGATAATGCCATCGACAAATAAAGAACTGCTGCCGCACACGCAATCACGAAAGCACGCCTTGAGTGTGCTCGAAGAACAAGTTACCATTCTTTTTTGCTCCAGCGTCAGCGTTTCTGTCGGTACACAGACATCAACAAATATGCAAGGCGTCGTTGAAGGCGACCAGTAGCTGTTTATCAACCTCGAGATTTGTGCACCCAGAAGAATCGCTGAGCTGCGAGGAGGGAAAGATATAGTGATTCTTTTGAACTAGAGCATCGAGTACAGGCACGTGAGAAAAGGCACCACGGTTGCCTACATCGAAAACATAGTGGAAACTATAGCAACGCTTTCGCCCTCGTCGAGTCTACCGAACCTGCTACGACGAACCAAGCTTGTCAACTAGCTTGCGATGTTAATGAATGCCTTCCAAAGCATAAGCAGGAACAGCTCAGAACTCTGCTCCGACAATAGAAGGAGCGTTTTTCATCGTCGGGAAAAATTCGACAGACCCCAGTCGCAAAGCATCACATCCTAACTAACAAGAAAGAGTGCCAGACCACTTCGTCAGTCCTCATACAGAATATCGACGCGAAAACATGACATCATAAAGAAGCAAGTCGATGAAATGCTACGTGAAGACAATATCCCGCCTCAAAGAGTCCATAAGCGTGACCAGTTGTGTTATATGGTAGAGAAGAAGGACGTAACCCTGCGCTTCTGCGTCGACTATCGCCGCCTGTACAAGGTCACGAAGAAGAACGCGTACCTTTCCCGGATAAACAACTCCCTGAATCGACTTAAGAATACGAGGTAATTTTCTTCGGCGGACCTCAAGACCGGTTATTGACAGATTGAAGTCGACGAGAGAGACCTAAAAAATGCCGTCATAACACCGGACGCCCTGTTCGAGTTCAATATCATGCCCTTTGGTCTTCGCTCGTTGCTCGGCACCCGCAATAGCTAATGCGTTGTGGATTCAGTACTGGCCGGCTTCAAGTGGCGGACTTGCCTTGTGTACCTGGACGGCGTCGTCGTGTTTTTCTCATACTTCGACGAGCACCTCAGGTGTCTTGAAGTTTTACTGGAAGCAATGAAAAACTTCGGGCTCACCCTGGAGCCAGAAAATGCTGCTTCGCATACAAGGGGCTCTTGTTCACGGGCCACATCATCTGCAAGTTCAGAGTTCACCCCAACCTGCAGAAAACAGCTTCCTTCGCTACCTTCTTGACGCCCACCGACAAGAAGGCCATGCGCCGATTTCTTGGCCTGTGCGCCTGTTACAGGTGGCTCGACAAAAACTTCGTCCGCATTGCAGAGCCACTCACTAACCTTACCAGGACCAACGTGGAGTTTAAGTGGGAAACACCGCAGGAAGAAGCATTTCTGGAACTGAAACGACGTTTGCAGGCACCTCCGCTACTTGCGCATTTCGACCCTGTAGCGAGCGAAGGGTCGAGAGACGCGAGACGACGTCGAAGGTGGCCGATGGGGCCGTGCTGATCTCGCCACTTTATTTCGGGCCTGAAGCGGATAGTGGTGGCGATAGAAAACATTTTATTACAGAAAATGTACTAGAGAGTTCTGGCATATTGCATGTATGAGTGGCAAAACCCTATTGCAGCATGCCAATGGAGATGGCCGCTACTCAAATGTGCCCCACCAAGGAGCGTTGAGCATCCAAACACAAGCAGCCGAGGAGCTCCTCCTGTCAAGCCTTTCTAGTAGGGATGAAAAAAGGAAGTGAAAAAGTAAGGGGGTTGCTGGGGCACGAAGCGATGACGTGGTAGGTGTCGGCAAAAACCTGGCAGGTCGAGCAGGTGCTACTGATTTCCGGAAAAAAATGCCTGGCGACCGCTGGACTGAGATAGGTGTTCGTCTGCAGGCGGTGCAGTATTCGCTCGTCCGCTTTCAACAGACAACGTGTGGGGTCCGTGTAGAGGTGGCGCGAAGCCCGTTAATGGGCAAGAATTCCGCGATAGCACGTCAGGTTCGTATTGCCAGATTCCGACTAGGGATATGGAAGGACAACTGCCCGGATGAGAGAAGTGCGGGGAGCGGCGTTCGCTGCCTCGTTGCCGGGCAGGCCCGAGTAGCCTGGAGTTCATACTGTACGAATAGGGTGAAGGTGAAAGCGCTAAGAGGCTGCCCGAAGTAGGTGAGCTGGCAGCAGGGCGATGAAACCCTGAAGGTATTGTGAACAGGCCGAGCGTAAATCCGTCAAGACCATGCGTGAGGTGGGGTGTGAGGCGGCCAAAGCTATGGCAACCTCCTCAGCTTGCGTCATAGTATTTGCTCTAAAGGGGAGGCCATCGACGTGTTTTCCCCACGTGATCACGGTGGCTGTGAAGTGACCCGAAGGGGGGGGGGGGAGATGTCTACGTAGAAAACGCCAGGGTGATTGGAGTGTCGCGCCTGAAGGGCCGCGGAACAAGCTGGTCTACGGCCGGGGTGTAGCTCGGGGTTCTTATTGCGGGAGAGTGGATCTAGCCAAAGTTTTTACTGCCAAAGATCTAGTAAGGGCGTCGGAGTGTCTTAGTCAGATATTGCATTGAGGCCGAGCATGTGTAGTAGACGTCGCCCTGAGGGCGTCTGCGACAGATGATTAAATTGGCTAACACGATGAGCTTCCCGCACCTTCGCCAAGGAGTTTTGTAACCCAAGCGCAGCCGCGTCGGCTGCCAGCGGCCGACACGCCAGGTGCATGAGCTCGCTCTCAGTCCTCGCGCAGCTCGAGCTAGCAATAGCTGCGCGAGAGGCATGGCGCGGCGGTCTAGAAAATTATAAGTATGATGATGGCGCTACAGGTCTCACCCGCCCCCCCCTAGCGCTGTGTGCGATTTGTAGGTATGTGAAAACAAAGATAACAACATATACTATCTACATAAAAGACAATCCATGAGGTGTCTGGGAAGTCCAGGTTGTTAACGTGAAGGAACTGAGTGATTGATTTATATGTGGGGTTTAACGTCCCAAAACCACTATATGATTATGAGAGACGCCGTAGTGGAGGGCTCCGGAAATTTCGACCACCTGGGGTTCTTTAACGTGCACCCAAATCTGAGCACACGGGCCTACAACATTTCCGCCTCCATCGGAAATGCAGCCACCGCAGCCGGGATAACGTGAAGAAACTATCGGGAACCAGTGGGTCTCTGGTGGGCGATACTGGGAGAAACGCAGCGAACGGAGATTAAAGCGCAGGGTCGCTGCGGTCATAGACATGCGCGTCCCATGACGACTCGATGGGAGAATTTGAGAGTGAATCCGGCGGTTGGAGCGGTCGCGGCTGACAAATGTGCTCCAATCTAGAGCAGTGGGAAGGCGCTGGAAAACCCGCGTCGGTGATGTGAATGAAGCGGTCTGATGCATCTAAGCGGAGCCATGATGACTGAGGATTGAAATGTAACGGTTACGGTGAAGTTACCGACAACGCACATGACGCGGGCAAGGCTGTCGACAAGGAGCAGTTGGCTGACTGTGCTGATGCGGACGCAGCCGACGACGAAACACCGACCTCAGCGTTACAGTGCGGCTGCCGTGCCGGCACGGGGGGCCGAGTCGACGGACGCGGAAACGTCGTCCTTCAAGAAGCGCCCGAAGGTCACGACAGGCAAATAGGTGCACGGCGACTGGTCAGCCGATGCGCCGCGGAGAGGCAGTGGACGCCTGGGCCATGGCGAGGGGCGCGTCTGAAATCAAGGCGCATTGTTGCGAGGTCATGTCGCCCTTCAAAGACTCCGGAGAATAGTAATGAAATCCAGAAGGCATGGACTCTACTGGAAGCTCGGTTGGCGTACCAGTGTTCATCCAGGCAGTCTGGTGGTTGTGCGCCTGCATGGGTGGTACAAAAAGTGCGGTTTGTTTGGCGGCTGGCGAAGCTGCCATGTAGTCTTCGGTCATTGCAGCAGCATCCCGCAAGTTCGGCTCTTTATTTAAGGTCGGAAGCGGAGCCACAGTGGCTGCAAGCGTCTGATACGCCGAGCGCATGAGCTCCTTCTGTTCTCGCGCAGCTCGAGCTAGGCTCAGCCACGCGAGAGACGTGGCGCGGTGGTCATGAAAATGATCATGGTGCTACAGACCGATTCGCTGACACAGAAATGCACACCAAAGCAAGCAATGTAGGACTTTGCGCCGTTCATGTGTAGAGTACTAATTGACTGGGAATAGTAATCAGTTATGCTGGCCAGTCGCTATCAAAGGCAGAGGCCAACTATTCTACAACAGAGAAGGACTGCTTTGCAATCATCTGGGCTATATTGAAGTTCCGCCCCCGTCTTTAAGGCAGGCCCTTCAAAGTTCTGAGCGACCATTACGCCTTGTGTTGGCTAACTAAGTTCAGAGACCCTTCAGGTCACCTCGCGCAGAGGAGCCTAAGACTTCAGGAATTCGATGTTACCGTCGTTTACAAGCCTGGAAAAAACACTCTGACGCCGACTGCCTGTCTCGTGGCCCCATCGAACCAGTGCCGGTGGCAACCCCCATGATGAACGTCACTGACGAAGAGAACCTCAACGTCATCGGCTACTTTCAGCGCACTGAAGAAGCTCGCCAACTCGCCCACTTGCACGTCCAAAATCAGCAGGCGACCGACTGCCGCCGTTACAATGTTCGATGGAGTTCCGTGGAATACCAGCCTGGTGACTGTGTTTGGGTGGGGCACCGATACGCCAACGCGGACTCAGTGAAAAACGTCTGCGACGCTACTTCAGACCGTACAGGGTAGTTGGACGTTTCGGTACGCTTGACTACGATGTTTTCCTCGACGGCATTGCAAACTCTTAACGGCGCCATGCATGACCTGAAGTCATCCATGTCGTGCGCCTCAAGATATATTTCATGCGCGAATCTCAGGACTTTTTGTTGTTGCTGCTGTGTTTTCTTCCATGTATTTATCGTTAATTTTCTTATTTTATTATTGTACTCTCACCTTTTGTTAAAACATCAGGACGATGGCTTTCCAGAGGGCCGAGAGCAATGCCACACTTCCTCTTGAAGTTTTGGTATCGACCAGTTTCACTGTCAGCAATTCTCGGCGCAAACCGCGCTTGCAGTGTTCGAGAAGCTTCGGAATAGGGGACCAGTAAAAGAACGAGGGATTGTGGGATGCACCGCCTGTTACCGGCTTCCGGTTCGAGGAGAATAGACGACGGTGAACCGCTTCGCCGCAAGCTTCAGATTATTCGAGATTCGCACGCTCGGTCACCCGTTTATCTTCGCCCTGATAAACCATGGTCGGTTGTTCAGCCGTTGGCGGCTCCAAATCCAGCATGCATGGCAAACGCAGGTATCCATGAAATGAAGACAAAAACGAGGTGGGCCGCGACTGTGAAGAGAGCCACAGTGACAGGTAGCCTTTGAGTACAGAACTTTGAAGCCAGAGTGTGCGAAAACCATAAGCCAGAGTGTGCGAATACCATTTCATCACAGGTATACGTGTATTCCACACTAAAAAAAGCTTACGCATGAATTTGCTGCGAATATTACATTGTGAAATAAACTGTCACGCAGGCGCGCCTAGCAAAGATACTATGGGAACGAGCGGGCGAAATCTACCTGCCATACGAGATTAGCGCTGGCAATCGCACCTATATTATGACAAAAAAAAAAAAACTCGAATGCTTCACTCAAGAGTAAGTTTACACGAAGCGCTGGACGACTTCATTTGCGTTTATCTTGGTCAAACTGTGCGCCAGGACGGCACCCAAAGGAAGAAGTGCGTTAAACAAGCGCTGGGTCTTGGTTGATTCGGCGCCGTTTATGTTTGACTGTATTGTTTATGTGCAGCTTGACTAAGAGCAGCGTTCAAATAAGCATCTGACCAACTAAGAAAGGCATCTTATAGCGCACTAAAGGCTAGAAGAAAAAAAAATCTCAAAACGCTCAATAAGTGTTGCGCTTCATGCCGATTGACTGACGATGTCGGCCGAAGGAGCAATCCTGAAAAGAACTCTTAGCACACTGCTACAGTCATCCCCGTCCCCCGAGATCTTTCAAATGGTGACTTTTTATTTTTATTTTATTTATTTAATTATTTTTTTATTTACAAAATACTGTCAGCCCTCCTTGAGGGTTATTACAGGAGTGGAAAAGATACAAACTTTTTACAAGCAAGGCAATGCAGTGGCAAGACAAGAAGAGTACATAAGAAACGAACACAAGAGTACTGACATCATGACGTGCAAGCGTCACGATCATGGTACTAACTAATGCATACATCATACAGGAATAGCAATACATTGCCTACAACCAAGTGATAAAGAACATAAAATAAATTGTTAGATTGTGGATGCTTTCACCCGTATGCAATTAGGTTAGCACATAGAACTTGGGGGGCACCGACATGAGATTTCCAACTCTTTCTAAAAATGTTTGAAGTGTTGGCTGTGCTACAGTAGCTGAATCAAGCGCATTATACTCTCTTATTACGCGAGGGAAAAATGAAAACCTGAAGGTTTTGTTACGGCAGAAATATTCTTCGAAGATCAGGTCGTGTTTTCGGCACACTTTCCCTTTTGCTTTTTTAGTAGCGAAGGTGGAGGCATCACATTTAAAGTGGCTGTTCAACAATTGGTAAAAGAACTTCAAACGATGTATTTTTGCTCTATCGCCGAGCGTAGGTAGATCTGCTCGGAGCAGAAGCTCGGAAGGGGAATCCATTTGCTTATAGCGGTTAAAAATAAATCTCACCGCTCTGCGCTGCACGCTCTCGAGCAAAGTTATGTCAGTATTTGTTGAAAGAAACAACACTATATTCGCATATTCTAGCATAGGTCTTATAAAGGTAATGTAGGATAAGCGCTTCGTATCTGTGGTAGCGCAGCGTAGGGTCCGTTTAAAAAAAGAAAACTTGTTCATTGCCTTTATTCTCACTTGTTATACATGCGCAGTCCAATTGAGGTCAGATGATATTAGAAGCCCTAAATATTTATACTGGGTTGCTGTGTGAAGGGTGACACCATTAAGCGAGTATGAAAATATTAGTTTGCTTTTCTTTCTGCTTACGTTCATCACGACCGTTTTTTTGTTGGAATTAATAACCATCTGGCAATCTTGGCACCACTGGGCTACGTTGTTTAGGGATCGGTTAAAGGCAACCTGATCGTCTATGTGTTTGATTTCACTGTAAATCATGCAGTCATCTGCAAACAGTCTAACTTTAACGTTTACTGATTCAACAATGTCATCAATGAATAAAAGGAACAAGACTGGAGCGAGAACAGATCCCTGTGGAACGCCCGAAAGGACTTCAACAGTGTCAGGATTCTGTCCATTATAGTGCACAAACTGGTGGCGGTCTGAAAGGTAATCACTAATTTATTCAACTATTGGACCATAGCCTAGTTTTTCTATGAGTTTAGTGATGAGTTTAGAGTGAGACACATGGTCGAAGGCCTTAGAGAAATCTAAAAAAATTACATCAATTTGTGATTGTTCATTTATTGCCAGCCCGAAGTCATGTATTGCTTCTGCGAGCTGAGTGACAGTAGATAGCCCACTTCTGAACCCATGCTGAGAAAGAGAGATGAGGTTGTTTTCTTCTACATACTTGGTTATTAACTTTAAGATAACATGCTCGAGTATTTTGCAACTAGTGCAAGTTAAAGAAATTGGCCGGTAGTTCGATGGAATAAAAGTATCACCAGATTTGTGCACTGACACAACTTTCGCTGTTTTCCACTCTGCCGGAAGACGGCAATCGCTAATTGACTTTGTAAATATCAGGTGGAAGTACTCTTTAATGGGTTAAACATAGCGTTTAAGGAAGGTGTTTGGTATTTTGTCTGGGCCACTACTTTTCTTTTCATCAAGGTCTAATAGCAGTGAAAGAATGCCAGGTGCTGTCATATTTAACGACGGAAGTGATCTGCCTTGGTCAACGTGACGGGAACCTGGTGCAATCTTTCGGAGGTTATCAGTGCTAAAAACAGAGTAAAAGTACGAATTGAAATTATTTAGCTTTATCGTGCCCTCTTCAGCTGGAAACACTTATAATGTCGACCGTTTTACGCTTATGTAACGCCATATTTTATCGGGTGCGCTTCTGATAAACTTTTGTAGGGTGTGTCCATAAAGATGCTGTTTTTCGTCTCGTATCTTTTCTTTCAAGGTCGACGTTAGCGTTGCTATTTGTGAGCTAGCGCTCCCGAGCGTTTTTTTTTTTGCCTTTCTTACACGCTCGATTTTGCGCTTAAGGTGAATTGTGTCGCGGGTAACCCATGGGTTGTGCTTTCTTGTGACCAGTTTTCGTTTGGGAATAAAGTTGGAAATACAACGCATGATATGATGCATAAACTGTGTCCACACTTCGTCTATGCTCGCGTTTTTATCTGCACATAGCTCAGAAAACTCGGGATACTCGTGTGATAGGTAGTTCATTATTGCCGCGTCATTAGCTTTATTGAAGGAGGGCACATATTTTACTGAGCCAAATTGCCGTATTGGAGTTGGTAAAGGCAAAGTGCACAGAACTATTTTATGATCCGATATGCCATCTATTGTTTCAACACTTGCACTATCGGTGGAAAAGGATCACTTGCAAATACAAGGTCTAACACTGGCAGCGACTGTCCTTGCATTCGTGTATTTTCAACAAAAAGCTGCGTTAGATTGAAAGCAAATAAGAATTCGATGACTATATTATTCGATAGGGGGCCTGGACTTAATGAGGACCAATTTACACCAGGTAGGTTGAAGTCACCCACCATGACAATCCTGCCACCGAGCGTAAGCGAATTCATATAATCCAGAAGGGGGTTTAGGTACGTTGCATCAGCATTCGGGGGCCAGTAAACGGCGCCAACATACACGTAGCCGTCGTTCAGGAGAAGCTTACACCAAACCGCTTCGACACTTCACTTCTGGCATGACTGTGTAAGCGATTCCCTGCCGTAAAACAATCGCTACTCCGCCGCCTCTAGTGTCCCTATCTTTGCGGACAATTGTGTAGCTCGGTGCACAATTTCATGGTCATGTATATTTGAATGTAGCCACGTTTTACTCACAGTAACAATATCATGTTTTTGGGCCAATAAGACAGCTTCAAATTGTTCTGCCTTGTTCGCAAGACTTCGCGCGTTAACATTTAGAAGGGTTATGCGTTGTCGTCGAGAAGACTGCGCTGTTGGTAGTTGCTCTTCGTTTTTTTATTTTCTTCTACGATATTTTTACTGTCTTCATCCCAAGTAAAAAGACGACCGTTTATCTCAACTCCGTCAAATATAAGCCTTACCCTTTCCCCTCCATCGCGGTTTTTTTTCGTGACTTTCCACAGTTTTCCTCTAGTTTCACGCATGCCAATCGAGTAACCCTCGCTTATTGAATAAACGCTCCCCTTGAGTTTGGAACAAGAGTGGAGTATTTTAACTTTGTCGTGATAGTCGAGCAACTTGAGAATTATTGGCCCGTTTTTCGGATCGCCTTCTCTAGTTTCACCAACACGGTGAATACGTTCAATGCCTGCAGTCTTTACGTCTAGGGTATCTAGACGTAAAAACTGCAGTACCGTATTGCCGCAGTACCGTATTATACAAGAAAAAGTGTTTCGTGTATCGACTGATCTGCTAGCCGAACTGACAGCACCCCCGAGCAGCACAAAACCTTTGCAGATCATTTTGTTGCGACAAAAAAGTTTCCGGATCATTCATGCCTTTTGTAGCTGGTCATCGTCACAGTCCGGTTGGAAAAAAAAATAAAGAAAGCACTGAAATTGCACGGCGAGGTGCTTTTTTCAACAGAGCAGTACGAAAATGCGCGCGTGCCGCTGTAGACTCGTGGGGTGCGTCGAACCAGAAGCCGTCGTATCCCACAGTTCCCTGTGATTGCCCATTTTACCGGTCACTTATTGCAGTAAATCACTTTGGTAAAATTACGCCCACATCTATAACATTGAAGATTATTCGTCAACCCACGTGGCCACTAGCGATAGTGCTGAATATTCGATGGCACGTATATAAATGCCGACGCGCTTCACCGCTTGTAAGTTGATCGGTGGCCGACGCTCAGTTCGCCGCTATCGGCAACAGCGTGTATCGCTCTAATCTGACTTCCTTTTTCTGCGTGGTTTCAAGTTCGGCCCAAATGAACAGTTTAATATTCGACGTGAAGTCTGCTCTCTTCGTCCACGTCACCACGTTGTGACAATATTTGTTATCTTTTTAGTAGAGTAACGGCCACATTAAGCCCACAAATCTGATGGCAGAAGAAAAAAAAAAGTGGAAGTGATATCGGGCGCAGTCTCTGAACGCCACGCCCGCACTCTTGATTGCAAACAAATGAAATTGTAGGAGGAAGCAGCAACGCCATCGCTGGTTTAGCCGATGTAAAAGTATGTCAGTGGCTCACTTGTAGTAACCACAGTGGTGTTGGCGTCATGTCAGCAAGCGTGTGAACTTCAAAAGCTAGGGAGTGATGCCATCAGGGTCGATGAAGGCTTAGTCCTGATAACATTGGCGTGAGCTGCATGGTTTGCCATGGGGCGTTACAAAAGCGGTTGAACGGTACCGAAAGTTAAGCTTGATATTGAATTGTGTTCTACCCATCGCGGAAAAATTAGACAAACTTCCGCTTTAGGTACAAACCGAAATAACAAAGAAAAACACATGCAATGTAGCTTTGCTACATCACCAGGACCAATTATTACGACAGCAAAGTCCGGGAGATGGCTATACTTTGATTGCTTTGTCTGAGCATGAAGCTATTAAGAGGCTAACTAAAAAACAGCCGCCTCGGGAAAATATACGTATTTTGTTTTCATCGATGCAGGTTCTGAGCAGCAATTTGTTAGGGCTGTGCGAGGTAAGTCCTGAGCAACAAAGTATGACAAAGCTCCCAATAATATTTAATAACCCTTTTGAAATACAGAAGTCACGCAGAACGAGTTAATTGGAACAGACGATAGGCGATATCACAGAACACTATTGTTACCACTCCCTGTTAAAGGGAGCAGCTAATGCACCAAATCAAAATGTTCTTCAAAAAGGTCCCGTATTTCAAAAGTGAAGTACCCAGTAAACTTCGCAACATAAGGATGACTTGGCAGCGGACATCACTTCGAAAATTGCTGGTATTCCCCTAACATTAGGCGGGTCGAAAAGCCAGACAATAGGCGGCCAGTTATGTGGTTACTTTCGCGAAGCATCTGGTTACTGATTACACTCACTCAATGCGACATTGTCCTCTCGACCTTCTGAATTCACTTCCAACTGTCTTCGAATACTTTCGAGTTGCGCCGTTAACATACCGAGGGCGTCTCGGACCTCCGGTGTCGTCGAGGTCGACGCCTGCTGGAGCTCCGTGCTGGCATTTCTGATGTCGTCCAGGAGAGACTGGCCGTCTTCGGGGCGAAGAAGAACTCCAGCCACGCCTTTGCACGTCTTCAAGTGGTTCACGAGGTGTTTGTAGGCTACACTTTCCCCACACTTAAAACACTCCATAAGGTACCAAGCGCAACTTTCCCTAAGGTGATTATCCAGGCTATCGAGGCGTCCGGTGTAGTCGCAACCACTGTCGACGCTCGTACACTGAACTATTTTCGCTCCAAAGATTTCCTGAAGATAAGTAGTTGTCGTCCTTCCGGTACCGAGGTTTTGCTTGTCAATCCAACACACAGTTACAGCAGCTTTATCCACGTCGTTCATGCACTCTTTACACACCATATGATAACACGGAAGGCAAATTGTGTATGCCGGCACTACACCGCACCAGCTGCAAGTATGCAAGTCGTCAAGTCTTTCCACGAACTCCACTGTTTTCTGTTCGACGTGATTTCCAAAGCCACACACACGGTACCTGAACGCTTTCCGCTGGTCGTCCATGCTGGTTGTGCGTTTTCCCTAACAGTGTACGTAGCTGTCTTTGAAGCGCCGCCGTACCGACTGTGCCGCAAGTCGCTATAATGGCACTGAAAGAATGTGCCGATAGTAGAACGATGCATTCGCAAAGGGGTGTCTTCGATAAGCGTAGCTTGGGCTGAAAGACCACTGCCAAGTCTTTGAACTTTAGTGCCTACAGTTTGCATCGCAAGTGACTTGATTTATATATTCATGTTTCACTTATCGACGTATTCCAACTCCCCCCCATACGTCACGAAAACGTGGCGCTGTCAGCGAGCGTTTAGTTGGTAGGCACCCACTGCCGTTACAACCGCAGATATCTAAGTGATGTCACTGCGTGGTGCGTGGGATGTTTGCCATCGTGCAATTAAGTGAAAAAAAGAAGAAAAACAACAAAACTGATGCACTGACGAGCAGCAGCGCAATTAATTGCGCAAGAAGGCCAACAAAGAAAGGTGGAAGAAATTTCATCTATTATTTCGTTCTTGAAGAACCTCGTAAATAATTGGCCGCAAATTCCCTCCCCGCTTATGTGGCAAAGCCAACGCATCGCTTTCTGAGGGAAAAATAAAGCTATTAGCAACGTGTTTTACATAACAAAAATGATTACCTTTGTCGAAACCTTGCCATCGCTATGTACCGCAGCACATTTTTCGGCGCGAGCATTGGGTGGAGCCACGTATTTTTGTGGCTAATTGTGTGCAGCCTGACATTCTTTCATATGCAGAGAATTCATCAAAGTTGCAGCTGTGTATTTAACTGCCGGGGCCTTAGACACATCCGAAGCATTTTGACGTATTCGCGTGAACCTATTATGTGGCTCGTTTTGTTTACGCAGCCATGAACGAGATGATGACTCAGGCGATGGTTTTGCGATCGTATGCGGCTTCACACCTGACACAAGTGGCCTGGACACGGCTGTTATGGCTGTGGTATGCTTTTACAGATCGCATGCCGGTCAGGCTCCCCACAAATCTCAAGTGCCATATGTGCCCCGCCTTTACCTGGCCTGTACGCTTTTGTGGTGGCAAGCAGGCCAAGAAGAAAGTGAAGCGGCAGCAAAACGAAGTGAAAAAAAAATATGGAAACGATACTTAGGGGAAAAAATTGGCAGCATATCCACGGAGTGAATGATGGAGAGTGGGGCGAAGCACTCGTCTGTCCATTCTTTCTTGCTTCCGTCCGTTTGTGTGACCGTCCATGCGTCCATCCGCCCGTCCGTGCGTGCATCTGTTCGTGTGTCCGTCCCTGCGTTCGTCCATGCATCCGCCCCTGCCTAAGTTTATGCGTCCATCCATGAATCTGCCTGTGTGTCTGTTCGTCCATCTATTAAACACTCCAAGTACCACCATCTCGCATCTTTCCACCATATATTCCCCATATCGAAGCACCGCCATCCAGCGGATATTCCAAGGACTAAATGAGAGGCGGCACACGCACACTTCCTTACGGCTTGCGCTTCGGGTCTACTTCCCACCTTTAACCACCTCGAGTTCATGGTATATACTAGTTCACTGTATTCATGGCACTGCGGCCGAACGCTCGCTAAACCCTTCGAAAACCAAGGAGGTTACGCCCAGCGAGTATAACGTAGCAACCTTTTCTTGTCAGATAGCACTCAACGTACAAGGCAAGGGCTGCTAATGGAATATGAGAGACAGGAGAATTCGGCTTTTATTTTCTTACGGCTTGCGCTTCGTATCTACTTCCCATCTTTAACCACCTCGAGTTCATTCATGGTATATACTAGTTCATTCTATTCATGACCTTTCTAAAACCAGGAGGTTATTCAAACCTTTCTAAAACCAGGAGGTTACACCCAGCGAGTATAACTCAGCAACCCTTTCTTGTCAGATAGTGCTCAATTTACATGCCAATGGCAGCTAATGGGGATCGCAGCGTGCACGCTAAATAAAAGCCGAATGCTCCTGTCTCTCATTGCCCATTAACAGCCATTGGCATGTACATTGAGCGCTATTTTTCATTGTTCAACAACGCACAGAAGAAATCTCTCACCGGCACCATCTTGGAGGTCAAAATGTTATACTTGTTACATACTACAATGGCTACGAGGGACGAACAGGTGTCGCTATAGAGAGCTTTGCCACCTCCCCCCCCAAAAAAAACTCATTGTGCAGTCATTGGTCGAATTAAACATTAGAGATGAGTGTGATCGCTGCGTGACAAGTTTGAAGCCACACAAGATGAGTAAGTGGGATGTTTATCACAATGCAATGATATGTTGTAGAAGAACCAGGGTAGGCGTAAGTTGGTTTTAGAGAGTTCAAACTTGTAGCACGCTACACAGAAGCGACAGCGACGTCACGCGGACGCCGGATTCAGGATTGCGTCATCATGATGTACTCTTAGAGCAGGTGTGAGCGTGTCATTTTGTTCTGTATAGTTCACGTTTATGTTATCCCTAGTGGTTCTCTGTACGTTACATTTGTTTTCCTTTAGGGCGCAAACATTTTGCGTCATGCAGTAGGCGAAGCAAACCAGTTACGCAGCGTTGTATTACACCGACAAGGTAACCGCAGATTTGTTTAGGGAGGGGGGGAACTACTACAAGCAGACTTGCATAGTACCCATTACGCCATAAATAGTAATTTTTGGGTATACTCGTTGACAAGTTTTTTTGGCACTGAAAGGCGCATTGACACTTCGCCTCGGGGGGACCTAAAAGGGCGAACCTCACCGGAAATTCACTTGCTTCGCCGCCTAAGCGGCTGGAGCAAAAAAAAAGTTGGTCCATGAAAGATTTTCCCGTAACGCAAAACTGGATCCGGTTTCCACCTCGCAGCTTTGACTGCGCTAGATCAAACCACGTAATTAACCTCTTCTTCGGGTGGCGGCTCGAAGAGAGACTGGTGTGTTCGGGAGATCTCGCTCTTCTGCTTCGACGTGGCTTGCTCGGACGCTGCTCTTGACTGCGGCAGCGAACGCAAGCGGTTAGGCGGTTCTCGGTGCGGGTTGAGTGGCTATGTACCAGATAGCTTTTATTTTTTCCCTAGTATTTGGTGTGTTTTTCATTATTTTATGCAGGATAATTTTTGTTTCCTTGATCTAGTCTTAAGGCTGTACTGATGTCGAGGAATTCTCCGGGTCAGGAGCGTTCCCTGTGGACGGCCTCGCTACACAATGATGACTTACCTTTCGATTTGTTTCTCCGCCGTGGCGCGAGCAATATTCCCGTTGCTCTGGTACCTTTGGGTGGAAATTTCATTAAGCTGAATAACCCTAAGGCGACACAAGAACATCTCCATGCCGTGACCCTAAACTACCAGATCATAACCGACGTGCGGCAGTTTGGTCGTGGTGGCATTGTATATCGGACACCAAATCAGCAATGTGTAAAGGATCTTCTTAAGTGTTCTTCCTTTGCTTCGATCCCGGTAAGTGCGTATATACCACATCATCTCGCATGCACTAAAGGCATTGTGCGTGGGGTTGACGCACAACTAAGCCCCGCGGAGACGCTCGAGAAGCTGTCGGTGGCAGGTGTGGTTGCAGTTTACCGGTGCAATATTCTCGTTGGCAACAAACGACATCCCACAGAGTCAGTGATTGCGACTTTTGCAGGTACGTCGTGTCCGTCAGAAATTAAAGCATGACCATTAGTATTTCGAGTAGATCAGTTAGCGTCCCGCCCATTGCAATGTCAGAACTGCTGCAGGTTTGGACATAGTTCTCGTGGCTGCAAATCGGAGGGTCGATGTCGTAGATGTGGTGAACGCCACTCAGATCAAGATTGCAAGGCCCAAGATGACTTGTGTTGCTTGTGCGGTGGACATCTTGCAGCTGATTTCGCAGAGTGCCCAATCCGCCATGAAGAAGTACAAATACTAGAAATGCTAGACAAACGGAGATGCTCTAGAAAAGAAGCCATTACAGCTGTTAAGGAGAGAGCCCATGGCTATGCTGGCGTTACAGCACGTCATTCATGTCAGGATACTAATATCGCGCAGGCAGTTGAGGTTGCGGTAGGAAGAGCTATGGCTACAGTTATGGACCAATTGGTAGCTAGCATCTCCGAATGCATAGCACAAGTTTTCTGCAATCAAATTACTAAACTGTTAATTCCAACTGCTTTGGGTAATCCTGAGCCCAATAAAATACCGACTACCAGTAATGCTACTGCAGTATGTAATGATGAGCTGAATAATGCGGATAACATCCAGGGCTCCTCAGAGTGCATAACAAACGTTGAACGAGATCAAGTGTTAGGCCTAAGTGTGTCTACTGATGTCGAGTTTGATGCTCGGGCACAGAAACGCAGCCGGTCCCCATTGAACCACGACGTCTCAAGTTCCCTTCCGTCAAATCCCCAAAAGACGCTGTCTAGTAAACTACTTAGAGAAAGTATTTTGGAGAAAGCTATCTCCGACAATTCTTACACCAAAATAGCGTCCCTAAGAGTTCTGCAGTGGAATTGTTGTTCTCTATTTGCTGCTCTTACTGATTTACATTTCCTGTGTGATAAACTAAATCCCCATTTAATCTTACTTCAAGAATCTTGGATTGCTCCTGATACTAATATTCATTTTAAATATTACCGTTTGTTCAGACTAGACTGCCCTACGAGAGGTGGCGGGATAGTGACAATGATTTCGAACAAACTTTGCCACAAAGCCAAACTGATGTTAAAGTTCCTTTCTACGGCATACGAAATATTAGTTGTAGGCCTAACTCTCCAGAGCGGGCAGGTTTTGTCTGTAGTAAATGCTTACTTTCCTTCAGGCGTACATGACACTCGGCCATTAAAGACCTTAATAACCACGTGTGGAGGAAACGTTTTACTAGCAGGTGATTTCAACTCCCACCTTGTCACATGGGGAGTAAAAACTGATAAGTGTGGCAGCCGGTTGTGGCATTGGGCCCAAGATAATCATTTTTCATGTCAGCATTCGGGAAGCCCAACATACGTATGCAGTCATACTTCTTCAGCACTAGATTTACCTTTTACAAGCTCCAACCTTAATGTTTCATCTTGGTCAGTCGTTGATTGCGCAACAAACAGCGACCACTTACCAATTACTTTCGAAATAGAAAGTCAGATAGCCCCATCAATCTCTATTACTCGTACGCATATTAACTACTCAAAATTTAAGGATTCCTTCCTTTCTTCACTGTATTCGTTGTCAGATAACAGCTCGATGACAAAGGCTCGGAGCTTATATTCTTTATTAAAGAATTCCCGACAGAAATCTGAATGCGTGGTGTCGTCAGCGAATCATAACTCGAATTCTCCTTGGTGGAATAACGATTGCTCGAGGGACTATAGACGCAGAAAGGCAGCATGGAAAAAGCTTTTGTACAATCAGTGCCCTCAAAATTGGAAAGACTACCAGTTCATTGCAGGTGTTTTTAAACGTACACTTGTCAAGTCAAAAGAAGATTACGAATAGCGGAAGTTATCTTTCTAGATCCAAGAAATAAAAAAAGCGTTATTTAGATTCTTACGTAGAAAGAAAATGATTCCGCAATCAATAAATACAGACTCTATCATTTTGTCGGCTGAAGAAACAGAAGCTTCATTAGAAGTGATTGGTAAGGTGTTAAGACGTTTATTGGCGGACACTCGTTGATGATCCACGACAGCGACAGTCAATGCGGGGACCGACTCTTTGCACGAGCTGCTCTTCTTCTTATGAAAAGGGCGACCCACTAGAAGGCACAGGAGAGGACGACCCACTGTTCGAAGGCTTTGCCATAACTATCCCGGGTACGAAAAGGGAGCCGCCTGGCGACCTAACAGGTGGTTACAATGAGCGGGTCATAGTAGGCCTTGAGGCGCTCCACGTTAACTATGTCGCGTCCTCGACGGCACATGTCCGAAGATGGTTCGATTGGTTCAATCAAGTAGTTGACAGGGGAAGTGCATTTGACGACACGGTAGGGACCTTCGTATTTGGGCAATAGTTTTGAAGATAGGCCAGTTGCAGTGGTAGGCATCGAGAGCCAGACGAGCGCTCCAGGGAGGAACGTGGGCGCCGTAGGGCTGGCGTCAGCGCGAATGCTTTTTTTCCGCTCTTGATCGAGCGCAGTAAAGGTCTTTGCAAGCTCTCGACACTCTTCAGCACTCCCTGTGGGGAAGCCAGAAGATGGACCGTCGGGGAAGAGATGTGTGCTCCTTTGCATCTGATCACCAACTATATTGTTTAAATGACGGCGCTCCCACGTTTTTACGGGGTCTGACATATAGTAGCTGTCTCGACCTAACTTTTGTGTCAAGTATCCTGAACACCAAGGTGCAGTGGTTTGCGGACAATAAAACGCATGCCAGTGACCACATCCCCACCTATATAAAAATCAAGGGGCTAAGCAAGTCGCAAATCGCGCCCACTTCACGGATAGACTGGTCAAAGTACAGATCATCTACAGAGAAGCAATGCGAGAGAAACCAACAAGGTTCTCTTGAAAGCCTAGAAGGTATAATGAAGGCCGCTATTCAAGAGGCAACGTTTAATTGTGGACCTTTGCCAGATTTTTGCAAATATGAGGTGGAGTTGGAGCGACTTCGCGCAATCCGTCGTCGCGCCGAACGACGTTATAGGCGCACGAAATCCCTCTACGACTTGAGGGAAGCGAGACGTCT
Organism: Rhipicephalus annulatus; assembly: GCA_013436015.1. Lineage (NCBI taxonomy): Eukaryota > Metazoa > Arthropoda > Arachnida > Ixodida > Ixodidae > Rhipicephalus > Rhipicephalus annulatus. Next base: position 311,031 of record WOVY01003821.1, on the reverse strand, counting down.
ACAAAAGAAGATTCAACGTCGAATCAATGCACTACAGTCGCAACGATAGAAGTCACTATGCGAGTCGCTCGATCCCCACAAACCTCTTTTGCAAATATGGAGAATAATCCGCGGCCTACGAACATTGCCACAACAGAATCGTGCGTTTAAATGCCTTGCTCTCCACCAAGGCCGGCGTGAAATCGATGTAGCGGAAGACATCTGTGCCGGGGTTGCAAACAAGGGGTCCTGGATTAACATGAGTAACCTACGAAACGCGCCGGTGTCCAGAGACACTCGGATGGACAATATGTTTTCTCTAGAGGAGCTTCAGGCAGAATCGGCAGCATGCAAGCGCTCGTCATCGCCTGGACCCGATGGAGTCACCTACATGGCCCTTGCTAACCTAGAACGAACAGCTCGGCGTGCCCTTCTAGCCGTATACAATGACTCGTGGAGCAACGGTTCGGTTCCTCCTTCGTGGAAGTGCAGCCGCCTTGTGCCCCTGCTCAAACCAGGCAAATCGCCTCTGGACATGGCCTCCTATCGCCCCATCGCGCTTGCCAGCTGTTTTGGAAAGGTGATGGAGAGAATGGTGCTGACTCGCCTGGAGTGGTACTCGGAACATAACAATATATACCCCGATGCTTTGACCGGCTTTCGACGTGGACGCTCTTTCATAGACAATGTTGTTGATCTTGTCACGTCTGTACAACAGCAGAAGAGCCTAAAGGGATTATCAGCGGCACTTTTCTTGGATATTAAGGCTGCATACGACAATGTATTACATGAAACCATCCTGGACGCCTTGGGCAGCATTGGATTGGGAGGCCGCGTTTACCAATGAATCTACAGCTATTTGAAGGACAGAACCTTCTTCGTTCAGACAGAAGATGGCGCAACAAGGCAACATCATACTTATCGCGGCGTACCTCAAGGTGGGGTCCTAAGCCCCATACTTTTCAACCTTGCGCTCATCGGCCTCATTGACATCCTGCCACACTCTGTACATCTGTCGATATACGCGGACGACATCTGCATCTGGGCATCAGGGGTCACGCGTCTACACGTACGAGCCAGGCTTCAGACAGCGGCTACACTGACGTCAAACTACCTTCAAGGACGAGGACTAGAGCTGTCATATGAGAAATGCTCACTAGTTGCGTTTACGCGCAAGACAATGACGCCATACCGCATCAGAATTAATGGACACACAATCAGCTATCAAAAGACTCACCGTTTCCTCGGAGTAATAATAGATCGTGATTTGTCTTGGAGCCCTCATATCGCTTACATAAAGAAGAAACTGACCATGATCACCCACGTCCTAAGGTTTCTTGCGGGAAAATCATGGGGTGCACCGGTACAAGCCATGCTTCAGCTGTATGTTGCACTTTTTCTTGGCTTCATGCGCTACAGCGTACCTGTGCTTGGCAAGGCCCGCATAACAAACGTACACATCCTCCAGTCATTACAAGCTCAAGCACTGAGAATATGCCTCGGGCTGCCGAGATGCGCATCCTCAGCAGCGACTGTCGCAATCGCTCATGAACAACCTATCACAACCTACATTCGTGTCGATGCTTTAAGAACGCACATAAGACATGCCACCCGGATTAAATCGCATCACCTCGCCTCCCTTCCAACTTCCAGGCCATGCTCTGCGTTCTGCTCTATGATTGCCCCACATCGCACGGTGATTCCCACGAACTTCACACACGCAGCAAGACCGTCGTTACCATTGTGGTGTCTACATCCACTGGAAGCCCTCATAACCATCCCCGGAATGAAAAGAAGAAAAATTTGTCAAATTTGGCCCTTAAGCAAACAACATTACTGTTTCTGCATGAGAAAAACATTGGACGCATTCACATTTACACGGATGGGTCGGTCACTTCAACAAGTTCAACAGGCGCAGTGGTAATTCCGGAGAAATCCATCACGATAAAGTTCAGGACCTCGCATCTGACATCATCCACGGCGGCAGAACTCGCCGCCATTCGTGCCTCTCTGGAGTTCCTAGTTGAAGAACCGCAACAGACATGGTCAATATTCTCCGACTCCAAAGCAGCTCTCCAGGGAATTGCCTCGCCATATCGTCATGGAGCAAACGAACAGCTAATTGCTGAAATACGACTGCTCCATCACCGGGCTATAGAGAAACAACATGACATAGCGTATCAATGGATACCAGGCCACTGCAGCATTGATGGAAACGACCGTGCAGATGAAGCAGCCCGAACTGCTCATGATGATGCCCCTTGTGTAGCTATACCATTATCAAGAACGGACGCCGCTGCAAGGCTTCGATCACTTGCACGAGAACTGACACTCGCTCAGTGGAATTCACCGGCATTCACCAACGTTCGCCTTCATAATTTGGACCGACACCTACAGCTCCGTCTTCCATCAGGAATAACCAGAGCAGAGGAGACACTTTTGTGCCGTCTGTGGATTCGGGTGGCCTTTACAAATGCTTATTCGTTGCGAATCGGAATGGACAGAAGCCCGACATGTGACAACTGTGGCTGCGCAGAGACTTTCTCCCATATTCTCTGCGAGTGTCCCCGCTTCTGCGTGCCAAGAAAAGAACTGCCAAAAGCTTTAGATAGAATAGACAATCGCCAATTGTCGGAAGAAAGGGTATTAGGACACTGGCCGAGACCATCCTCTGCACGCAAGGCATTGAGAGCGTTGTTGCGCTTTCTGCGGGAGAGTGGTCTTAGAGACAGACTAAACAGCGTCGTGGATCGTCTGATGACCTTCTCTCTCATTTTTTTACAACGTCTCTTTTCTCTCATCTTTTATCCCCCTTACCCCCTTCCCCAGTACAGGGTAGCCAGCCGGTCTGAGAACTGGCTAACCTCCCTGTCCTTCCTCATTTTTTCCTCCTCCTCCTCCTCTTCAGCAAGCTTGGCTGTAGCAGAAATAGGCACCCACTCAGACGGATCTGGCTTGTACGGAAGTATCGTGTCGATGGTGTGCGACGGGTGCCTTCCATATAATAAAAAGAAAGGTGAAAAGCCAGTGGTGCTCTGAGGGGCGGTATTATATGTGTAGGTGACGAAGGGTAGAACGGAATCCCAATTTGTGTGATCGGCGGCGACGTACTTGGAGAGCATGTCGCCGAGCGTACGGTTGAAGCGTTCGGTGAGGCCATTCGTCTGTGGGTGGTAAGCAGCAGTTTTACGATGAACAACGTTGCACTCTTTAAGAACGGCTTCAACGACTTCAGACAGGAAGACGCGGCCTCGGTCACTGAGCAGTTCCTGGGGTGGACCGTGTCGCAAAATGAATCGGTGGAGCAGAAAGGAGGCCACATCGCTCGATGTAGCCGCGGGGAGAGCGGCCATTTCGGCGTATCGCGTGAGGTGGTCCACAGCGACAATGGCCCAGCGGTTAACAGCCGATGTCAGTGGAAGTGGCCCATACAAATCGATGCCAACGCTCCCAAAGGGCCTGGCAGGGCAAAGTAGAGGTTGCAGACCTACGGTGACAGGTGCGTTTAAGCTTTTCGGCGCTGACAATCTATGCAGGAGCGAACGAATTTCTGCACGTAGCGGTACATGCAGAACGTAACGGTACATGCGCCTGTGGAGGAGGTCGTCGCGAACGGCGAAATGGTGGGCTTGACAACGCAACGCGCTAGTGGATGGAGTGGATGGATCAGCCAGCAAGTCTATCAGTGAGGCGATCTATTGATCCTTGCGCTGTTCAGTAGCAATGGTATGAATGCTAATGGAAGAAATGGCAAGGTGAGACGCTGAGTTGTGGGCATTGTCTTCAGGCAAGGCAGAGCGTGACAGGGCGTCGGCGTCAGCATGTTGCCTTCCATTGCGGTACAGCACGCGGATGTCGTAGTCTTGCAGGCGAAGTGCCCAGCGGGCGAGACGGCCTGAGGGATCTTTGAATGACGACAACCAGCATAGTGCGTGATGGTCGGTGACGACATCAAATGGGCGACCATACAAATAAGGTCGAAACTTTGTAAGGGCCCAGACGATTGCCAAACATTCCTTCTCGGTGACGGTGTAATTAGTCTCGGCCTTAGTAAGCGTACGGCTTGCATACGCCACGGCATATTCCGGGAACCCTGGTTTGCGCTGCGCAAGGACAGCGCCAAAGCCGACATCACTGGCATCCGTGTGTACCTCTGTAGGGGCCGTAGGGTCGTAGTGGCGGAGTATGGAAGGCGACGTCAACAAACGACGGAGCGTTGTGAAAGCGTCGTCACACTGTGATGACCACGAATGGAGAGGCCCGTTACTTCCGAGGAGCTTCGTGAGCGGCGATATGATAGTCGCGAAGTTTCGAATGAAGCACCGAAAGTAGGAACGCAGCCATACAGAACTGCGCAGTTCCTTGATGGATGTCGGCTTGGGGAACTCGGCCACGGCCCGAAGCTTAGCTGAATCAGGGAGAAGTCCGTCCTTGGACACGACGTAGCCGAGTATTGTCAGCTGCCGAGCTGCAAATCGGCACTTCTTTAGGTTCAGTTGCAGACTGGCGTCACTCAGACGCGTTAAAACATGCCGTAGGCGTTGAAGATGCGTCGAGAAGTCTGGAGCAAATACGACGACGTCATCGAGGTAGCACAGGCACGTGTGCCATTTCAGGTCACGCAGAACAGTATCCATCATGCGCTCAAAGGTGGCGGGCGCATCGCACAGCCCATAGGCATGACGTTGAATTCGTACAAGCCGTCGGGGGTGAGAAAAGCGGTCTTCGGTTGAGCGTCCTCAGCCACAGGCACTTGCCAGTACCCTGAGCGCAAATCGAGGGATGAAAAGAATTCTGCTCCTTGCAGGCTGTCAATCGCGTCATCAACCCGCGGTAGTGGGTACACGTCCTTACGAGTGATCTTGTTGAGGCGTCGGTAGTCCACACAGAACCACAGAGAACCGTCCTTCTTCGTGACGAGAACGACAGGAGACGTCCAGGGGCTGCTAGAGGGTCGAATATCATAACGGCGAAGCATGTCGTCGACATGCTCGTTGATTACATGGCGTTCTGTGGGAGATACGCGATATAGACGTTGCCACAGTGGTGGCTGTGTGCATGTGTCGATGCGATGCGTAATGGTGGATGTGCGGCCGAGAGAAGGTTGGGCGACATCAAAAGAAGACCAGAATACTTCCAACTGGCCCAGAAGCTGGGAACGCTGGCCTGGCGTAAGGTTGTCGGGAATGGAGGGACCGAATACATAATCGGATGATGAAGCAGATGTCGAAACAGCACTAAGCGTACTGGAACTTGAGCAGTGCATGTGATTGGGTGGATCCATAACTTGTTCGTCTTCGATGGGTTCCACGCTGCCGAGACATTCCCCTCGCACCAACGTAACGCTGTACAGGGATGAGTTCACTACAAAAATAGTGGCGCTGCCGTGAGTGAGTTGCACGGTCGTGAAAGGAACCAGAAAGTTTTTTCTGATGAAAACACGATGAGATGGCGAGAGGAGTGCAGCGGTGTCAGAAAGGCTTGCGCAGTAGACCGACACCGTCGCGGACGAGTTTGCAGGCACTTGGGTGTCATCTCTGACGAATAACTTGCTTGCAGCAGATGAACTGTCGGCCGGCATCAAAGAAGACAATTGTGTGAGTTCTATTTCAGCTGGTGCGCAATGAATTACGGCATCATGGCGGGAGAGAAAATCCCATCCTAGGATGACGTCGTGAGAGTATGAAGGAATTATGATGAATTCGACCGCATACATCACGTCCTGAATCATAAGGCGGCTGTACACATCGCCGTAGGGTGAATGCTTTGGGCGCTAGCTGTACGGAGGGAGAGCCCGGAGAGTGGCATGGTCACTTTGCGCAGTAATCGGCCAAGTTTTGCGTCCATGACGGATACGGCGGCTCCAGTATCTACAAGGGCAGATGCACGAACGCCATCCACAAGTACGTCTATCACGTTCGATGGGCTTTCCTGAGGGCTTCCGCAGTTCGACAGCGTCGCAGCCCTTGCCTCGTGGACTGCGACGACTAGTTTTCCTGGTCGCCCTCGAGTGGACGTGGCCGCATCGGCGACAGTGAACGACGTCGCGGAGATGGTGAACGGCGGGTAGACGGAGCGGGGCGGGACGACGGTGACATAGGCGGCGGTTGGTCATAAGAGCGGCTTGATTGGCTGGGAAAGTTCGAGGGGACCTGCAGTTGCTGCACACGATTGAAATAGCGTGCTACGTGACCGACGCAACCACAAGCAAAGCAGATGGGGCGATTGTCAGAAGTGCGCCATCGGTTCGCTGGTCGCATCCATGTCGCAGAACGTGATGGTCGAGGCGGCTGCTGATATGACTGCATAGTTGGCGGCGCTCGGTGCACATGGATGACGTCGGCATATGTGGGCGGCACTGTATCTCCGGAGGACTGCGGCCTGGCCATAGTTTCGGTGTAACCAAGGGGGCCAGTCACAGAAATTGGTGGGGGCGGCCTGGCTACAACTTGGGCGTAGCTGAGTGGCGCAGATACAGGAGGTGGCTGGTGGTATTCAGGAACGACCTCCGCGAATTTCCGCTGAATGGCTCGGCAGAGCGGAAATAGAAGTGTACTTGATGACTGCTGAGCAGGTTGTGGTGGAGCAAAAGCCAGTAAAGAGACCTGGCAGGCAACTTCCTCACGCACGAATGACTTGATTTCGGCGAGCAAGGTTGTGTGGTCAGGAACTGCTGACAAAGCCGAGAGACCAGCATCCCGTGGTGGCGGTCGACGGGTCATCAAGCGCTGCCGCCGCAGCTCGTCGTAACTTTGGCATGATGTAATCACTTCTGCCACAGTGTGAGGGTTCTTGGCCAGGAGCATGATGAAGGCATCGTCGGCGATGCCTTTTAGAACATGCGTGATTTTGTCAGCCTCTGACATGTTCAGGTCGACCTTTTTTCACAAGTCAAGGATGTCCTCGATGTAACTTGTGAAGGACTCGCCGGTCTGCTGGGCTCGTTCACGTAAACGCTGTTCGGCTTGCACTTTACGCACGGCAGGACGGCCGAATACGTCGACGACAGCGGTCTTAAAAGCGGACCAAGTCGGGAAATCAGATGTGTGGTTGTTGTACCACATTCCGGCCACACCCGCGAGGTAGAAAAACAGGTTACCGAGTTTAGCTTCCTCGTCCCAATGATTGGGGACGCTCAGGCGTTCGTACACGGCGAGCCAGTCCTCGACGTCGGTGCCATCCGCGCTGGTGAAGACAGGAGGGTCGCGGATGCGGGGGACACCAGGACATGGCGTCGGCGTAGGAGGGAGCGTTTGTTGAGCGGCGTCCTCGTGCATGGTAGAAGGCACGCTACGGGATCGAAGCTCCAAGGGCATCGAATGCGAACGAAAGATGTTTGAAGGGCACATCACTCTCAGCACTCTCCACCAAATTGTTAAGACGTTTATTGATGGACACTCGTTGATGATCCACGACAGCGACAGTCAATGCGGGGAACGACTCTCTGCACGAGCTGCTCTTCTTATGAAAAAAGCGACCCACTAGAAGGCACTGGAGAGGACGACCCACTGTTCGAAGGCTTTGCCACAAAGGGATTAGAGCAACGTTTACCCAGCCAACTATCACCACCTCTTTCACCGGCGCGAAGGGACGAGGACTTCACAGACGTTTCCAGGCATGAATTATCACAAGTGTTAGCTAACTTGCCATCAGCGGCTCCGGGCCCTGACGGTGTTACCTCGTTCATGTTGAAACTGATGCATAAAGAGTGCCAAGAATACCTATTGGATATAATCAACTATTTTTTAAGTACGGCATGGCTTCCGTTTGAGTGGAAAATAGCAAAGGTAATACCAATACTGAAAGCTCCGGGTAAAGGATACGTTTTGGATAACATTAGGCCCATTGCGTTAACCTCAAACTTTGTAAAGGTAATTGAGAGAATCCTGTACTTTCGAATAACAAATTTCATCAATGAGAGAGAAATTCTGAATCCACCCCAAATTGGCTTCAGATCCGGATGCTTCATATGGCAGGCTCATATAGACCTTGAAAGTCGCATAAAGTTAGCTAAGCGGGAAGGAAAATATTAGCTAAGCGGGAAGGAAAACCGGATGACCGTCGCGCAAAATAAGATCCACCGTGATATCCACCCGCTCGTCATGTGTGAACTGAACTGAACTCGCTAACCTATGGGAATCGCAATGTCAGCCTCCTCCGAGATCTTAGAACCAGCCTTGGTGGTGGACAGACGTGCCACCTGTGCTGAACAGTTCGCTCAATGGCTTATCAACAGTGTTGTGTAAACGAAGCTCCATAAGGCGCTCAGTGCCAGTAGTCTGCGGTATTCCCAGAATCCTCGTGAGCCGGACACTGAGGAGCGTATCAATCTTCATTTTCTTTGTCCCTGTCCTTTGCAAGTATGGAGCCGTATAATTACCATGTCTAATAAAGAACGCATCAAAGGCCCATACGAGTAGATTCTCTCTAGAACCACCATGCTTACTCGTAATCCCAGAGATCAGGCGCAAGATGTCGTTCGCCTGACCCCCAAGTCGCTCAAAGCCGCCTTCATTACAGCCTCGCGCGTCAATTCACAGACCCAGGATCCCCCACTCGTGGAACTACCATCCCCTCTCGAAACCACAGCATAACCGAATGAGAATCCAAAGGCTCAGGTTTCCGCATGCCCTGCCGCACTTTCCGAAACAGTAAGAGCTCCGACTTCTTCGGAGAGAGCGCCAAGCCCGTGCCCTCAAGAAAATGCTCTGTGACGTTAAGCGCCTCCTACAAGGACTCTTCGAGCGTAGCCAGAGAGCCACCCTTACACCACATGGTATTATTCTCCTCTTATACCAGGTGCTCAAAGTTAACCTTTATGATTTTTAAAAATTAGGCGCTTGAACACACGCGAGAACCACTCGTGCACATAAATTAAGGGGCCAGGAGGACTGAAATAAATGATAATTATTGCTGTCAGCAGCCCAATTGACTAAAACTTACTAATTACCCTTTTACTGGCTGCAGTAAATTGGCATGTTTATATTAAAAAATGTACGCAGTGGTGTTTGTACAGTTTAAGTTGGAATATTTTTTCGAGTACGCCTGTGCTTCGAGATATCCGGCTCAAATGTTTATTGTTTTTCGCATTATTGCGCATGCAAGAGGGTGAGGGTCCGCGCAAAGCTCCTGCCTAAAGTGACGCATCTGTTGCGTGTGGTGTTTAGTGTGCGAAGAGAGTGGAAGCATAGGTGTACATTAAAACAATTACCCTTGCCCTCTCGGCCGGCGAAATCGAAATGTGACAGCGTGGTGTGCCATGAGCCTTACGCACGATCCTGATAAACGTGATAACAGGGGACCATTTTTCGCGACGCTTTTTTTGCGACATTAGATCACACCGAGGCATCTTCTTGTGAACGCGCTAGCTTGACTGTCCTGTACTAGGGGGCTTCCGGTAGGACAGCGTCTCTGCATTGAAGGTCTACTAAGGAAATCTACGTGGAGTCTTTTCGAGCTAACATGGCTGCTTCTAGCATGAAATATTCTTCCAAAGAAAAGTAGACGTGGTGCTTGAAGTGGCTGAAATGAATGGCAACATTTCGTTAGCAATGGAGCTTTACGCGCCTCGCCACCCACACACCGTCCCTTCCAACAAGGCCCACTTTCATGAGCCTATTTCGGCGCGTTTGCACAACAGGCTCTGTTCACCTTCCAAGACAGACCACGAAGGCAATTGTCGATTAAGACTTTGAAATCGACGTTGTCGCGTGCGTAACCTCGAGTCACAAATGCTCTAAGAAAGCACAAGTCCCATCCATATCCAATTTACCTTTATCAGCACCTAAATGAGGCGGAATTTGAAATGTGAGTTGACTTCTGCAATTAATGCCTCATCAAAACTGATCAAGAAAATGATTTTTTGCACAAAATAATTTGGACTGATGAAGCTCGGTTTCACCGAATTTGAAGCGGCAGTCTTCGCAACGCCTATTATTGTGCACAAGATAGTCCACACTGTCTGAGGCGGCACAAACATTGAGTTCGCTGGAGTGTGTGGTGTTCGGCACACTCGGGACAGGATCATCGGGCCTCACTTTTTTATGACAAATTGAACGACAAAATGTACACAGAAAAATATTAGGTGTTATCATTGATGACCTTGTCTGCAGTTTTTCCCTGAAAGACCTGCGCTAAGTATGGTTTCTGCACGATGGAGCACCACCACATCTTTCTACCAGGGTGAAGAACTGGTTGGACAGACGTTTTCCACAACAGTGGATTGGGTGCGCAGGAGGGATGTTTTGGCCACCAAGATCTCCTGACCTTTCTCCGCTTGACTTTTCCCTTTGGGTATACGTTAAAGATCTAGTTTACGTAACAGAACCAAGTGATGTTAAGGACACGGACAGAATAACATCTGCCTGCGCGAAAATTCCTGCAGAAGTAGTGCGCCGAGTCATCGAGTCGACGCGAGAGTGGTCCATGCTTTGCGTCGCTGCCGAAGGCTGGCATTTTGAATACCTTTTGGGGCATTGACGTCTTGAGAGGCGAAGAGTTTCGATGATATTGTGCATGATCGAAATAAGGCTACATAGCAGCACAAAACATGCGTTAGCAAGGATAAAAAACTGTTTCTGGTAATATTGATGAAGTGGTTGCTCTTCATTAAAAAAAAGTTGCAGTATACTCGGGCATCAGCAGTCACATTATTCGCGTAGCCCAGACAATAGAAAGTTATAGTATACCGGCTTTACCGGGATACCGGGTGTACCGTGATACCAGAATCAAAGTGCGCATGCGCAGATACGTACGTCACCCCTACCACTTCCCGTACGCACGGTATTTTTCAGATTTAATGTTACCGTGGTAGCGTAATTGTACGTAGTGTAAGTAAACATGGCGATGCTCTCGGACGCCCGCTTCGAAGTGATTTTTGCGTAGTTGTTGAAAGATTCACCTTGTACGCCGCAAACGACTGTTCAAAGTGGCTTCGCTTGCCTTCAGTTAGCTTCGATGACCGAGTATTACGGATAAGTGTGCGTAGTTTTTGAGATAGGTTTCCATTTCGAACGCGCCTAGGCCTAACTACAAGATCAATGTAAACAAATCGGCAACGTAAATGTTTTCGCGTTTGGTGCGTGGTTCATATTTATTTACTTTTATTATCACAAATATAAACTTCTACCAAATGCTTCGCGCAGTGGCACAGGCAAACATTCTCGTTTTCTTTACATTTTCACTGTTTAACTCATTAACCGTCTAATAGGTGGCGCCACCATCCCATCTGGGTCACGTAAACCACGTAAGCGCTATTTCGCTAAACTATAAGATGCTGCCCACAGCGAACGTATGCTGCGCGGTAACACCATTCCCTTAACTTACGCTATCACGCTAACGCCAAAATATGACTGTCTAATGACCACGCACGCTTCTCTAGTCATATTACGCACGCGCCCTGGTATCCAGATTCTCCGCTCGCGCCGTTATCTCGTCATGGTATCTGCCACTATCATTAGAGGCTCTTCAATTGTGAGTTTTTTTTTAATCCGGTTGGGAACTGCGCGGTACCGGGATTTGAACCACGGACCTCTTGCATGCGAGGCGGATGCTCTAACCACTACGCCATCGCCGCAAAAAAAAAAAAAAATCCGCGTGTTGATGGAACTGCATTAAGAGGCCTGGTGTGCGGCCTCACCGGCAAACACCGCCGAGAACGCACTCCCTCACCAGAGAAGGATTGGCCACCCTGGTGCAGTATCTGGCCACTACCTCCCACATGCTTACGTCAAATAACTCACGGCCCTCAGTCCCCAGCAGCTGCGAAGCAACTCACCACGGCGGCGGTCAGATCTGCAACGCAGCAGAGGGTGCTAAGAATCTCTGGATCCGGACAGGCCGCCATTGGAACCTGAACTTGGCAACGTTTAACGCTAGAACCTTATCTAGTGAGGGAAGTCTAGCTGTACTATTCGAGGAGCTAGAGGGTGTTAAATGGGATATAATAGGGCTCAGTGAGGTTAGGACGACAGATGAGGCCTATACGATGCTACAAAATGGGCACGTCCTTTGCTACAGGGGCCTGGCAGACAGAAGAGAACTGGGAGTGGGGTTCCTAATTCACAGAAACATAGCTGGCAACATAGAGGAATACTATAGCATTAATGAAAGGGTGGTAGGTATTGTAATTAAACTGAATAAAAGATACAAGATGAAGGTAGTACAGGCTTACGCGCCTACATCCAGCCATGATGACGCTTCAGTTGAAAGCTTCTATGAAGACGTGGAATCAGCAATGAGTAAGGTAAAAACACAGTATACTATAGTGATGGGCGACTTTAATGCAAAGGTAGGGAAGAAGCAGGCTGGAGACCAGGCAGTAGGAGATTATGGCATCGGTACTAGAAACGCCAGAGGAGAGCTACTAGTAGAATTCGCAGAACGCAATAATTTACGGATTTTGAATACCTTCTACCGAAAACGAGAAAACCGCAAGTGGACATGGAGGAGCCCTAATGGCGAAAATAAGAACGAAATAGACTTTATAATGAGTGCACACCCTGGAATCGTGCAGGATGTGGAAGTGATTGGCAAGGTACGATGCAGTGACCATAGAATGGTACGGTCTCGAATTCGCCTAGACTTGAAGAAGGAACGACAGAAACTGATACGCAAGAAGCCAATCAATCAGCTAGCACTGAGAGGGAAAGTACAGGAATTCAGAGTGTCGCTGCAGAACAGGTACTCGGCTCTTAGTGAGGAAACCAACCTTAGCGTAGATACAATGAATCATAATCTGACGAGTATCATTACGGAGTGTGCAGTGGAAGTTGGAGGCAGGGTAGTTAGACAGGACACTGGCAAGCTTTCCCAGGAAACGAAGAACCTAATTAAGAAGCGTCAAATCATGAAAGTGTCAAGTACAACAGACAAAATAGAACTGGCAGAGCTTTCGAAGTTGATTAATAGACGTAAGGTATGCGATGTAAGAAGGTATAACATGGAGAGAATTGAACACGCTCTCAAAAACGGAGGAAGTGTCAAAGCATTGAAGAGGAAACTTGGGATAGGCAAAAGTCGGATGCATGCACTAAGGGACAAAGAAGGCAAAATAACTACCAATATGGATAGGATAGTTAAAATAGCGGAGGAGTTTTACAGAGATCTGTGCAGTAGCCGAGACAACCACGACCTTAATACTATAAGAACTAGCAGTAACCCAGATTACACCCCACCAGTAATGATAGAAGAAGTCAGAAAAGCTTTGGAGAGCATGCAAAGGGGCAAAGCTCCTGGTGAGGATCAGGTAACATCAGATCTGCGGAAAGATGGAGGACAGATTGTGTTAGAAAAACTAGCCACCCTGTTTACGAGGTGTCTCCTGACGGGAAGAGTACCAGAGTCTTGGAAGAACGCTAACATCATCTTAATACATAAGAAAGGAGATGACAAGGACTTGAAAAATTACAGGCCGATCAGCTTGCTCTCTGTAGTATACAAGCTATTTACAAAGGTAATTGCTAACAGAGTAAAGAAAACATTAGAATTCAATCAACCAAAGGAACAAGCAGGATTTCGAACAGGCTACTCAACAATCGACCACATTCATACTATCAATCAGGTAATAGAGAAATGCTCAGAGTATAACCAACCACTATACATAGCCTTCATAGATTACGAGAAGGCGTTTGATTCAGTAGAAATATCAGCCGTCATGCAAACACTGCGGAATCAGGGCGTAGATGAAGTATATATAAACATTCTGGAAGAAATCTACAGGGGATCAACTGCTACCATAGTGCTTCATAAAGAAAGCAACAGAATACCAATCAAGAAGGGTGTAAGGCAGGGGGACACAATTTCCCCAATGCTATTTACCACGTGCTTACAGGAGGTTTTCAGAAGCCTAGAATGGGAACAGTTAGGAATAAGAGTCAATGGAGAATACCTTAGTAACCTGCGCTTCGCCGATGACATTGCATTGCTGAGTAACTCGGGGGACGAATTGCAACTAATGATTACGGAGTTAGACAAGGAGAGCAGAAAGGTGGGTCTTAAAATTAATCTGCAGAAAACGAAAGTAATGTACAACAACCTCGGCAAGGAGCAGCGCTTCGAGATAGGTAATAGTGCACTTGAAGTTGTAAAAGACTACGTCTACTTAGGGCAGGTAATAACCGCAGAGCCGAACCACGAGATTGAAGTAACTAGAAGAATAAGAATGGGGTGGAGCACATTCGGCAAGCACTCTCAAATTATGACAGGTAGACTGCCACTATCCCTCAAGAGGAAGGTATATAACAGCTGTATCTTGCCGGTACTTAGCTACGGAGCAGAAACCTGGAGACTTACAAAGAGGGTTCAGCTTAAATTGAGGACGACGCAGCGAGCAATGGAAAGAAAAATGGTAGGTGTAACCTTAAGAGACAAGAAGAGAGCAGAGTGGATTAGGGAACAAACGGGGGTTAAGGATATCATAGCTGAAATCAAGAAGAAGAAATGGACATGGGCAGGGCATGTAGCGCGTAGACAGGATAACCGCTGGTCATTAAGGGTAACTGACTGGATTCCCAGAGAAGGGAAGCGGGTTAGGGGGAGACAGAAGGTTAGGTGGGCAGATGAGATTAAGAAGTTTGCGGGTATAAATTGGCAGCAGCAAGCACAGGACCGGGTTAACTGGCGGAACATGGGAGAGGCCTTTGTCCTGCAGTGGACGTAGTCAGGCTGATGATGATGATGATGATGAATTGTGTGTTACGACACTGGTTGCAAGGGTTCTTCATTTTTTTTGCCGACCGAGAGGGCAAGGGTAATTGTTATCATGAATGCCTACGCTTCCACCCACTTCACACACTAAACATCACAAGCAACAGATGCCTCATTTTAGGGAGGAGCTTTGCGTGGACCCTCATCCTCTTGCACGCGTAATAATGCCAAAAACAATTAAACTTTGGAGCCGGATATCTCGAAGCCCAGGTTTGATAAAGAAATCTTCCGAATAAAACTGTGTGCAAACCCCACTACTGCCCACATTTTTCTAATATAAACATGCCAACCACCACAGCCAGTACAAAGTTAATTAATAATGTATGTTAATTGGGCTTCTGCTGACAGCGAGAATTATCATATATCTTTCTGTTACCCTGGTCACTTCATTCATTTGCATGAGTGGTTCTCACGTGCCTTCTAGAGCATAATTTAAGAAAAAAACATAAATCTTAACCTTGAGCCCCCGGTATAGTGTGCCCAATGACAGGTACTCCCGCTAGCAGTTCTGACAGCCTGTGCAGAGCAATTTTGAAGAATAAAGGGGACGAGACCGAGTCTTGCAGTGTGCACCTCATTCCCAACTTATACTCGTCACTCAAAACAGAGCCAAACCTAAAACGTGATCTACACCCCGCAAAAAAAAAAAGAAACGATTGCATGAACCGATAAAATTTGCGTCTCAAACTTACAGAAGAGATCTCTCCTAGAATGTGCCCTTGAGCAACTGTATCAAACGCCTTAACCAAGATCGAACGCCAAGATTCCATTGACATAACGCGTGTATGATCATCCAGAACGGCCCGCTGAATGAGGAGAAGGGCATCCTGTGTAGACAGCGCTCGCCGGAACCCAGCCAGATTATGCCTGAAGAGTTCATGTTGCTCTACATACTCCAAGACCCGATTATGAATCACGTGTTCTGCAATCATGCGCAGACGCGACGTGAGTGAATTCGGACGCAGGTTGTCTACATTCGGA
Source organism: Rhipicephalus annulatus (assembly GCA_013436015.1). Taxonomy (NCBI): domain Eukaryota; kingdom Metazoa; phylum Arthropoda; class Arachnida; order Ixodida; family Ixodidae; genus Rhipicephalus; species Rhipicephalus annulatus. Next base: position 295,365 of record WOVY01003821.1, on the reverse strand, counting down.
GGTTTACCTTGCTTAAGGATGAGGACCCCCGAGGCAGTACACCACCAATGACCACCTGCCCAGTGGCCCACGCGTCATTAATCTTTTTTGTAAGAATCTCAATCACCTTATCGTCCACGTTCGTAGGAGCCTATTTTTGAACCCGTTTGGACCCGCAGCAGATCTACTAATAAGGTTAAACAGCACATGCCTAATTTCTGGCACCGTAAAAGAAGCTTAAAGCTGTGGCCTATCCGCATCCTCGTAATAGCTCAACACCTGATCCCCAGTTACATTTCCCTTCCTAAGAGGCAGCTTCTGGGCAGCAGGGTCATGGACCATTTGCACCTCCGTCATTCACATGTGCAACTTTTTTCTAATGATCCGATCCCTTGCTAGACAAGCCAACCCTAACTAACTTTGGCTGCTGCAGCGTTTGCTGTGCTGGCCACAAAGGAACGGTGGTATTCTTCCTTGCTTCATGGTGTTTGGCCAGCGTTTCGCTGATTTGGCACGTGATTTTCTGTTTCCTGTGGATGAGTGTGCGATGGGTAGTAGCTGATGTTGCTTTGTGGGCTGCACAAACCACTCACCCAACATGCAGTGTTTGCTATCACGGCTTTCTACGCAACAGTGCCCTCCAAGAGAAGTAGATTAGTGCGATCAGGGACAAATTGTTACTCAGGAAAACGGAACGTGGGTGTTTCGATAATTTCACGCTGGAATCCTATCAAGGCAGTGCTTGGCCAGCGTTTGGCCGGCGTTTGTCGGTCCGTCTGTCTGTCTGCCTGTCTGTCTGTCTGTCTGTCTGTCTGTCTGTCTGTCTGTCTGTCTGTCTGTCTGTCTGTCTGTCTGTCTGTCTGTCTGTCTGTCTCTTCATCCGTCCATCCGTCCGTCCGTGCGTATGTATGTCTGCACGTACCTGTCTGTCCGTCCGTGCGTCCGTAAGTCAATTCGTCTGTCTTTCTGTCTGTCTGTCTGTACGCGTGTCTGTCCGTTCGTAGAGAGAAAGAGAGAATAAAACATTTAATTGCGACCTAGTAAGGAATGTCGGTGAGTGGGTTCCTTAGTCCGGGATCCCATTGCCATGGGCCGCTCTCCTGGCTCGTCTCACGAGGGCCTCTTGGGTCTTCGGATCCGAGCTGGACAGAGCTGCCTCCCACCCTACAGAGTTGTGCTGTGCTCTGGGTTGTAGATTTAAGGAACACTCCAAGTAACGCTATCTCGCATCTTTTCATGACATATTCATCATATACAAGTACCGCCATCGAACGACCATTCCAAGTACTAAACGGGAGGTGGTACGGCCGCCTGGAATGGCCCACACCGCCACGTACGCCGATCCAGATGGCCGTGGAGGTGGCTACCTCCTCCTCCTTCTCCTCCTCCTCCTCCTCCTCCTACTACTACTAGTAGTACTACTAAGTACAACGCGGCCACATGATCCACGCCATAAGGAGCTTCGCCCCTAAAACGGTGGGCTAACAGCATTATTTACGTCAGGCCCCGCCGCGGTGGTCTAATGGCTAAGGTACTCGGCTGCTGACCCGCAGGTCGCGGGATGAAATCCCGGCTGCAGCGGCTGCATTTCCGGTGGAGACGGAAATGTTGTAGGCCCGTGTGCTCAGCTTTGGGTGCATGTTAAAAAACCCCAGGTGATAGAAATTTCCGGAGCCCTCCACTACGGCATCTCTCATAATCATATGGTGGTTTTGGGACGTTAAACCCCACATATCATCATGATCATCATTTGCGCCAGTCACTACTGTTGGACAGCTCTGATACAAGGTCAGTCTCGGGAATGTTAATTGACGCTCAGCACGTTCACCTCTGCTCCGAGCTTAACTTCGAGCGTCTGCTCGGCCCGACACTCACAGTTTTCATACACCGCGCCAGCTGGACCATCATGCCTTGTACAACATCCGGTTCTAACCAAACGTTACTTCATACGTAGACTGTGCGCGCGGTTGGGCTTCGGTATTGCGCCTTTTTGCTAAATAAAAGTTATTCTCAAACTTGCTGAGCATTTCCGCTATCAGGCGCGTGACAAGAGGGTCTCAGGAACAAAGAACCACCATTATATTTGTAGTTCTGTGTTCTATGAAAACTTCGCCTACTAGAGGTGGCTACGACAGACAACTACTATGGCGGACAAGCCTTAAAGGCCACCCCGGTGGCCTAGTGGCTAATGTACTCGGCTGCTGAACTGAAGATCACGGGATCGAATTCCGTCTGCGGCGGCTGCATTTCCGATGGAGGCGGAAGTGCTGTAGGCCCGTTTGCTCAGATTTGGTTTCACGTTAAAGAACCTCAGGTGATCAGATATTTCCGAAGCCCTCCGCTACGGCGTCCCTCATATGGTGGTTTTGGGATGTTAAACTCCACATATCATGTCTTTAGAGCCAACTCCGGCGATTTTCGACCATGTCAGGTATAAAGCCTTAAAGGCCAACTCCAACAATTCTCGACCATGTCAGTGTATACCTTTACATGGTCCAAAATCACCGGAGTTGGCCTCAAAGGCTTGGTGTGTGTGGTTTAACGTACCAAACCACCATATAATTATGAAATACGCCATAGTGGAGGGCTACGGAAATTTCGACCACCTGAGGTTCTTTAACGTGCACCCACACCTGAGCACATGGGCCTACAACATTTCCGCCTCCACCGGAAATGCAGCCGCTGCAGCCAGGATTTGATCCCGCGACCTGCGGGTCAGCACTCGAGTACCTTAGTCACTAGACTGTTGGGACGGCCTTCAAGGCTTGTGCGCCATAATAGTTGTCTGTCGCAGCCACCTCTAGTAGGCGATGTGTTAGCTAGATGGCACTCGCATCGCTAGTAGTCGAATTGATCACTAGATGGCACGGAAGAGTGCGCTGCGTTTAGGATGTTTAGATAAGCAGACAGACAGACAGATAGACAGACAGACGGACAGATTGCGCAAGCTGCTTCATCTTCATTGGTTTCGTGGATATGGCGTATCGACAGGGCAAAACTCACGGAAAATTCGCGGGTTCCCGAAGTACCTCTGGAGTTTCGCCCACTCATCCCCATTCACTTCGAGAATATGCTGTGATTTTTAATCAGAATAACTGCACAGTTTTTAATCTATGTATCTAAGAAATCGCTGACCCTGTGGCTGACGATGATGAAGAATTATACCTGAGGCTTTTGTAATGGGTTCGAGTATTCAACGACCCACTCACTCTATTGGCATTATATGACGACGGATTGTTACTTCACTCTTTTAAAACGCTTTATTACACATGTTAACGCATTTTCTTACCCTCCAACAAGCCTGCATAGGGTCGGTTTGCAACTGTCTTTCAAGCACCGACCTAGCTCGTTAGTAGAGTACTGGGCTGCCACTCCAGTTCAATTTATATTGTGCACTAGGTATTTTATTCATTTATTTATTATTTCGTGTGATAGTGAATACGTACACTGGCGGTGGCGGACAACTACGGCGCCAGAATCGTCCCTTGTGATCTCGTAAGAGCTTTCGCGGTAAAAAGTACTTAAGTTTCATGATCATCACATCTATTTCAGTTCTCTGAACGCGTCTTCTCTACGCTTCCGTCATATTCGGTACGTTTCCAGTGCGATTTTGCCAGCGATAATACACCGTCATCTATTTTGTTAAAACCTCTTTGATCAATCAACCACACTCCGCTTTCTCCGCCTTCGCTCGCTCCGGTTAAAATCGTGGCGGGCTAGCAGAGAAGCCACATCGCACGTTGTGTTTCCCTCAAATCGCACATGCAGTGGCGTTCAATATCTTTAACATGCCGCTGGTATAGGCGACGTTAGACAAAGTTTGTCGTACCATCGCTCACGCCGTTCCGTTCTAACCTTGAGCTACACCTGCCACTGGCATCCATGAACACAAGAGCACGTTTAATCATTAATCAATTATCAATCATAGACGTTGATCGTCGGCACAACAAAACGCCAACTTAGATGCAATTACGTTACACGATGTTTCAGCTGTAGAACACAAGTGGACATTATAAGCTCTCTGATATTAATGTGCAGCAGACATTTAACTACTTCTAGAGGACGACGTTTTACTTTCGCGTTGTACCGATCTCGACGACGTAAGGACAACCATGTTCTTTTTTTTCTCATTATTGCGAAGAAGTGGGTTACCAAAAATATTTTAAAGAGCCGCGCTACTTTCCTTCATCAATACTATCGAGGCACTCCAAGAAAAAGTAATTTGATAGAAGTGATCGAAAACTTGCGTTGACTAGCTTGCCCAAACTTGAAATATGAAGCGGTATCCATACTAGAACTGCGCGTTAAGTCTAAAATAAATTTCTGTGTCACGCGTCATCGACTCGTTTTACCTTATCTAGGACCTCTTTTTCCAAAGTCCGGGCATTGCGAAAAATATAAGTTAGCAGATCTCTTATTTCAACTGTTAGGTGATAATCATGAATGCTGCATGGTATCATAAGAGGGCAAAAAGGCAACGAAATGATGTGTACAACCATATGCAAAATAAGCCGGGACGTGCGAGCGACGACTGCAATCTGATAAAACTGCGTCGCCGCGCCATCTGACGTGGTGAGTGCGCATGCGCGTCCTTTTATTTTCACGTCCATGTTTTTTACTCGCTTTTAGCGGACCAAGTGATTACATGTAGCGTTGTGCACCAGGCGTCGCTTTATTCGATCCGTGACGCGCTTGATTCGGCGGGGGCACGGTGGCGGAGACGTGCGTGTGGCTCGCTATGCACTAAATAAAAAGATAGCGTTTCTTGTCTCAGCATCGAATCAGTGCCCCACACCTTATCTCGTCTCTTCTTTACACGTGCGTTGAGAAAAAGAACGCTTGTTCACGTAACATTTAGCACTTTTTTTTCACGCAGAACGCGTTGGTTTGATCCTCACGAGGAGCAATATTCTTCATTCGAGATTTATTTACGTCTACCTTGTGTTCTCGCTCATGGACAACGACGATTTTTGATTGATTGATTGATTTGTGGGGTTTAACGTCCCAAAACCACCATTTGATTATGAGAGACGCCGTAGTGGAGGGCTCCGGAAATTTCGACCACCTGGTGTTCTTTAACGTGCGCCCAAATCTGAGCACACGGGCCTACAACATTTCCGCCTCCATCGGAAATGCAGCCGCCGCAGCCGGGAATCGAACCCGCGATGTGCGGGTCAGCAGCCGAGTACCTTAGCCACTAGACCACCGCGGCGGGGCACAACGACGATTTTTCACGCTGTACCAACGACGCTTACGTTGACACCAACCCTGAAATTTCCGGGAAATGAGCTCTTGACTTTAGCGTGTTCGACGCTGATCTGCGTGGTCTGTGAAGCGAGCCACGTACCTTTCACCACTGCCGTAACCCATGCCGATTTGAGCGCGTCACGGATTGAAGATAGTGACGCCTGGCGCAGAATGCTACACCTAATTACTTGGTCTGCTGCAAGCGAGTAAAAGGATAAGGATGGGAAAATGAAAGGACCCGCATGCGCACTCACCACGTCAGATGGCGCGACGATGTAGCTTTATCAGATGGCGGTCGTTGCTCGCACGTCCCAACCTATTTTGCAGAGGGTTGTACATTTCTTTGTTCATCTCCGCTTGTTGACATCGACGTGTCGTAGCATAACAAAATACCGTACTGCATACGCTGGCCAGATCGAAGCAGACTCAGCCGCCAGTTTACGACCAACGAGCATGCTGCAAAAAGGGGTCGCAAACGCTATTATTAAGTCAGTGGATTGTATCTACATTGAAAAAACAGTCAGGTTCTGAAGGGCTTCACGCATGGAAACATATGACGAGATGTAATAGCTAGCTCAATCAGATATATCTTTGTTCACTGCTCATAAAACGAACAGTGCACAATAAATAGATATACAGAAAAATAAACTCGAAAGGGGCCGCCACGTGGGCGTCCTGACGTGTACATAACTTTCGAGACATGAACATGACGCAGCTGGCAAGCAACCATTTCCCATTCCCATGTTTTTCATGAAAGGACGCTCAACTAAACGCATGAAATAAACAAAATATAAGCGTCAAGTGTTCAGCATCTCTTGTACTCACACCATTTTGCACGGCAGAATGGTCTTTTATATAAATAACGCCAAGCGTCTTGACCACCGAAGGTGCATTCCTCATGCGCCCGCATAGCAATTCCACACAAAGATCGTGTGGAGCTTGTCAAGGGCTTGCTTCGCGTTGAAGAAAGCCCTTGACGTCCCGTGGCCTGGCCCCCTGAACTTGCTAATTACTGTCAATAAAGTTGACTCCTCCTTCCCCTCCTTAATTGTATGTATAGTGGCAGACGTTTTCTTGTATACTATAAGACCAGAAGCGTCAATCATAGCATGCGTCAAAAAGTCAGAATAGCGCAAGAAATAGGTGTTCTGAAAGCACCGATTTCAAAGCGCTCAGCAATATTTACTCATCATCATGAGCAAAAGGGTCAACAAATTGATTTATATGTGCGATTTAACGTTCCAAAACCACCATATCGTTCTTAGAGACGCCGTAGTGGAGGGCTCCGGAAATTTAGACCACCTTGGGTTCTTTAACGTGCACCCAATTCTGAGCACACGGGCCTACAACATTTCTGCCTCAATCAGAAATGCAGCCGCCGCAGCCGGGATTCCATCCCGTGACTTGCGGGTCAGCAACAGAGTGTTTTGGCGGGGCTCAAGAAAGGGAGTAAATTCGTGGGTTCACGCGTTGCTTTACGGATGCAGGGTAGGTGCTTTGCTGATTCGCAAAAAAAAATAATAATTTCAGCGTAGTTGGCGCATCGAACATGTACTTGCAGGAAGCAACGTATGGCAGCTTCAAATGGTCAATGTTACGCACCCAAAAGTTAGTTTCCTTGTGGCACGTTCTAAGTGACTACCGAGAGAACCAAAGTCAGGCTAGCAATTGAGAAGGCGATGCCCATGGGGCCACATTACACGTTCGCGTTGTACTCCAAAATGCGCAACTCAAGCGTTCTCCAAGGTATACAGCGCATATGCGCCATTCTCACTACGCAATATGTTTAAGAAAACCCTAACAGATAGAGCAAGAGCCTGTGCCAGCAGATATACCCCTGTCAAGTGGTTGTGATAGTTTAGTAAGCTCAATCAAGGCCGGTAAGAATTGAATTATTTATTGGGTGAACTGGCTTGGAACTTGTGGCCAGAAGAGAACTAGCAGGGTGAATGATAGCAGCGATAAAAGAACGTTCCGGTCATCGATAAATTATGCTCTACCAAACGCGTCGTCTTGAATACATGCCTGATAAACCCTTTGAGCGTTATCGCCAGTGCTCGCATTAGCTCCAGTATAAATTCGACTACTGTTGATTGCGTGGTCTTATCGGCATGCTCAACGAGTACTCAACAGGTTTCTGTACATGTCGGCGCGGCTCACACCTAGCGGTGGTTATGCGCGGGGCAGCTCGGTCACATGAAAATACATAAAAAGGCGCGCGCGAGACCACAAGTATGGCAGCGACCACGGTCATCAGCAGGGCAGACTAGAGGCCTTTGATTTCCTTTTTGTGTTTTTCACTCTTTTTTAATAATACGAGTCAGCTTTTCAGTAGGAGCTCGGTAACGCAAGATTCATTCAAGTGGTGCGAACAGCAGTTACATTTGTTGAACATGAGCATCCCGACAACCCGTTGGAAACGCACCGTACATGGATTCGGAAGCCACGTGGAAATGAGGGCTGTGGAGTTCGTGGACAACCTCGAGAATCATCGCTCCTGCTTCTGGTGCAGTTTGGTGTCGGCAAAAATGTCACAACTAAAATGCAGGCACGTCATATGTGATCTATGCACCATCAAGTATGGCAAGGCATTGCCGGAATACCGTAACTTGTTTTATTACAGCATTACTTGCTGCGACTATAGGGCGTCAAATTGCTGGCTGACACCAGAATGCTTGCGCTCCGGGGACAAGCTAGTTCGTTGCGTCAACGCTGGCTGTGACTTCGAGGGCTGTTTGAAAGACTTGAACGAACACCTGCGGAGGACCTGCGCCCTGTACTCGACGACGTGCTGCAAGTGCGAAGAAAGATTCGCCTACAAGGATATGCGGAAGCACTACACTGCATGCGGTGGCAAAGCGGGGGTCTTTCTACGCTCGGTGGACGTTCGCTCTTTGCTCGACAACTTGAACGTCGCTTTGGAGAAGTTCGAGCAGGCTGTGGCTTCAACCAGACCGGAAGATCACAGTGCGCTCCGAGATACGGTTGCCTTGGTGAACGAGCAGTCAACGAGGATTCAGGAACAACTGGGCAGGGGCGTTCCAGCTTTCATGCCGGCGAACAGGCTTCCTCGTCTGGACCAATAGACGAGTGCGCGGAAGAATATGTATTTTTTGCTCGACTGTAAATATGAGCGATTTGTTCAAATAAATTGCATGAGCATTTTTCTACGAACATGAATTCCCGCTGAACCCGGGTGCAGTAGCCGCATTTTTATGGAGGTGGTTAAGCTGAAGGTCCGTGTGCTTAGATTTAGGTGCACATTAGAAAACATCAAAAGGTCGAAATAATCGGGGTCCTTCACTATGTGGCGTTCCTCATAACTATATCGTGGTTTTGGGACGTGAAACCCGAGATATTTATAATTAGAGAGGCGTGCCATCAAAGCAATGTGGTAATATGTTATTGCCGTTTCGTAGGGACGATAGATTTTGATCTTACCATAGCGGACGCATTTCGATAAATGTGCTGTAGACATTTGCGCTCACCCATCACCTCATAAAGACATAAAAACTTCTGTAGGTTCATTTACATTTATTGCACCCATGAACACTGGTGCAATCATCAGACTCTACAAACTAGCGTTTTCTCAGTGTGCAAAAACACCAAAGACAGAAGAACGTTGAAATGCGATGATTGCGCCACGCAGGCGCAATCATCGTGATTGCGTTTTGCAAGCTGTGGCACGCACATCATTGTCGGTGATGCGGGACAGTACGACGCAGTTGTCTAACAAAATTGGTGTAATAATACCCTTGTCACGCAGGCAATGCAATCGCGGTTACCACCAATCTAGGTTAACTACCGGTAGCACCAAAAACGCTTCACCGATCGGCCTCGATTACGGCGGCTAACCCATTTTGCATGAACGCTGCCATTTCCTTAGTTCGCCACGAAATGAATGCTGCCAAGGTCTGTTTCTTATAACTGCCGTTAGCGTGGTTTCGCGTGGCATGTTACATAAGTGAATCGCGGTTTCACGTAACCGCAGTAACGGATACCCGTGTAACAAGGGTGCTATAAGTCGCTACATTTTGCGATGTAGCGATAGCGCGACATCAAGCCTGTGCTCCTCCAAATGTTTTCACGCCTTATTTTTTATTTTATTTAAATATGCCACTGATCTGCATCATCACCAAGACAGGACTGGTACCAGTATACGTCAAGAAGCAGTAAGTGGTGAACAAGAGTAATAGAATAGTGTGATGCAACAATGTAGATGACTTTCGCTGGAGTCACGAAAACAGCCCTGTTGCAGCATAAACATTACGGGAGGCGAACTTAGCGATTATCCGTACATTGCATGCTGGTTCACTCGTTGTTTGCCCACAGATGGCAAATGACATTTAAGCGATGTCGTTATCATTCCTAATCAGGTTAGTAGCCCCATGAATATATACTGGTTTGACGTCATAAGCCGTCATGTTCGAGCCACGTTGTGCGTCCATAATATCACGTGCAAGTTATAATAATATCAGCGTGCTATATTGTTGAAAATTTTCAGATATAAGTGTGCAAAACTGTTGCTGTATTGTTGCGCTTGTATTGTTTGTTAATATAGCAATATTTAGGGTTTTACGACCCAGAAGCACAATTTAATTATGAGGGACGCACTTGCCCCACTGCGGTGGTCTAGTGGCTAAGGTACTCGGCTCATGAACCGCAGGTCGCGGTATCGAATCCCGGCTGTGGCGGCTGCATTTCCGGCGGAGGCAGAGATGCTGTAGGCCCGTATGCTCAGATTTGGGTGGAGGTCAAAGATAAACCCCAGGTGGTCGCAATTTCGGGAGCCCTCCACTACGGCGTCCCTCATAATCATATTGTGGTGTTGGGACGTTAAACACCAAATATCAATATAGGGAAGGGTTTCAGAAATTTCGACCATCTGGGGCTCCTTATTAGGCACTCAGTACGCGGGTCTCTACCATTTCATCTCCATGAAAATGTGACGTTCGGGTCAGCAGACCAGCGTCTTCACCGCTACAACACCGCGGCGGCTTACTTGTAATGTTTCCAGGGAGATAATTACAAGCATGTGCAGTCCAAAGCCACATTGAGTATTTTTAACAATATTTAGGAAATTAATTGCTTAAATTGGTATACTATGTTTATTTGGCACTACCCATGTCTCTGGACGACGAAGTGTCTATTTCATAGAACGATTGTACCCTTGTCTCAAATTTTCTATTTGTTTTACCACAAATTCTGGGAGCTGCTGCTCCCTCCTTGCGAGAATGGATGAAGAAGCCTCTCAGGAGTTTCGAGGGGGACAACCACTACGTCTGGCAGCGGCTAGGAAACGTGGGACCACCTCAAGTGGTACAGACAGCGAGGCAACGAAGCTTTATTCCGACGGTTTCGAGTCATTGGATGACGACTACACAGTCGTCATGAGCCGCAATGCAAAAAGAAGACTGCTACGAACATCATCGACGACGAGTATATCCACCGTGCAGGCTACCGCGCAGCGTTGGCCACACACTATACTCTTCATGGCTGTGGACCCTTCAGCCAACCTACGGCGGCTTAACAGGCAAGTCTTCTCTGCATTCCTCGAAAGACTCGCTCCAAATGAAATTAAAGACGTCAGCATCAACTCACGGAAGAATATTCTGGCAGTTGATGTTCTACACCGTAGTGTGCTGCAAAACCCACAGAACATCTCGGAAATTGACAGAGTCACAGTTAAATCAGTGGGCAGTGTTGGCGTGATTTATGACGTGGACATTTCCATTCCCGCTGACGATTTCCCAATCTTGATAAAGCCAACTACAGACGACATCCTCATCAAGCACATCACAAGGCTTGGTCAGTCACGATGCCTGAAGATTGTTTTTGAGGGAGACAGTCTTCCCCCACACGTCAAAGTTGGCCACGTTCGCCATCAGGTCCGTCCATACATACCAAAGCCCCTACAATGCTTCAGATGCTTCAAGATGGGACATGTCAAAGGAGTATGTACCAGCGATGTCGTGTGCCCGCGGTGTGCCGAACCTCATTCAGAAGACACCTGCCACGCAACTGCGTTCAAATTCTCCAATTGCCACGGCGCTCATAAAGCTTCGTCTAAAGATTGCCCACGAGTGAGAAATGAACTCGCGGTGCTGAAACGCATGGTGCGCGACAATTCAACGCACAGGGAAGCCGCTGCTACTGTCAGGCGACGTCGGCGTCACCACAGAAGATCATCACGCAACGTGGCATCTGCCAATAGAGACCCGTCATCTCAAGCAAGAAGAACTGGCCTCCCATCGTTAAGCTCTGCGAAGACGGATATACTGAAAACAGAATCAGGGTCAAGACTCCCACCTCGTGAAGAGTGGCTATCACTTCCACGAACACAGCCTGTTTCAGAGGTGCATCGATCCCCGCCAACCTCGATGCCATCACGAACCACTGATGAAAAGACAACTGAGGATCGCCAGGTCATCAACATGTTGCAGACCCTTATGAGCGCAATGCGCATGCTCCTAAGCAACATGAACACCCCATCAGCGCAGAGCGCACTCCAAGTGCTGGACACTTTGAGTCCGGTGCTTGCAGCTCTAAGGTAAAACGATGGCCCGCAACATGTTATCCTTTCGCGAGGAGGTCAAGAACGCATCTGTCCTTCAGTGGAATGCCAGAGGACTTAGGGCGCGTATGTCCGAGTTCCGGCAATATATATTCACGAACCAGTTCTCCATAATTGTGATTTGTGAACCGAACCTGTCAGCCCGGATGAGACTGTCTGGATATGAGTGCTTTATGTCTTCTACCCACGGAGAGCGCAGCCAGGTCGTTGTGTTTATACGGCACGACTTAACTTATGTTCATCACCCTGTACCCCCTGACGAATACAACCAATACGTTTGCCTAACAGTAAAAAACAAGAAGACCACATTCACCATCATCGGAGCCTACTTACATCCATCAAGTAGTCTAGACCGAGAGCGCTTGCGCGGAATTTGGAATTCGACTCTCCAGCCATGGGTGATAACTGGTGACTTCAATGCCCACCACTACTTATGGGGAAGCTCCAGGGTCAACACTAGAGGTAGACAGTTAGTGTCTTTCGCTTCTGAATGTGAACTTATCCTCGTGAATGACGGCAGCTCTACTTATCTGCACGGATCGGCCTATAGCAGTTGCCTGGACCTCACTTTCGTCTCACGCTCGTTCACACGCAGAGTGCACTGGTTTTCGGATTTGGAAACAAGGGGTAGTGACCACATCCCAACATACCTGAAGATTGACGGCTTTGCGAGTCTCAAGTCCTCCAGAGCCGTCCAGTGCACCGATTGGCAAAAATACAAGTTAATCATGGAAAACTATGTTGGCGCCTCACCTTTCAACCTAGAGGACGCAATAAAGAGTGCCCTACAGTCAACGACGCGTTCGCTTCCGGTGAGCTCATCTCGCACTGATATGGACATTGATCTCGAGAAACTCCGAGCGAATCGTCGTCGTGCAGAACGACGTTATAGACGCACGAGGTCACTTGATGATCTGAGAGTGGCCAGACGCACACAAAAGAAAATACAGCGTCACATGGACAAGTTGGACAAGCAACGATGGGTATCTTTTTGCGAGTCTTTGGATCCCAGAAAGCTTCTGTCACTAATCTGGAGAACTGTCCGGGGTCTTCGTACCACCATTACTCAGCGCTACCGATTAAAAGCTCTGGCACTGCACTTACGCTGCGAAGGGATTGATGTCGCAGATTCCTTCTGTCGAAGGATTGCCTGCGGCTCAAATTCAACTGGGACAAAGACGCCCGACTTTTCTGTATCCTCACGTGATCCCCGAATGGAGATTTCGTTTTCAATGGACGAACTAAAGGCTGCGCTTGCTTTGTGTAGACGTTCTTCAGCGCCAGGACCTGACGGCATCACTTACCGTGCTCTGTGTCACCTAGGAGATCAAGCTCGACAGGCACTCTTGCAGCTGTACAACGACTCCTGGCAAACTGGCATGGTTCCACAGGAATGGAAGTCAAGTCGCCTGATTCCACTTCTTAAATACGGCAAGTCACCCTTGAACATTTCCTCTTACCGCCCGATTGCCCTCGCGAGCTGTGTGGGAAAAGTTATAGAAAGGATGATTTTAACGCGTCTGGAGTGGTACTTAGAGTTCTACGAAATATATCCAGATGCCATGTCCGGGTTCAGACGAGGCCGCTCGTCAATTGACAATGTAGTTGACTTGGTGACATATGTAGAACACCAGAAGGCCTGCAAACGGTTATCTGCTGCTCTGTTTCTTGACGTTAAAGGGGCCTACGACAATGTCACCCACGAAGCCATTCTCAGCGCACTAGAAGGAGTGGGACTCGGTGGCAGGATATATACGTGGGTTCAGAGCTACCTACAGAATCGATCATTTCACGTGCAGACAGAGAATGGCCCGACGCCCGAGTATTACTGCAGCCGAGGAGTCCCGCAAGGCGGAGTGCTAAGCCCGACGCTGTTCAACCTAACACTCATTGAACTAGTTGGCAAGTAACCAAGCAGTGTACGACTTTCCATTTATGCTGATGACATCTGTGTGTGGACATCAGGTGTGACTCGACTTCAACTTCGCGCTCGACTACAGTAGGCAGCATCAGTGACATCATACCACTTACACAAACAAGGGCTTGAAATCGCAAGTGAGAAGTGTGCAGTCGTGGCCTTCACCAGAAAACCAATGTCCGCTTACGGCATATTAATTAACGGGCAGTTGGTGTCATGCAGCCGGAGTCACAGGTTCTTGGGAGTCGTAATCGATTGTAACCTGTCTTGGACACCCCACGTAAACTACGTGAAAAAGCGGCTGACTGCCATTTGTCACTTATTCAGGTTTCTTGCTGGGAAAAGTTGGGGAATGTCTGTCGAGTCTATGTTACAGCTGTACAAGGTATTATTTACTGGATTCCTGCGGTATAGCCTACCTGTTATATCTAACACATGCAAAACGAACCTGCGCACAATCCAAAATCTTCAAGCCCAAGCGCTTAGGATATGCGTTGGTTTACCCCGCTGCGCATCGACAGATGAAACAATTGCCATTGCACAGGACTACTCGATCATGACGCACATCACAATTGAAACGATGCGTACGTACCTCAGGCACCATGCTAGAAATCCTTCCCACCACTTGGCAACCCTAGCTACTGAAAGGCCCCGCACGAAATTTAGTGCAATGTCTGTGCTCATCGTGCGTCGTTTACGTCAGATTTTACGCCTGCTGAGAAACTGGTGTATCCTCCGTGGTGCCTGAAACTTCCACAAGTACGTGTTTCAATTCCAGGAATACAGAAAAAATCTAATTTGCCTTCATCAGCCCTAAAGCAATTGAGCTTGAGCCATCTGCACGAAATGTACAACAACTACGTGCACATATACACCGATGGTGCAACCACAGCGTCTGGTTCTGGTGGTGCGGTAGTGATTCCAGCTAGAGGAATCACTCTGCGAATCAAACTGTCACATGTAACTACGTCCACAGCGGCAGAACTTGCGGCTTTGCGTGGCGCCATAGAGTACATCAAATCCCAAGGACCGAGTAAATGGGCTGTGTTTTCCGACTCAAAACCAGCCCTACAGAGCATGCAGTCAGTCCTTCGACGAGGTTGCCATGAACAATTAACTTACGAAGTTGTCAAGCTCGTTCACCACGTCACAGAAACAGGCCACGAGGTCAAGTTTCAGTGGCTTCCTGGTCATTGTGGGATCAGTGGCAATGATTCCGCAGACAACGCGGCTCGCACATCGCACCAAGAAGAACACATCCTTCCGATTCCTTTGTCAAGGACTGACGCTGCAAAGCAACTTCGTCACCTGGCACGTAGTCTGAGCCTGCCGGAGTGGAACACCCCAAGCATAAGACATACGAGACTATACCAAATAAACCCTCGACTGGAACTTCGACCTCCATCCGGACTTCGTCGACGTGAAGCTTCACTTCTTTGTTGCGTTTGGTTGGGGGTTGCCTTCACAAAAGCATATAGAACCCTAATCGGATTGACCGACAATGCGGAATGTGACGTCTGCTGCACCAAAGAAGACATCGACCATCTGATATGCCATTGCCATCGATTTGCCTCTGAAAGACAGAAGCTTTCGGACGCATTGCGACAATTGGACGATCGGCCACTCTCTGTGCAGATGCTATTGGAACACCGCCATCGCCTTTCGTCGGCTCAAAAAGCAGTCAAGGCTGTCTTGTGCTTTTTGAGGACTACAAGCCTATGTGACCAGCTTGAACGTTTGTGTAGTGCCAACGCTGCATACGCGCCAGCCGATCGACTGACAATCCCCCTTTTTTTTCTTTTTTTCTCTCTCTCTTTCTCTTCTCTTTCCTCTCTCTCTCTCATCTTTATGCCCCCTTCCTATTCCCCAGCGTAGGGTAGCAAACCGGGCATGTGCCTAGTTAACCTCCCTGCCTTCCCTCTTGTTGTGTACCCCCCCACCCATGTCTCTGATTCACTAACGTAGATAGACGTGTAATCAAGAAGTAATGCAATAGTTATCAGGGGTGCTATGCAAGATGACCCGAGCTTCTCGGGCAGACGAGTTTGCCCCGAGCTCGCTCTGCAGTGGCCATGGCATGAAGACGATGTGGAGAGTGGGATAGCAGCGTTGATAAAAAAGGCCACACCAACGCGCGTGGCGTTGGAAACGCATGTGACATACACGGTGATTATCAAAAAAAAACACCGCGTGCGAACACGTCAGGGCCGCCACTCGGTCAACATTTTAACAGTGCAGCGACGTCAGTAGGATTATCACGTTGCTTTTTGCCGACTCAACAAGTGCCTCCTAGAGGCGTGTTCGTGGGCGTATGTCCTCTTTCAGACAGGTCCTTTCGTTCCATCCGCAGAAGGGAAATTTCTACTCTCATAAACTGCAAGGGTGCCCACGCAGCACTCTTGTGCTGCTCGTTTTGCTTCTATCAAATATTACGAATAAATGGTAAAGAATGAAATAAATGAAATAAATGAATAAAAGGTGCTCACCAGAAGTGCTCAAATCATGGCGGCGACGCGGCGGTGATTTGATACGTTGTGAGCGGAATGTAATTGAATGCGAGACATCGTATCCGCGTGATGATATCTATTTTACTACTGAGTGCGTGTGCGCATGGTCTGCGCAATAAAGCTGATAGATTAATCGTGCCGCTCGACGAGAGTACTGCTCCTCGGCACGAGCGAACGTGTGGGCGTACCCGATCTTCGCCGTGGGCGTCTGTCAGCCAAACTGATTGACGCCTCAACTCAGACACAAACTCGTTCATTCTGACCCCGCCGCGGTGGTCTAGTGGCTAAGGTACTTGGCTGCTGACCCGCAGGTCGCGGGATTGTATCCCGGCTGCGGCGGCTGCATTTCCGATGGAGGCAGGAATGTTGTAGGCCCGTGTACTCAGATTTGGGTGCACATTTGAGAACCCTAGGTGGTCGAAATTTCCGGAGTCCTCCACTACGGCGTCTCTCATTATCATATGGTGGTATTGGGACGTTAAACCCCACATATCAATCAAACTCGTTCATTCTGAGAAGGCCACAGTTACACTGTCAACTGCTATGGTGCCGGTGTGAATGTGAAGCGTTTGATGAGGTGATTGCTAAGCGGCCGCTTTTTTGCATAAAAAATTATTTGGTGAATTTGCACTATATACTTGTGCAAGGCTGGGTCCTAAGAGGAGCTTGTGATAACCTAGCTTCTAGCAGCTTGATTCGCTCAGAGGATTTCAAGCTGGACGCACGTGCCCTCGCGATCTCCGACGACAGCGTAGCTCCCGCCGACTGGTTCGCCCTCCGCGGTCTCCTGATGCCGTGAAGCTCTCGCATTGTGGTGCCCCGCCCTTCGACTGCTTCGACCGGATCACCGCTTTCCTATCTCCTTCTATTTTTCGTCATTTGCCTTCTCTATCTCTTCATCTATTTCCTTTTATTCTTTTTATTCCTCGTCCACCCCTCCCCCACAAGGCACTTAGACATATCGCCAATGGGCAGACAGAAATTATTAGTGCTTTTTCCCATTCCTTCAAGAATCAAGAATCACACTAGCAGCTATTCGCCCCCCCCCTGACGGTGTTCTACAGTAGCTAAGGTACTCGGCTACTGACCCACAGGCCGTAGGATCAAATCCCGGCTGCGGCAGCTGCATTTCTGATGAAGGCGGAAATGTTGTAGGCCCGTGTGCTCAGATTTGGGTGCACGTTAAAGAACCCCAGGTGGTAGAAATTTCCGGAGTCCTCCACTACGGCATCTCTTATAATCATATGGTGGTTTTGGGACGTTAAGCCCTACAAATCATTCATTCAATGATCACTAGCAGCTATTCAAGTTGGTCACCTACTAATGTGCTTGGTCGGCTTCGAAGTGAAGACCGCATCAGCTCTGAATTTTGATTTATTTAGAGGACTAAGGCTTCACGACGACTACACTGATCTGTTTTGTGTTCATCGACAAGTTTTCAATTAAAAGGCAATTATCTCGCCCACAATTAGCAATGCTACGATAAGTATAGAACTATTTAACATAATCTTCATTAGCATGATATGATCGTCATCGTATATGTGAGGAAAATTTAGCGTGGATTTACTTAGCGTGCTCATAATTAACGTTGAAATAATTAGCATGCATTAGTTGGCTCATAAACTAGTATGCTTCAGTTATCCCGGTCCTAGCTCTACATGGCTTGATTAGCATGGTCTTATTAGGATATGGCGTAATTACGTAAGCTTTACCATGACTTGGCGTAATTTGTTTGGTCTTAGCATGTCCTGGCGTAACTCGCCTACTATACCGTCCAGCCAAATAGCCAGCTGCACGTGCTCGGCTGCTTGCGGACGATGACAACAAAAAAGACGCGCACCAGCCGAGCAGCGCGCTAGAATGTACAAGCCGACCATGATGATTATCACCTGGCCCCGGGCATTGAGTTTCCTAATATACACTTGAGGGAACTCTGGCGCTAGTGTCTATGAGAGCTGCAACGCAAGGCGCTTTAGCGAGCATGGGAATGATGGGTAGTACACACATTTGTCTAATTTTCGTACTTCTGGGCTGCTTTTGGCTCCGTATGTGTTCATGTAGCTTGGAGCTGTTTTCTCACGAAACAGAAATCAGCAAATGTTGCGCAGCTGTGCTTCACCACCTTATTCTTTTAGACTTACCTTTCCCAATCAGGTCAAAATGTTCAAAATGGTTCGTTCTTTCTTTTGAAACAAAACCTAAACAGAGCAATAAACGAAGCCGCAAGTCTGATTCGCCGCCCGAAAGTACCGAGACTAGAGAAATGTGTGTACTACCCATCATTCCCATTGTCACTGAACGATCGCAGCGACAGAGTCCTCTCTAGTTAATTTTAGGAAGCTCTATGCCCCGGGTCACGGTATAAAATATAAACACTTTAGGTGGGGATACTCGTGAGACGCGATCGACCAGAAAAAGTAACAGCGACGCGCGTCCGTCGGACCGCTGCCGGCCGCGTACCTATCGGCGAGTAGACACACCTTGAAGACAGAAGAAGGCGTTGCCATATCAACCGGTCCTTCGCGGGTAATTTAAATTAAATAATACAGGAGCAAAAACTGAGCTGAGGGTTTCGTCTTGGCGTGGTATGAAATTAACAGGGAAAAATGCAATGGCTCAGAATTCTGCTCACCTGCTGTGGAAAAAAATGAGACTGTAAAGTCGAATAATCGCAGTACAACCCGTATTAGCTATATATAAAGATTGCATATCAAGTTGCACAATAACGGCAGCAACATTCATGAGGACCAAAATGAACATGCAGGTGAACTTTGTTTTATATAGCAGCGAACTAGAGGAGTACGCTGACTGAAAAGCGTTTATGTAGTGAGTAAATAAATACATGTTTTACTCGCTGACCCAGCTACCCTGCTGTGATTCTACACGGTGCTGCGGGATAATTTTTCAATGACAATACCAGATGCAGCTTTCATTATTACTTAATAACGTATGGATTGCACGGTAGGTGAAAACGTTGAGGAATTCGGTCACAGCCAACTAAAGCATCTGTCAAAGAAGGCATGAACTGAAAATGCTTTTAAAAGAAAGTACCTTCAAAATTGATAATGAACACCAAAACTGGTGGAATACGGACAGCCGGGAAGAGGACATCAGTTTGAAGCAAGCCATTATTATGAGCGAGTTGAAAAATTCGGGTAGCTTAGTGCAAGTTTTGTAACTGTAGTACGAAAATACGTCACCATTTGCAAGTAATCGAGCGTCCAATTGACTCCTTACACCTGTGAGGTTGCTGTAAACTGTCTTCGAAGGTGGTCGAGTTGCTTCATGAACAAGTCAACGGCTTCTTTTACATCCGAACTAGACAAGGTCAATTCCTGCTCAAGCTCCCTGGTCGCGTTTCTGATGTCGTCCACTAGAGACTGGCCATCCGCGGTATGAAACAGAACTCCAGTGACGCCTTCACACGTATTAAAGTGGCTGACAAAGTATTTGTAGGAAACACCTTCTCCACACTTTAAGCACTCCCTCAGGTATCGAGTGCAATTTAGTTTAAGTAAAAGTTCGAATCATCGAGTCATCTAGTGTAGTCGAAATCACCATCGATGTTTGGGCAGTGCACCATCTTTCTTTTAAGCACATACTTAAGTTCGTTTGCATCATTTCTGCAGTCAAGCTTCTTTTTGTCAATCCAACACGAAGTTATGTCGGCTTTTTTTTGGCACCTCCAAGTCATTCTTCACAGACCTTATGCATGCATGAAAGGTAATACAATTCTACCGACACTACGCCGCATCAGCTGCAAACTTAAATAGGGTGAAGTTTCGCATTTGATTCGACTGTCACTTCTGTTTGATGTGCTTCCCGAAGCCTCAGACCCGTAGATGGAACCCACGCTATCTTTTACCCATGCTGCTTGTGAGCCGCTCTGCTGAACACACTGACATTCGGTGTTTTGTTCGACGTGCTCTCTGCGGCGCAAGCGACCTGCAGATTGGGACTAAATGAAGCATTGAGGCTGCCCGATAAGATACCATAAGAACTTGCGCTGATAACAGATTTCTTATAGCGAAGCCTGTATTGAAATCTAGAATGCCTTACACATCATCATAAGGGGGCAGTGATAAGAAGCCCTATTCCTAGAGGCAACATCATGCATTACTTGCAGCGCGTAGACGTAACGATTGTGTCGTGCTGATTCTTTGTGAATAGTCTCGCTATTCGGTGGATATGAGCAGACCACTCCAAAGTTGCGCAAATCCATTACACGGATTCGGAAGCCATTTGGAAATGCGCACAGTTGAATTGGTGGACAAGCTCGGGAATGGAGTCTTGCTCCTGGTGCAGTGCGGCGTCACTGGGAATTCTGGTGCTGCCTTGTCGGCACGCATGTGTCAACTCTGCGTCGACAACTATGGGGAACATGCTTATATATGCTTATCATCGTGCAGAATTATTACCTGCTGCGGAAACAAAACGCACACTTGGACAAAACAGAAAGGCGATCACCCTGGTGACGAGCAAGTTCGGTGCGTCAGCGACGGGTGCGACTTCGTGGGGCGTTTGAGAGACCTCGATGAGCACCTAAGGCAGAGCACGGACGAAGGCCGTGGCACGGTTTTCGTCCATGCCAGGGCCGAAACGTAAATCGATAAAGGAATGTCCTTTCTTATACGTACCAGACCCGCTGATTTTTCCCACTGATATATATATATATATATATATATATATATATATATATATATATATATATATATATATATATATATATATATATATATATATATATATATATTATATTGTAAAGTCAGAACAGGCGCGCGTGCGAAGCAATTGACGTTTCGCTTGGAGCCCGAGCTTCATCAGGTTGAAGTGTGTAGAAACATTGCCATTAAATATACATGGCCTCATCAAGCACAGTGAAGATACGCTAACCAATACTGACACATAAGTGTTAATAAAACTGCTTCGCACGTGCGTCTGTTTTGACTTTTCCGTGAATACTGCACTGACCCACAAGCCCTTTGTTCTTTTGTATATATATATATATATATATATATATATGACGCAGGAGGCGTGATGGCTGTACGATGAACCATTTATTTGTCTTCGTCTTCCTCCTTCTCTACCCGTTCTCGTGTGGTTCGTCACACGCTTCCCCCCTCCCCCGAGAGAGACGTAGGTGCAGGGGCGGATGATATCGTTCAAGTCTCCCGACATGAACGATGTCAGTCTGGCGACCGAGTGGAGCCACGCTGCGGTCGATCTCGTAGTTAACTGCCGAAATCTTGCGTATGATCGTATAGGGTCCTTCCATTATTGCGCTGAGTTTGCCGCGGTTCGGGTGCCAGGGTGTCTCATAAAGAACAAAGTCTCCCACTTGAAGCTCTAATGGAAGGAACTTCTTGTCATATATGATCTTGTTTTTCTCGTGATATGCTACTGAATTGCGGGCTGCATTTGTACGAGCTTCCTGCAGATTTTCGGTAACGCCTGGAAGAAGATAGGGATACGATGGTGTGCCATACATAAGAAAGCAGGGTGGGTAGCCTGTGACTTCGTGAGGCGTTCTATTGTACTCGTCGACAACGTCCGCGAGGAGACGCGGCCATGGTTTTCGGGGTTCATCGTTGATCTTGCATCGGAGGCGAGTAACGATCGTCTGATTAGTGCGCTCGTTTAGGCCATTACACTGTGGGCGTTGTGAGCTTGTTAAAAGCTGATGAATATTGTTGTGCTTGAGGAACTGCTTAAATTTGCCGGCAGTGAATCCTGTGCCGCGGTCGGAAAGGAACTTCCGCGGCTTTCCAGCAGTGAAGATACTCTTCAGGCAAGAGATGTACGCGTCGCAAGTCTCATTCTTGTGTGAGAAAGCCCAGACATAACGGGTGGCATGATCAACGGCTAAGTGAATGAATCTTTTGGATGAGCCGTAGTTGCCAAAACCTCCGATAGTGTCCATGGCCAAAAGATCAAACGGTTGTTCCGCTGGTGGCAAAGACTCCAAGGAACCAAATCGTTTGTTCTTCGGTTTTTTGCAGCGCTGGCAGGTATCGCAGTGGCGTATGTACTCGCTCACGTCGGTGATGATGTCGGGCCAATAGTACTGTGGAGAGAGAAGCCGCAGCGTCTTCTTTACCCCGATATGACCGAAAGCGTCATGAGCTTTTTGGAGAAGAGAAGACCGGAGGGCAAAAGGCACATACACTTTTCGTATTCCCCTGCGTGTCACTATACTCAGTCCGTTCTCAATGGTATGCTTTCCGGGTGGTTTGTCGTTGTCATGCTCTCGCAGTGGCGTATGTACTCGCTCACGTCGGTGATGATGTCGGGCCAATAGTACTGTGGAGAGAGAAGCCGCAGCGTCTTCTTTACCCCGATATGACCGAAAGCGTCATGAGCTTTTTGGAGAAGAGAAGACCGGAGGGCAAAAGGCACATACACTTTTCGTATTCCCCTGCGTGTCACTATACTCAGTCCGTTCTCAATGGTATGCTTTCCGGGTGGTTTGTCGTTGTCATGCTCTCGCAGTTGCTCAGCAGATAGGAGTTGAACTACCGGGCTCCGAGATAGTGCATCAGCTTCAATGTTGTCAATGCCCTTTTGGTGTTTGATGTTCACGTCGTACATGGAGAGTTTCAAGGACAACCGGAAAAGTCGGCCTCGGGGATTCTTGATGCTTTTAAGCCATTGCAACGCTGCGTGATCTGTGATCACAGTGAAAGGTTTCCCGTGTAGATAGCAGTGCCATTTATCGATGGCGTCAATAATTGCCAAACATTCGAGTTCTGTGATGGCATAATTAATTTCGTGTTTTAGTAACTTCCGTGAATGGTATGCGATTGGGTGCTCTCTACCTTCATCATCAGCCTGCTTCAAAACGGCGCCGATACCTCTGTTGGATGCATCGCAGTATAACACACAAGGCTTAGTGGCATCGTAGATGTTAAGGATTGGCTCTTCTGTCACGTATTTCTTGAGCTGAGTGAAAGCCAGTTCACACTCCGCATCCCAGTTCCAGGTGGCGTCTTTGCTGAGCAGGCGTGCCAGTGGGTGAGCGATTTGACTGAAGTGGCCGATGTATCGCCGGTAAACATTGACAGTGCCGAGAAAACGCTGCAATTCTTTAGGGCGTGATGGTGTCGGAAACCGCAGGATTGCGTCCACGTTGCTTTGCTTTGGAGTGACGGTGCCATGCGAAACCTTGTGTCCCAGGTACTCAATGGAGATTCGAGCGAATTGACATTTCTTTAATTTCAGCTTGATGCCTTCGCTTTTGAAAGCTTTCAAAACGCCCTCCAGATGCCTCAGATGGTCTGGAAACGTGTCAGAGTAGACAACAATGTCATCGAAGTAATTCGTGACGTTCTGCAAACGGTGTTTTGCCAATACGGATTTGACAGCCCGTTCGAAGGTGGCCGGAGCATTCCGAAGGCCAAAAGGCATGACGAGCCACTCGTAGTGACCGGTACGTGTGACAAACGCCGTTTTCGGAATGTCATCAGGGTGAATCTTCACGTGCCAGAAACCTGACGTTATGTCTAATGTCGAGAAGTACGTAGATTTCCCCAGAGAATCGAGAACGTCATCGATGCGAGGGATGGGCTGATAATCAGGCACCACCAATTCGTTCAGCTTGCGGTAGTCGATGCAGAAGCGCGTGCGTCCTTCCCCTTTTTTCTCTGCCAGAAGTGCTGGCGCAGCGTATGGGGAGGTAGATAGTCGTATGACACCTTGCTTGAGAAGCTCATTGATCTGTCTGTCCATTTCAACGCTGTCAGTTTCTGAGCATCGATAGGGAGCTCTACGAATGGGAACATTGTTGTTGAGATGAATGCGATGCATTTCGCCGTTGATGCACCCAATGTCTGTCTGCGACTTGGAAAAAATGTCATCGTACTTGTGGATAAGCTGCTTCAATGCCAATTGTTGAGTTTTATTTAGATGTAGTACATCACAAACTTCAACACCTTGCAAAGACGCACCCTTGTTAACCGTGGTTTGGTTCTGTGTACGAGAATGGAGGATGTCTTTCCCTTGGCGTAGTGTCATAGTGTCAAGGTCCAGCGACAAGTTAAAGAGGCAAGCACTATCCAAGCCAAGAAGTAAGTTGCTCTTCATGCCTTGTAGAACATGAGCCTGAATTTCTCTTGTCACTTTTCCTATCTGTACCTTTAGATTAACGCGACCCAAAGTTTTGGTAGATGATGTGACTTGTTGAACTGAGATGCATGAATTCCTCATTATTTTCAGGTTAAGTGCCTTCAGCACTGCTTCGTTGATACAGGTAATCGTAGCTCCGGTATCAAGTGTAGCGCTGACAGGGTACCCGTTAATGAGGGCATGAAACTGAATTACATGAACTCTGGGTCGCCCTCCTCGTTTCCCTGGTTGGTGTAGAGGGCGGAAATGCTTGCGCGTCGTGGGCATTCATTATGCCAGTGCATCTGTCGGGGTAAGCCATCCATCGCGCAGTGTTTGCACTCACGCACGGGTGTTCGTACCGGGGTATTACGTGGACGCTGACTAGTTCTGTCACTTGTTACGTTAATCTGTGTATTCCGAGCTGGTGGCAAGCGATGCAACTTCATTCTCTGCATGGTTGACTCTACACGAAGTGCAGCTGTAAGCCATGCCTCTGGTGTAGACGAGGTAAGCCCAGCAAGCGCCATCTCCATATGCGCAGGAAGGCCGTCGATGAGCACTGATATAAGGTGCGTGTCCTTTAGGTCGGCGAGGCGTCCGAAAGACATTTTTTCATTATAGTATTCCTTCAAGCTCTGGCCTGTTCGCAACCGGCAATGAATGAATTGGCGAAAAGGATCCGCGACGCCGCTCGTAAAGCGTCCCTTCATGCGTTCACATTAGCTCTCCCAAGACGCGTCTGTGTCGAAAGCCTCGGTGAGAAACCATCGGAAAGCCTCACCTTCAAGGTAATCGGAGAAGTAGCACAGCTTGTCTCACTCCGTCCATGCTGCGGCCGCAGTCCTCACCTCAAAGAGTCGGAGCCACTTGTCTAAGGGGACGTCCGTAGATGCTCCTGAGTACTTCTGGATGTTGATGACTTTCTTGGATGTGGCCATGATGAAGGGCACGGTAAATCCTGTCGACTCGTGTGACGCTATGATGAATGGGCGACGTGGCCTGGCTGATACGCCATGTTTATTCTCAAGCACTTCTTCCTCCTCGGCTTCTACCAACCTTCGCTACCTTCATACGTCACATGATTCCCCCTCCCCCCGAAAGAAGGCATGAGTTACAACTTACAAACAAGAAAAAGTAAACAAGGAGTGGCTTGGAAGTCACCAATGTCTAAATAAAGTGGTAGTCTCACAAATTTTAAAATTCACGTGTTGTCTTCTTCGCCGCTAAGACTTGAGGGGAGAGTGTGGCAGTCCGGTGATATCAATAAGAGATCTGGCGGGCGAGGCTGATGGTTGCGTCCTGGATAACACAAGAATGCTTTGGACGTGGAGACTGATGAAATAGCTGGCATTATTGCGAAGAGTGGACGCTGTTTGAAAGCGTTGCAGTAGATCGGTCTTCGGCGTCGCTGTCTTTGCTGCGTGCGTGCTCGTTGTCGTAAACTAATGGGATGGTGCCTGAATCCTTGCGTGATGGAACTGGTGACTTCTTGCCTTGTTCGGTGTTTCCTGAGGTTTCGGAGCTGTAATCTTAGGCGCAGTCTTGATCTTTTGTGCCAAATGCATTTCTGGCGCCGATCCCTTATGCGAAGATGCCTCGCTTCTTGAATTTGTTTTGAGACGCTTGCTTTGCGTCGTCGTCTTTATTGGTGTGTCCGTTGTAGTTCCTGGAGTTTGTGGAGTTGCCTTTGCTGAAATTTGTGGGAAAGTTGGTCAGATGGGCATCTTTCAGGAACATTTGTATGCTTTTCTTTGCATGGTGATTTGATCAGTAAGTAGTCGATACTTGTTAGGGTGTCGCGATTCGTGTCAGGCAATGGAGATAGTGTGCCAGAATTGACAGAAAAATCTGCTGAGGCTCTTGCAACGACATTCTTAATGGACGTTCCTGGCACAGGGAAGTGCTTGAAAGTTGATCCTTCCGAGCGTCCGGTGTTGATTGGTTTCTCAGGTGGCTGGGAACTCGACGGCGACACTGCGAGAGGATTGCTTTGTTCAGATTTTACTTGGGGCTGTTTCTCTGTGTCCGCACCTTGGGAGATAAGCTGTTCTGACGCATGAATGAAGACGGTTGGCCCTAGGCTTGGCTGAGTATATTCGGAGTTCCGCAGCTCTATCCCAACCATAGTGGGCGAGTGAGGCGTGAGGTGAGCGTTGTGAGCGATGAAAGAGCGAAGTGATGTAAAACCAGGCTGCGGGCCAAGTCTGCGAGACGGGGAGTAAGCTGCTCCAATGCGTGGAGACTGATTTTCACTCTTTGAGTCATCTTGGTGTTGTTGGGTATTTTCCCCATGCGTCAGCTGGTCTACCATGAACAAGGCGTCCTTTTGACACGAATAGTGACCGTTAGGAGCCTCTGAAGAGCTGCGTCGTAGAAAACCAGGTGGTGGACCATATATGCGAGACGAAGCATGAAAGGCATCAGTAGGGTGAGCGACGTCTCGTGTCGTATGTTGGTGCCACGACTTTGAAAATGCCGACTTTCGTGCACGAGGGAGCTGCGCTTGACGGTTGGGTTTTTCCCTATACACGCATGGCCTTCTGTAAGTAAACGCATGTGCCACTTCGTCTTGAGGCACTTGTCGATTCGCGCTGGACTTTCGAATGCTTGAGGACTACTTAGGAAATTGACGATAGTGTGCAGTTGTCTCTAGATGGTTGGCAATGAGTAAGTCTTGGTCATAGTCGTTAAATCGGGTAATCATCTCCTCTTTGATTTTTCGCCATGACTCGTCGTTCTCGAATATGTGGATTAGGTAAAATTTAAATGCCTCACCGGTGACGTAGTCACTGAAGTTCGTAACCATCTCCCGTTCCGACCAAGATGCAGCAGTAGCGTGGAGCTCATACAGGTAGGACCAGTCCTGCACGGGTCCATCGTCCGCTGCTCCGGTGTACTTGGGAATGGGAAGGTCATCTGATGCTGCTGTCATGATGCTTGGTGGTCTTGCTGGTCCGCGTTCTTCTGTGGTCCGCGTTCTTCTGTGGTCCGCGTTCGGTCACTGCGTCTCGCTGAGGTCTTCGATGATGACGGCCGGGCGATGAAGTGGTTGCGAGGTCTTCATCCTGTCGACTCGTGTGACGCAGGAGGCGTGATGGTTGTACGATGAACCATTTATTTGTCTTCGTCTTCCTCCTTCTCTACCCGTTCTCGTGTGGTTCGTCACACACACACACACACACACACACACACACACACACACACACACACACACACACACACACACACACACACACACACACACACACACACACACACTATATATATATATATATATATATATATATATATATATATATATATATATATATATATATATATAAGGGAGAGAAGTGTATACCTAAGGGCTCGTATTTTCGTGTTTTAACACAATATTAATGAGACATAACAGACAGTAATGCCAAGGAATGTACAGGGGAAGTTATTAGAACCAATGGAATGTAAATAAGAAGAAATAAGAAAGAAAAGTGGATGAAAAAAATTACCAGCTGTGAGTATATATATATATATATATATATATATATATATATATATATATATATATATATATATATATATATATATATATATATATATATATATATATATATATATATATTGTTGAGACGTTTATTGGCGGACGCTTGTCGACGATGCTTGACATTGACAGTCAATGCGGGTACCGACTCTCTGCACGAGCTGCTCTTCTTCTTGCTAAAAAGGGCAACCCACTAGAAGGCGCTGGAGAGGACGACCCACTGTTCGAAGGCTTCAAAACAACTACCCCGGGTACGAAGAGGGAGCCGCCTGGCGACCAAGCAGCTGGTTACTATGAGCGGGTCGTAGTAGGCTTTGAGGCGCTCCACGTTGACAATGTCGCGCCCTCGACGGCGCATGTCCGAAGATGGTTCGATGGGTTCGATCAAGTAATTTACAGGGGAAGTGCGTTCGACGACACGGTAGGGGCCTTCGTATTTGGGAAATAGTTGTGAAGATAGGTCAGTTGAAGTGGTAGGGATCGAGAGCCAGACGAGCGCTCCAGGGAGGAACATGGGCGCAGTAGTGCTGGTGTCAGCGCGAATGCCTTTTTGCCGCTCTTGATCATGCGCTGTAAAGGTCCTTGCAAGCTCTCGACACTCTTCAGCAAGCTTGGCTGTAGCAGAAATAGGCGCCCACTCTAACGGACCTGGCTTGTACGGAAGTATAGTGTCGATGGTGTGCGACGGGTGCCTTCCATATAATAAAAAGAAAGGTGAAAAGCCAGTAGTGCTCTGAGGGGCGGTGTTATATGCGTAGGTGACGAAGGGTAGAATGGAATCCCAATTTGTGTGATCGGCGGCGACGTACTTGGAGAGCATGTCGCCGAGCGTACGGTTGAAGCGTTCAGTGAGGCCATTCGTCTGCGGGTGGTAAGCAGCAGTTTTGCGGTGAACAACGTTGCACTCTTTGAGAATGGCTTCGACGACTTCAGACAGGAAGACGCGGCCTCGATCACTGAGCAGTTCCTTAGGTGGACCGTGTCGCAGCATGAATCGTTGGAGCAGGAAGGAGGCCACATCGCTCGCTGTAGCCGCGGGGAGAGTGGCAGTTTCGGCGTATCGCGTGAGGTGGTCCACAGCAACAATGGCCCAGCGGTTACCGGCCGACGTTAGTGGAAGTGGCCCATACAAATCGATGCTAACGCGCCCAAACGGCCTGGCAGGGCAAGGTAGAGGTTGCAGACCTACCGGCGACAGGTGCGTTGAAGTTTTGCGGCGCTGACATTCTATGCAGGAGCGAACGAATTTCTACACATAGCGGTACATGCCGCGCCAAAAGTACCGTTGGCGAATGCGCTGGTAAGTCTTCGATACGCCGGAGTGCGCACATTGCGGATCAGTATGAATGAATTCGCATTCGCAGTCGCAGAGCGCAGACTGCGGGGTATGACTAGTAGCCACTGGCGGCCGTCACCGCTGTAATTGCGTCGGTGGAGAAGGTCGTCGCGAATGGCGAAATGGTGGGCTTGACGACGCAACGCGCGAGTGGATGGAGTGGATGGATTAGTCAGCAAGTCTATCAGTGAGGCAATTCATTGATCCTTGCACTGTTCAGTAGCAACGGCATGAATGCTAATGGGAGAAACGGCAAGGTGAGACGCTGAGTCGTGGGCATTGTCGTCAGGCAAGGGAGAGCGCGACAGGGCGTCGGCATCAGCATGTTGCCTTCCGTTGCGGTACAGCACGCGGATGTCGTAGTCTTGCAGGCGAAGTGCCCACCGGGCGAGACGGCCTGAGGGATCTTTCAATGATGACAACCAGCATAGTGCGTGATGGTCGGTGACTACATCAAATGGGCGACCATATAAATAAGGTCGGAACTTGGTAAGGGCCCAGACGATTGCCAAACATTCTTTCTCAGTGACGGTGTAATTAGTCTCGGCTTTTGTAAGCGTACGGCTTGCATACGCCACGACATATTCCGGGAACCCTGGTTTGCGCTGCGTAAGGACAGCGCCGAGACCGACACCACTGGCGTCCGTGTGTACCTCTGTAGGGGCAGTAGGGTCGTAGTGGCGGAGTATGGGAGGCGACGTCAGTAAACGACGGAGCGTTGTGAATGCGTCGTCACACTGTGATGACCACGAATGGAGAGTCCCGTTACTACCGAGGAGCTTTGTCAGCGGCGATACGATAGACGCGAAGTTTCAGATGAAGCGCCGAAAGTAGGAACACAGTCCAAGGAAACTGTGCAGTTCCTTGATGGATGTCGGCTTGGAAAACTCGGTCACGGCCTGAAGCTTGGCTAGATCGGGGAGATTTCCGTCCTTGGACACGACGTAGCCGAGTATTGTCAACTGCCGAGCTGCAAATCGGCACTTCTTTAGGTTCAGTTGCAGACTGGCGTCACTCAGACGCGTTAAAACATGCCGCAGGCGTTGTAGGTGCGTGGAGAAGTCCGGAGCGAAAACTACGACGTCATCGAGGTAGCACAGGCACGTGTGCCATTTTAGGTCACGCAGAACGGTATCCATCATGCGCTCAAAGGTGGCAGGCGCATTGCACAGCCCAAACGGCATGACGTTGAATTCGTACAAGCCGTCGGGAGTGACGAAAGCGGTCTTCGGTCGAGCGTCCTCAGCCATAGGTACTTGCCAGTACCCTGAGCGCAAATCTAGAGATGAAAAAATTCGGCTCCTTGCAGGCTGTCAATCGCGTCATCCACACGTGGTAGTGGGTACACGTCCTTACGAGTGATGTTGTTGAGACGTCGGTAGTCCACACAGAACCGCACAGAACCGTCCTTTTTCGCGACGAGAACGACAGGAGATGCCCAGGGGCTGTTAGAGGGTCGAATAACATCGCGGCGTAGCATGTCGTCCACTTGCTCGTTGATTACACGGCGTTCCGTGGGAGATACGCGATATGGACGTTGCCGTAGTGGTGGTTGTGCGCCTGTGTCAATGCGATGCGTAACAGTGGATGTGTGGCCGAGAGAAGGTTGAGAGACATCGAAAGAAGAGCGGAATTCTTCCAACAGGGCCAGAAGCTGGGAGCGCTGGACCGGCGTAAGGTTGTCGGCAATGGAAGGGCCGAATATATCAGCGGATGATGAAACAGATGTAGAAACAGCACTAAGTGTATTGGAAGTTCGGCAGTGCGTGTCATCAGGTTAATCCATGACTTGTGCGTCTTCAATGGGTTCCACGCTGCCGAGACATTCCCCTCGCACCAACGTAACACTGTACGGGGATGAGTTCAGAACAAAAATAGTGGTGCTGCCGCGAGTTACTTGCACGGTCGCGAAAGGAACCAGCAAACCTTTTCTGGTGAAAACATGATGAAATGGTGAGAGGAGTGCAGCGGTGTCTGAAAGACTTGCACAGTAGACCGACACTGCCGCGGACGAATTTGCAGGCACTTGCGTGTCGTCCCTGACGAGTAATTTGCTTGCAGTAGGTGGACTGTCGGCCGGCGTCAAAGAAGAGAATGGTGTCAGCTCTATTTCTGCTGGTGCGCAATGAATGACGGCGTCGCGGCGGGAGAGAAAATCTCATCCTAGGATGACGTCGTGAGAGCATGAAGGAATCTTGATGAATTCGACGGCATAAATCACGTCCTGAATCATGAGGCGGGCTGTACACATCGCTGTAGGGTGAATGCTTTGGGCGCTGGCTGTACGGAGGGAGAGCCCGGAAAGTGGCGTGGTCACTTTGCGCAGTAATCGGCTAAGCTTCGCGTCCATCACGGATACGGCGGCTCCAGTATCTACAAGGGAAGATGCACGAACACCATCCACAAGCACGTCTATCACGTTCGATGGTCTTTCCTGAGGGCTTCCGCAGTTCGACAGCGTCGCAGCCCTTGCCTCGTGGACTGCGATGACTAGTTTTCCTGGTCACCCTCTAGTGGACGTGGCCGCATCGGCGACAGTGAGCGACGTCGCGGAGAATGTGAGCGGCGGGTAGATGGAGCGGGGCGGGACGACGGTGACGTAGGTGGCGGTTGGTCATAAAAGCGGCTCGATTGGCTGGGAAAATTGGAGGCGACTTGCAATCGCTGCACACGATTGCAGTAGCGTGCTACGTGCCCGACGCAACCACAAGCAAAGCAGATGGGGCGATTGTCCACAGTGCGCCATCGGTTCGTGGGTCCCATTCATGTCGAAGACCGCGATGGGTGAGCCGGCAGCTGATATAACTGCATAGTGGGCGGCACACGGGGCACGTGGATGACGTCGGTATATGTAGGCGGCACAGTTTCTCCGAAGGCCTGGGGTCTGGCGATGGTTTCGGTGTAACCAAGAGGGCCAGTCACAGGAATCGGTGGGGGTGGCCTGGCGACAACTTGGGCGTAACTGAGTGGTGTAGATACTGGAGGCGGCTGGTGATACTCTGGAACGACCTGCACGATTTCCTGCTGAATGGCTCGGCGGAGGGGAGGCAGAAGTGTGCTTGACGACTGTTCAGCACGTTGCGGGGAAGCAAAGGCCAGTAAAGAGACCTGGCGGGCAACTTCCTCACGCACGAATGACTTGATTTCAGCAAGCAAGGCGGTGTGGTCAGGAAGTGTTGACAAGGCCGAGAGATCAGCGTCACGTGAGGGTGGTCGACGGGTCATCGAGCGCTGCCGTCGCAGCTCCTCGTAACTTTGGCAAAGTGTAATGATCTCTGCCACAGTTCGAGGGTTCTTGGCCAGGAGCATGGTGAAGGCATCGTCGGCGATGCCTTTTAGAACATGGGTAATTCTGTCGGCCTCTGACATGCTCGCGTCCACTTTCTTGCACAAGTCAAGGATGCCCTCTATGTAGCTTGTGAAGGACTCACCGGTCTGCTGTGCTCGTTCACGTAACCACTGTTCGGCTTGGAGCTTACGAACGGCAGAACGGCCGAACACGTCGACGACGGCGGTTTTAAAAGTGGACCAAGTGGGGAAATCGGATGCGTGGTTGTTGTACCACATGCCGGCCACACCCGCCAGGTAGAAAACCAGGTTGCCGAGTTTACCTGCCTCGTCCCAATGATTGGGGACGCTGACGCGTTCGTACATAGCAAGCCAGTCCTCGACGTCGGTGCCATCCGCGCCGGTGAAGACAGGAGGGTCGCGGATGCGGGGAACACCGGAACATGGCGTCGGCGCAGGTGGAAGCATTTGCTGTGCGGCGTCTTGGTGCATGGTAGAAGGCACGGTGCGGGATCGTAGCTCCAGGGGCATCAAATGCTAACCGAAGGTGTTAGAAGGGCACAGCACTCTCCACCGAATTGTTGAGACGTTTATTGGCGGACGCTTGTCGACGATGCTTGACAGTGACAGTCAATGCGGGTACCGACTCTCTGCACGAGCTGCTCTTCTTCTTGCTAAAAAGGGCAACCCACTAGAACGCGCTGGAGAGGACGACCCACTGTTCGAAGGTTTCACCACAATATATATATATATATATATATATATTCTGCTGACATATATTCGATGTCCTGCTGACATCGCACAGCACCAGCACATTTCGTCATTAGCTGCCCTCGTCGACCACACCGAGTGCCTGTTCGGACTTGGATTCGGCGATGGTGGCGCACCGAGCCCTTCGTGCTATAAGAAGAGACGACGCATTTCCGTGGGCCATAGGGCACGGCACCTGGCCGCAAAGGCACATGGATAACCCGTTTGTGTTCATTGCGCAGGTGAGAAAACCCTTTCAGCATTGCATGCGTTCAAACGAGCCTTGTTTAATTGTGCTGCAGTGCCCGGGGCTGATGTGTGAACTTTGCTTTGACATAGTGCATCTCGCCAAATTATTGCTACTAGCCGGTGATGTAGAATCTAACCCAGGTCCCGACACACCGGAAATTTCACGGCAACTACAAGAAATCCTAAAGGAGTTAAAAGAAATTAAGGAACAACGCCTAAACACAATAGACAAGGAACTAGAACAGCTTACAACCCTGGATAAAAAGATTTCGTCTTGCGCAGAAATTGTCACTAACCTACAGAAAGTCGTTTCAACACTACAACTAAAGACTGGACGACCTCGAAAATCACTCCAGACGATCAAATTTTTTAGTATATGGTATGCCAGAAGAAGCCAAAGAAAGCGAAGACACGTTAGAATTTGCAGTAAATGAAAAGGTTATCAAAAACACCCTCAAGCTTGATGCTGTAAGTATCGAACGTATTCACAGACTAGGCAGGCCAGATGCTTCTAAAACAAGACCAGTAATTCTCAAACTTCTCGGTTTTAGGGACAAAACAAAAATCTTGAAAAATTGTTCCAAGTTGAAGGGGTCAGGATTCTCTATTTCCGAAGACTTTTCACCACGCATACGGGATTTGCGAAGAAAATTGTGGAATTTTGCCAAATCAAGGAAAGAATCTGGCGACAAAGTGAGTCTAATTTATGATGAACTGCGAATAAACAGAGATATGTTCTAATGGGACGAGGAGAATAACACTGTAGTTCCCTTGAAATCTGCTTCCGTCAATCCTGACACAAAAAACTAGCAGCGAAGCTATCGAAACCTTCGCTCCCGCCGGAACTAACATCCCACATGTCCTTTTTGAACATAAATGCCCGTAGCATATTGAAAAAAACAGACTCCCTTGAAGCCTTTCTTCTTACGTTTGAGCCCGATTTTGTAACACTAACGGAAACCTGGCTAACAGGAGATATTAAAGATGATGAGATAGCCCCTCCTAACTACGCTATCATCCGGAAAGACCGGACGACACGAGGCGGAGGTGTGGCCTTTCTAGTCAAAAAAGATACTCCGTTTTTAGTGTTACCCGATGTTGCGGGCGCTGAGGCTATCTTTTGTAAGCTGAGCTATGATGTGTGCACTGTAGTCGTTGGTTGCGTATATCGCAGTCCTTCGTCCGACTTTGACAATATACGCCGATTGCATGAGTACACAGAACAACATGCGCCGTCATCCAGATTAATAATCGCAGGTGATTTTAACGCGCCTGATGTTGACTGGCACACAATGCAGCATCACTCATCCTGTGCGGATGTGTTATTTGATAATATGTTATCGTTCAACCTTTCACAAATAGTAACTGAACCTACACGTATACAGGGATCCAGCTCTTCTATATTAGACCTAATATTTCTCAGCCATCACTTCGTAAGCGAAGAAACTAATTTATGTCTTCTAGATGGTATTTCCGATCACAAGATCACATCTTGCACCGTACCCCTTTATGACACTGTTACCCCTCAAGAAATAGCCGCGTACCCTGACTACAGTAAAACTGAGGACACTAATATACTTGATCACCTTGCTGATGAGTATGAATCGTTTGTTGAACTTTCCCGTAACAGCAGTACCGACATCGATGCCTTGTGGCTCGTACTAAAAGCGATCATTTCTCATTGTATAAATAAGTACGCACCGATTAGAAAGAAGCAGCCTAATAAACGTAATTCATGGATTACGCGCGATGTTATACACGCCAAACGTACAGAGGATGAGAAAACTGCTGAAAACCAACCCATTAAAATACACACAGCACGATCTCAGCACGGCTATTGAATACATGAAATAAAAAATTAAGACAGCTAAGCAATTCTACTTCACAAATACACTCACTAACTTTTTGAAATCAGCCCCAACGAAGTTTTGGAACTACATAAACCCGAAAACTCGCATTGATGACGGAATGATAGATGTAGACAACCGAAGGTCTGCTAACCTGCTTAATGACTACTTCTGCTCTATCTTTACGGAGGATGACGGCACACTACCACAGACACGTCTTGTCGGAATTAAAGCCTCTAGATCAGCTAATAATAACCGAAGCAAGCATACTTAATTTGCTGCTCAAACTACATTCTAAGAAATCATCAGGACCTGACAATATATCAAATGCATTCTTTCGCAGATACGCTGAGTGGATGGCCAAGTGCCTATTAATAATCTTTAACAAATCATTGTCATCAGGGACCCTCTGTAATGACTAGAAAACAGCTAAAGTAAAACCTATTCATAAATCAGGAAGTAAAACCGAACCCTCTAACTACAGACCCATCTCACTCACATGCACAGCCTGCAAACTGTTGGAACACATCATCTTAAAGCACATAACCAAACACCTTGAAAAGGAACAAATACCAACAACCTGTCAGCATGGATTTCGAAAAGGTGTCTCCACATTTACGCAACTACTTGAACTTGTACACGATGTATCGCTGAGTGTCGACCTACAGAAACAAATCGATCTTACTTTTTTAGACTTTTCAAAAGCTTTCGACCGGGTATCACATGACAAACTAATTCATAAACTCGAACAAACCTTGGGGAAAGGGCCCATTGTCGATTGGATAAAAGATTATCTTAGGTGACTGCACCCAGTTTGTAAAAGTCAGCCGGCAACATTCCCATAAATCTAGCGTAAAATCCGGAGTTCCACAAGGAAGCGTTCTGGCCCCAATTTTATTTCTTATATACATTAATGATCTGCCTTGTAATTATCCTGTCAGCGTCAGAATTTTCGTTGTTGAGTGCGTTTTATACAAAGTAATTGACTCTTATAGTGACCATCTTGCATTAAACAACTCTTTATCATTAGTATTCAGATGGTGTAAATAATGGCAAATGACACTGAAGGTTAAAAAATCAGCTGTCCTATCAATAACGAGAAAAAAAAACACACATCTGATTTTAACTACACTATAGGCAGCGCCACACTCAGCGCAGTGAAAGAGTATAAATACCTTGGCTTAACATTAACCCATGACTTTAGATGGGAACGCCACGTAAGCAACGTCACCTCGTATGCACTGAAAAAATTGATTTTTTTAAATAGACGTCTGAGACTAGCCCCCCCTACTGCAAAGCTATTAGCATACAAAACTTTTGTCAGATCAACTTTGGAGTACGCTAACATTGTTTGGTTTCCTTCCACTAAAGAACTCATTTACAAACTCGAAGCAGTCCAAAGGAAGGCACTAAGGTGCATTTATAATAAATATAGGCTAAAAGATTCACCCACAGAATTACAAAAACAGGCCGGTATCCTCACCTTACAAAACCGAGCCAAGCTTGCGCGATTAAAAATGATGTACCAGCTAATTCATAAAGACATAAAGATTGACAGTTCAAAATACTTATATTTAACCCAAACACGACAAACGCGGCACAAACACGCATTATCACTACATGAGCATGTCATCCATACGGAAAGTCATAAATATTCATTTTTTTCCTTTAATGACACGTGAATGGAACAGGCTGGATCCTAGCGTAACAACAAGCGCGACATTGTCTTCCTTTTTAACATTGCTTGAAGATCAGCTACATGCTGCCTAGTTATGAGCCTCCTGTATCATCCTTACTTCTGTATAACTTTTTTTACATCAGTGCGTTTTTTGCTCTTGTTTTCCCTTTGTATGCCTCTTTGTTCACTTTTTTTGCTGTTACACTGTACGTATAATTTCGTTTATCCTACAATCTGTTACTTCGTTTATTTTCACCATTTTTACATAAATGTATTTTTTACTTCAGTTTTCCCATTATACACCTCTTTGATCACCCCCTTTTTTACGTATTAGGATGTACTATTATTATGATGTACTATTACGTCTTCTCGTCTGCCTTTGTTAACCGGCAATATTTTTTATGTATAATTGAATATTTGATATTTGTATTGTCATATTGTAACAATTCAATATGCCCTCCCTGTAAAGATCTCTGATGGGATCGATAGTAAGAATAAATAAATATATATGAATCTGAATGCCGGATGCTCTGCTGTTACTGAAGAACAGATGACGATCGGTGGCGGTGGTATTAGCTCGCGCACGCCGCTCACTGGTAGCCAGACCTGCGTCTGAACCTTTCGTGCCGTACAACATTTCTATTTTAAGTGAAGAGGCGCCGGGGTTCCCATCAACTTGGAGCTTCGCAATCGGACGCTACCCTCACCGTTCACCATGACTGCTCCTGACCCTTCTCAAGCTGCCCCACCAACGACAGTCTTCTGTACTGAGGTGCCTTGGCATTGCGACCCACCAATTTTTCGCGGCAACGACAAACATGACGTCGAGGACTGGTTCATCGAGTACGAAATCGTAAGCACTTCCATGGAAACAAATGGAACGCCTGCAACCAGCTCACGAACGTGCGCTTTTACCTGGCTGATGTAGCCAGCCTCTGGTTCAAGAACCACGAGGGCGAAATCACCAACTGGTCCGCCTTCAAGATCACCATCGCCGCGGTCTTCGGTCGTCCCTCCGTGCGCCGGCTTCGCGTGAAACAGCATCTGCGTAGTCGAGTCCAGCGCAGGGACGAGACCTTTAAAAGTTACATCGAAGATGTCTTGTTTCTTTGCAAGCGCGTCGATGCATCTCTAGCTGACCACTACAAAATTAAACACATCATCGAAGACGACGATACCTTCCAGATGCTCGTCGCTAGGAACCCACAGACTGTCACCGACGTTGTCCAGCTCTGTCAGGAGTATGACGAGTTGCGTAAGCAGTGTGTCTCGACGCGCAGGGCCGCTGAAGATACAACTGAAGTTTCCGCCCTCGTGCACGACGTCACCGCTGATCACACCGTCTTACTGCCCCACATCAAGCAATTCATCCGTGAAGAAGTTGCGCGTCAACTTTCCCTTGTGGCCCAAGGATCCAAGCCAGTGACAGTTAGACCCATTTCTACGCCAGGTCATTGCGACACAGGTCACGCAGGCAGTGCCTTCATCGCCATCTGTTGTTACACCGCTGACTGACGCTGCCTTTGTTGCTAGACCACCAGCCCCACCTGTCTCTTGCGCAGACCGGGGCACCGGGTCCTCCTGCCCTACGACACTGCCTACATACACAGCACCCCATCCTACTTCGACCCCTGCACCTTCTGTCGTTAACCCATGGCGCACCTTCGGTAATCAACCCATCTGTTTTGCATGCGGTTTCGTGGGACATATAGCACGCTATTGTCGCCGTCGCAACATCCAGCCTCCAGACCATGGGAATTCTGCAAATTACCAGGCTGCCCAGAAACCCCAGCGACTATCTTCCCCTATCGCCGACTCGATGTCTCCAGGATGCCCTGTCGACTCCCGCTGGTCATTACCGCCCCGTCGCCAATTTTTCTCCCCGATGCTCAGCGCACGAGCCCCGCTCGAGAGGAAAACTTACAGCCGCAGTTCCGGAGGCAAGAACTGCGTCATCGTCGAACTCTCCAAGATCTCCTCTTTGTCCGCCAAACGAAATTGATGTGCTAGTAGAAGGTGTTGCTGTACGTGCACTTGTCGACACAGGCGCCTTCGTTTCTGTAATTAGTGAAAAACTGTGTCGCGATTTGAGAAAAATTGCAACGCCGCCTACGAATCTTGCTCAGCGTACAGCCACCCCCCATTTCATCGCGCCGACGGCTCAGTGCACAGCACGTGTTCTTATTCAAGAAGTTTGGTACGCCATAAACTTTGTTGTTCTTCGTCGTTCATCTTACGACGTCATACTAGGATGGGATTTCCTTTCTACCTATGAGGCCCTCCTTGACTGCGCTCATGCTGAACCCACGCTGACGAATCCGTGCCTTGATATCGACCACCACAGTCCCTCTAAAGTGTTTGCGGCAGCTGATGTCCGCATCGCACCTTTGTCCGCCTTCCCAGTGCCTGTTTTTTCCTCTGCTGCCACTA
Organism: Rhipicephalus annulatus; assembly: GCA_013436015.1. Lineage (NCBI taxonomy): Eukaryota > Metazoa > Arthropoda > Arachnida > Ixodida > Ixodidae > Rhipicephalus > Rhipicephalus annulatus. Next base: position 255,942 of record WOVY01003821.1, on the reverse strand, counting down.
ACTCGACGCTCCTGTTCCAACCATCTGTAGCTAGTGCGTACCATCGAACCATCGTCCTCCCGTTTGCCATCATGAGTTTTTTCAATGGTTTGGCGGTATTTTATGCGGGCAGTGTCTCTGCTTTTCCATGCATCCTGCTACGCGGCGAGTGTCTAGGGAGCCTCAACACCTTAGATTGTATTTTCGAAGACCCAACGAATCCAGACAGTCCATTTCTACCGACTTGTGTCATTACACCCGCAACTGACGCTTATGACCCTATGGTTGTATTCCGCAAGTCCATTGATTGCCACTTCACGCCTGGGTAGCAGGACCAGCCGATGAAGCTTTTCCAGCGTTTTCGAACCTCCTTTGACCACAATCAGCCTTCCTCAGGTCGAGCTTCATCTGTTGTTCCCCGTATTGATACCGATCAAAAGACACCATTACGGCAGCGTCCATATCGTGTGTCAACTCCCGAATGCCGTGTCATCAATGAACAGGTCGCCGATATGCTGAAACGTGGCATAATTGAACCGTCAAGCAGTTCCTGGACTTCTACAGTTGGGCTGGTGAAGAAGAAGGACGGCTCCATCAGGTTCAGCGTGAACTACGGACATCTCAACTTAATCACACGCAAGGATGTCTATTTGCTGCCACGCATGACGATGCCTTGGACTGCGTACGGGGAGCCGAATTTTTCTCTTTTTTAGCTCTGCGCTCTGGATACTGGCAGGTACCCAAGCCAGAGGCCGATCGCGAAAAAACAGCTTTCATCACGCCCGACGGTCTGCATGAATTTACAGTCATGCCCTTCGGCATCTGCAACGCGCCAGCTATTTTCTAGCGAATGATGGACACTATCCTTCGAGGCCTCAAATGAAACGTTTGCCTTTCTTATATAGATGACATTGTCATCTTTTCAACTGTTTTCACAACCCACTTAACCCACCTCGAGAAAATGCTCACTTGTCTCTCCGCCGCGGGGCTGCAACTGAATCCTAAAAAGTGCCATTTCGCCGCTCGGAAGCTTACGATCCTTCGCCCCGTGATTTTGAAGGACGGAGTTCTTCCTGTCCCTGCCAAACTTACTGCCGTTTCAGCGTTTCCCAAACAGACCACCATGAAACAGCTCCGAAGCTTCATAGGCCTTTGCTCCTTCTTTCGGCGCTTCGTCCGCAATTTTGCGATGATCATCGGTCCTTTGACCAAGCTCCTCGCTGGCTCTAGGGACCTTTCGGCCTTGTCTGCCACCTGTGACGATTCTTTGAATGAACTGCACCACCTCTTCACGTCGGCGCCTATTCTGCGACGCTACGACCAATCGGCACCCACAGAGATCTACACCGACGCTAGTGGTGTCAGGCTAAGCGCTCTTCTTGCACAGCAGGAAGACGGCTTTCAAGAGTACGTGATTGCCTATGCAAGCCGAACTCATAGCAAAGCCGAAACTAACTATTCTGTCACTGAAAAAGAATTCCTAGCCATTATTTGGGCGATAGAGAAATTTCGACTTAACGTGTACGGGCGCCCTTTTGACGTCGTGACTGACCACCACGCCCTCTGCTAGTTGTCGGCACTGAAGGATCCAAGTGGTTGCCTCGCTCGATGGGTGTTACACCTTCAAGAATAAAATATTTGCGTGGTCTATCACTCTGACCAGAAACATCGCAGACGCCCTCTCCCGTTCGCCCCTACCCCCTGGCCCTGCCTGCTGCGAAAGTCTCATCTGTGATACCACTGTCGTCACTATCGCCGACATGCCGTCTGCGCAACGCAAGGACCCTTGGCTTTATTCTATTCTAGACATCCTAGAAGGGTGCACGGCTTCTCCCCCTACTCGCATGTTGCGTCGGGAAGTCGAGCACTTCACCACTCGCGAAGACGTGCTGTACCGATGCAACTACGCACTTGGTGGACGGCAGTGGCTAATCGTGATTCCACGACATCTGCGATCCGGAATTTGTTCCACGTTTCATGACGACCCATAATGTGGACACGCAGGTTTCCTGAAGACTTATTCTCACATACGGCTCCGATATTACTGGCGTGGCATGTATAGTTTTATTTGACAGTACGTTCAGACTTGCTCGCCGTGCCAGAGACGAAAGACTCCCCCTCATCACGCCAGCCATACCTTATTACCCTTAGCATGCCCATCCCGACCATTCGACCGTGTCGGCATCGATATCTATGGTCCCCTTCCCAACACTTCAGACGGTAACCACTGGATCATAGTTGCCGACGACCACTTCACGCGGTATGCCGAAACTTCATTCTTTCCTTCGTCTACAGCAAAAGACTACAGCAGAGTTACTGAGTGATCGTGCTCTCGTATTCTTGTCAGACGTCATCACAGCATTGCTGCGTGAGTTCCACGTCGTTCACAGCACTACAAGCGCCTATCATCCCCAGACCAATGGAATGACAGAGTGCTTCAACCGCACCCCCGGTGACATGCTGCCTATGTACATCACGTCAGACCACTCCTATTGGGACCGAGTGGTCCCGTTTATCACGTTCGCTTATAATACCGCTATTCAAAGCTCTACTGGGTTCTCTCCTTTTGTCCTCCTTTACGGGCGTGAACCTTCTTGCACTATGGACACCCTTCTTTCGTACAAACCTGACTCCTCAGAGCACACGACTCTGCCTCAAGCCACTACATACGCTGAAGAATGTGGCCATCTGGCACGATCATTCACAACACAAGACGCCAAGAGCACGACCATGACGAATATATTAACACTACTTTCTATGATCCAGGTTCACTCGTCTGGCTGCATGTCCCTTCTGCAACACCTAGCCTTTCTACCAAGTTGGTCCCCAAGTATCATGGCCCATATCGTATACTACAAAAAACGTGACCGGTGAGTTACCTCATCGAGCCACTGGAGCCATCTTCTGACCAACGTCGTCATGGCCAGGAACTTGTCCACGTGTCGAGACTTAAGCACTGTTAAGTCTCGACACGTGGAGTCATCCTGGCGACCCATAGCTCGCCAGGATGACTCCTTATTTCGCGGGGTGTAATTGTAATGAATCTGAATGACGGACGCTCTGCTGTTACTGAAGAATGCGATGATGATCGGTCGCTGTAGTAGTAGCTCCGCTCGTCGGTAGCAAGACCGGCCTCATAAAGCACCTTTGGCCAAGCTGCGTCTCAACCTTTCTTGACGTACAACACCTCTATTGTAGTATATATATATATATATATATATATATATATATATATATATATATATATATATATATATATATATATGTGTGTGTGTGTGTGTGTGTGTGTGTGTGTGTGTGTGTGTGTGTGTGACGCTATGATGACTGGCCGACGTGGCCTGGCTCATACCCTATGTTTATTCTACTGTCACTTCTTCCTTCTCCACCTCTACTAACCATCACTTGATACGTCACACGATTCCCCCTCCCCCCGAAAGAAGGCATGAATTACGAACAAGAAAAAGTGAACAAGGCAAGGTTGATAAGTCACAAATGTCAAAATGCACAATTGGTTTCATATCCCAGTGGTGTTCCGTAAACGCGCTAAAATTCAGAAAAGAGTGCGGTAGTCCGGTGAATGAGGGAGGTCTGGTGGGCGAGGTGGGCTGTGGCGTTCTGGAGAAGGTAACCGCGTCTTGCAAAACTGCACTGACCATGACATGACTTGAGCAGCTCCGAGGAACGAACAAGGTTGGAAGTCCTTGGAGCACTTGAAGGTCGAATGTCGTGGGCGCCGAATCCTCTGTCGTACTCGCTGTATTTTGTGTCGCGGCTGAGACAGAATTAGTGCTTGCAGCCTGCGTGTACAAGAACTGAAGTTCAAGGAATTATGTCTATGTTCGTGCTTTGTACACATTATAACGTCCAGTCTCTTTCGTAGTTTTTTTGTGGCATTGGCTCCGTTGTCGTAAACTATTGGGATGGTGTCTGAGTCTTTGCGTGGTAGAACTGGTGACGTCTTGTCTTGTTGGGTGTTTCCTGAGGTTTCGGAGCTGTAATCTTAGGCTCAGTCTTGATATTTTGTGCCAAATGCGTCTCTGGCGCCGATCCCTTATGCAAAGATGCATAACGTCTTGAACTTGTTTTAAGAGGCTGACTTGTGTCGTCGTCCTTGTCGGCGTATCCGTTGGAGTGTCTGCGATTCTTGGACTTGCTTTTGCTGGCGTTGCTGATGTTGCTGTGGAACGCATTGCGGTGAGATCCCTTCTTGAACATCTTACTCGTTTTCTTCACAACTTGATGTGGGGCCCTGTCGGAAGCTGGTAGTTTGTGGGCTGTTGTCATGCACTTCGGGCAATGAAGATAATGCTTCAGAATCGGTAGAAAGTTCTTCAGAAGCTTCTTCTACCCTGTTCACTACGAGAGGTTCTTGCACATTGCAGCGTGCGACGTTCGATGCGTCGGAGCCTTCGGTGTTGCTTCCACTGTCGAGTGTGTATGGATTGGATGGCGATGCATGCACCCGTGCGGAAGGAGCATAGCTCGACAGGGTATTTTCCCGATGCGCCAGGTCATCTACCATAAATACGGCGTCTTTATAAGGCAAATGGTAAGCGTTAGCAGCGCTTGAAGAACCGCGTGATGAAAACCCAGGTGGTGGACCACGTATGCGAGACGAAGTGTGAACGGCATCAGGTGGTTGGGCAACGTCTCGGGTCATATGCTGAAGCGATGACTTCGCAAATGCCGACTTTCGTGCAGAAGGGAGGCGCGCTCGATGGCTGTGTTTTTCCCAAAATACGCATTGTCGTCTGCCACTGAACTCGTGTGCCACTTCGTCTTTTGTCAGAGGTCGAATCTTGTGCGTTGGATGGGTTGAAGACTGCCTGTAGAATTGACGACTGAGTGCAGTTGTCTGTGGATGGTGGGTTACAAGCAAGTCTTCGTCGTAGTCGTCATCGTATTTTTAAACCAAACGATCATTTCTAGTTTTATCTTTTGCCAAGACTCGTCGTTGTCGAATATGTGGGTGAGGTAAAATTTAAATGCTTCACCGGTGACGTAGTCGCTGAAGTTCGTAACCATTTCTCGTTCCGACCAAGATGCAGCGGTAGCGTGGAACTCGAACAGGTCGAACCAGTCTTGTACGGGTCCATCGTCCGCTGCTCCGGTGTACTTGGGGATGGGAAGGTCAGTAGATGCTTCTGACATGATGCTGGTCGATTCGTAATGCTAGGCGCTTTTACAGTAGTCCATGTATGCTCAGGGTGTCATGCGGAGGACTGCGTAGATGATGAGCGACTGATGAAGGGGCTGGCAGGTCTCCATCCTGTCGACTCGTGTGACGCTATGATGACTGGGCGACGTGGCCTGGCTCATACCCCATGTTTATTCTACTGTCACTTCTTCCTTCTCCACCTCTACTAACCATCACTTGATACGTCATATATATATATATATATATATATATATATATATATATATATATATATATATATATATATATATATATATATATATATATATATCGCTGACATTTTGCAGTGTAAATAAACCCATCACCTCGTAACAGCTTTGGTGGAGCGGTGCTGGGTAACTTGCCATCCTGGACCCCGCAGCAGAAGTTCTTTGAAGAAGCAGACACTTAGCTGGCCTACCCCCGGAAGACAACATTAGCATGAACGACGACACAACAATCCCATTGACGTACAACGCTGCTGCATCCACCAGTGCCACCGACACGGCACAAGGTGGCCGTCGACCTCGACAACCAGACTACTGGGCACCTGAGCCCCGAATATTCTCAGGTAAAACTGACGAAGACGTGGACGCTTGGCTAAAACACTTCGACAGAGTGAGCCGCTACTACGAAAGGGGCGTACCGGCAAAGCTCGTGAACGTAGTATTCTTCCTCGCCGGGACAGCCTTGCTTTGGTTTGAGAACCATGAACATGTCCTCCCCACTTGGGATATATTTGTTAAGGAACTGAAGGCCTGCTTTGGGGACACGAGTTCCATGAAAAAGAAAGCTGAGCAAACGCTGTCACGTAGGGCTCAGTTGCCCGGCAAGACGTGTACAACCTACATTGAAGAAGTATTGAAGCTTTGCGGGATTGCCAAAGCAAATATGTCTGACGAAGACAAAGTCGGTCATTTGTTAAAAGGCATCGCCGAGGACGTGTACAATTTTTTGATAACAAAAGAAAACTTGAATACTCCTTCGATTTTCAGGCAGCAGTGTCGCGCATTCGAGGCGTTGAAGACCCGTAGAATCTTGCCCAAGTTTGGGCGCTTGGACAATGTTCCCACTGTCGCAAGTATGGACGTCGCCACCTGCGAAGACATTCCCTTCCTCGTACGTCGGGTAGCTCGAGAAGAGCTCGTACGACTTCAAGCAGGTGACGTTCACCACCAATTCTCGTTCGCCGCGTGCCCCGAACCACCTCCCTACTGGATGCGAGAGCGTCACGTCGAAAACCGACCACGCACAGAAACTGCAGATTTTACCCCGCGGCTTCCGTTTCCCCCGACGGGTCACGGCCAACACCGGATGTCATCATCTCGACGTGCCGCTGCGGACCTCCGACCGTCGTCAACCAGGCCTCTACCAGAAGATTACTATGCGTCATCACAAAATGTTCCTGCTGAGCACGACCCGTCTCCGCGTACTTCTGCCACCTCTGCTCCTGCTAATGTAAGCCTACAAGTCCCCGTTTGCTACACATGTGGTCTCCCAGGGCATATTTCGCGCTTCTGTCCCAAATGGCCGCCTGCACCGCCACGTTTTTCGACGTATCCGGCTCCTATGTACGAAACGCCTGTGCTGCCACGTTTTTCAACGCACCCGCCTCGTATGCACGAAACCTGGACCTCTCACCCGGCCAACCACCGTCCCCGACAGCAATGGCCTAACGAATTTCGCAGCGAGTCCCCCGCCTCCGAGCGAAGCCTGACGCCGCCTCCGACACGGTCCCGCCGGTCGCCGTCTACGCGTCGTCGGTCACCTTTTCCGCATCAGCTGGGAAACTAACTGGTGCGACCGATGGAGGTGCGGTCGCGGGACGGTCAGTTTCGCCAATTCCTCCTTCTGCTGTGATGTTGATGAACAAAGTGCGTGTGTGTATAGACGGTGTAGATACTCTTGCTCTTGTAGACACTGGTGCTGCTGTTTTGGTTATGAGCCTTCGTTTCAAACATCGTTTCTTGGGTCACAAAGTTATGTTCGCGTGGAATCGTGAAGAAAATTTTTGTGGAGTTGGAGGCGAAGCGTTATGCCTTGTTGGTATTCGTTCAGTTGTACTGACGATTGGTGGACAAAATTTCCGAGTTGAATTCACTGTACTGGCTCGTGCAACTCATGACGTCATTTTAGGGAGAGACCTCCTTCATGAATGTGGCGCTACGCCTGACTGTGTAACTGGAGAGATTCTTCTACAAAGTACGTTGCCCGCTGCAATAGTTGACGATTTTCCGACTCTCCCTATCGATGCGCCTTCGTTGTCTGAAGATGTGACGATCCCTGGTCGGACAGCAGTGTTTGTACCCGTACGCTCTTCTCATGTCCGCTCAGGACCCTGCACTGGACTTGTGGAGCCTGATCATGCAAACGCCATCAAGAAGAATGTGCTGGTCCCACGGTATGTCCTTACAGCCATCGACGGACATGCTTGCTTGTGGGCGCTCAACGCAGCCTCAGAGCCTGTTGTTCTACCAGCCGGATTCAAACTGGGAACGTTCGGGGAGCAGGCCACAATTGACGCCAGAATGGTCTCAGAGTCTCCAGCCATCAGTCAGACTGCGCCCAACTACTCAGCCGAGATAAAACGTATGATCAATAAGTCGTTGCCTTCTTCCGAGCAGAATTTCCTTGAGGAGGTACTTACACGCTACGCGGGAGTCTTTGATTTCACTGAAAACAAGCGTTGTTTCATGTGGCCCGAATCCCGTATGCACCACCGCATCAACACGGGAGATGCTACACCGATACGCCAGAAACGCTATCGCGTATCCCCGTCAGAGAGGCAAGTGATCGCCGATCAGGTCAACGACATGCTGCAGAAAGGCGTTATTCAAGAGTCAAGCAGTCCCTGGGCAGTTCCTGTTATATTGGTAAAAAAGAAAGACAACTCTTGGTGATTTTGTGTAGACTACCGCTGTCTCAACGCCGTCACAAAGAAAGACGTGTATCCGCTATTACGCATCGACGATGCTGTTGATTGTCTGCACTCGGCCGCATACGTTTCGTCCGTCGACCTAAGATCTGGATACTGGCAAATACCAATGCATCCATCTGACGAAAAAAAGACTGCTTTTGTCACGCCTGATGGGTTATTTGAATTCAACGTTATGCCGTTTGGCTTATGCAATGCCCCAGCTAACTTCTAGCGATTCATGGACTCCATCCTTCGCGGTCTCAAATGGAAGATATGTATGTGTTATCTCGATGATGTAATTATTTTTGGCAAGACATTTCACGAGCACAACCATCGGCTTAGCGTTGTTCTAGATTGCGTCCAACAAGCTGGTCTCGTTTTAAACGCAAAGAAGTGTCATTTTGGTGAGCGTCAAGCCCTTTTGCTTGGATATCTAGTTGACAGGGACGGTATACGACCAGACCCGCACAAAATCAGTGCTGTCCGAGAATTCAAGCAACCGACGTCTGTGAAGGATTTCCGTAGCTTCATGGGCCTGTGTTCTTATTTTCGTCGGTTTATCAAAGACTTCGCGCAGCTTGCTCATCCCCTGACAGAGTTGCTCCGCAAAAACGCCCCATTCCGATGGACCGTTGAGTGTGAGGCTGCTTTCGAGCAGCTGAATTATTTGCTTACTTCCGGGCCCCTCTTGCGCCATTTCGACCCAGAGGCACTCACGGAACTGCATACAGATGCTAGTGGTATCGGTGTTGGTGCCGTGCTAGTTCAATATCACGACAGCCGCCAGCACGTCGTGGCGTAGGCAAGTCGTACTTTGACTAAGGCGGAGAGGAATTATACGGTCACCGAACTGGAATGTCTTGCAGTTGTTTTCGCCGTCCAAAAGTTCAGAACTTATTTGTACAGCCGGCAGTTCAAGATCGTCACAGATCATCATTCGCTTTGTTGGCTTGTCGGACTACGTGACCTAGCTGGTCGGTTGGCTCACTGGGCCTTACGGCTTCAAGAATATAATTATTCTGTGACCTACAAGAGCGGTCGATGTCACGCAGATGCCGACTGCTTATCTCGTCTTCTATCTCCGACTGTGGATGCTGATGATGATGATTTCGACAACTACCTGGCCGCAATCTTATCCAACTTCCCAAATTTGGACGTCTTCTGTCAAGAGCAACAGCGTGACCCTTCGCTGAAACCAATGATTGATGTGGCTCGTAGCTCTAAACGCGCCACGCCATTCGTGATTAATGACGCCCTACTATATCGCAAGAATTACTCCAGCCATAGTTCCACACTACTCCTCGTCGTGCCAGAATGCCTGCGCCTTGCGGTATTCCAAGCCATGCACGATGACATCACGTCTGGGCACCTTGGATTTGCCCGAAGGCTTCACCGTATCCGACAACGTTTTTACTGGCCTCGACTCTGGAAGACCACCAAGCACTACGTCGCAAGTTGTGATGTCTGCCAACGCCACAAACAACCTACCACACCCTTGGCCGGCCCACTGCAGCCGGTTAAGCCACCGACATCATCATTCGAAAAAGTTGGCATAGATTTACTGGGCCCTTTCCCCAAGTCTACCACCGGCCGCCACTGGATTATTGCAGATTACCTGACGCGGTATACTGAAACGATGGCGGTTGCTTCAGCCACATCATCGGATGTGTCATGGTTTCTTCTACACTCGATCATACTTCACGCCTCGTGTGGTGATAAGTGATCGCGGCCGACAGTTTACCGCTGACGTTGTCGAATAGTTGCTACGGCTTTGTGGGTGTCAGTATCGCCATTCCACGCCATACCACCCTCAGACCAACGTCCTCACTGAGCGCACCAATCGTACCATCATCAACATGCTTTCAATGTACGTCCAGCAGATCACAAGAACTGGGATGCCGTATTACCTATTGTTACATACGCCTTTAATACCGCGAAACACGAAGTCACGGGTTATACGCCTTTATTTCTTGTCTATGCTCGCATCCCCAAAGTTTCCTTGGCACTATACTTCCTTTTTCGACGAACGAAAACGCCAGTGTCGCGTCGACTTTGTGTCGCGCCGAAGAAGCTCGTCGACTTGCTCAGCTCCGAACTCTTTGCGCCCACGCTCGCGCGAAAGACCGTTACGACGCAAAACACCCGCCCGTGACTTTTGCTACAGGTGATTTGGTCTGGCTGTAAACGCCCGTTCGAAAAAAGGGACTTTGCCAGAAGTTTCTTTCTAAGTACTCAGGACCATTCGTCATTACTCAGTGCCTAAGTGACATCACTTACGCTGTTGCGAAAGTGACAGCTCAGAACCGGCGTTCGCGCAAGAAGCAAATTGTGCACATTGCCCGATTGAAGCCCTACAACAACCGATCGCTTCTACTCGCTCGGTGAGCTTCGTCTGGCCCGGAGGGAAATGTAACGCGGACTGAAAGAGCGAGAAATAAGAAGAGATGGGACGCTCTCCAGCGATGGTGATTCGGCAGTGACAGTAGAGCGCTGACATTTTGCAGTGTAAATAAACCCATCACATCCGTAACAATATATATATATATATATATATATATATATATATATATATATATATATATATATATATATATTTCTGTGTGTGTGTGTCGAGAGAGAAAGGAATTCAAATGCGAGAAAAGGGAAGAAGGCATATAAAAAGAAATAAAGGAAAGAAGTGTGAAAGAAATAAGAAAGACGATGAAAAAAAAAGAACTCAATCTGTGTTCGCCAGGTGGTGCTGGTGCTTGCCAGCATTTAAAGTACTCAGATTGCACAAGCCTAATTATTGCTTCAATGCAGAGAGAAGCGTGCTCTAAGCTATGAACTGGGGCATTGGGAAGGCTCAAAAGGCATGTCAGCGTGCCACAACGTTCAGCAATGTCAATCCTTTTTTTAAGCAATAATGATTTCACACCTCCGTTAAGGCGACCAGCACGCGTCCCCGTGTATCTGAATGCTCCGTAGTTCTCCGAGTATCTGGTGCACCTTTTTTTTTGCCGTGCGTCAGCGTTGCTAGCAGATAGCAGATTGAACTACATAGCACATTTTAAAGTGAATCAAATTCGGTAAAGGCAAAGCATTGTCGGGCTAGAGACATTCCTAGCAAGCCGCTTAAGAAGTGGGTATTCGTAGGTATGCAGGCCCACCACCGAAGGACGTTTGTATTTCTCGGAGATAAAACATCTTCTCGTTGTTTCAAATAAAACAGTGGTGAGTTCGCGCCCATCGTGTCTATTTCTGCCTCGTGTGTGCGCGCGCGTGTGTGTGTGTGTGTTGGGCAAAAAGTCATCAGTCAGTGGGAGTTCATCCGATTCTAAGTGGTGTATTTTGCTTTTTACGAACACTTTAGCACATATAATTATGGATGAATATCTAATAACCCCAAGCCGTTGCGCCAGTAGAACGAATGATCATTTCAATTACGCTCATTCGTTCACATACGCTCATTCTAGCAACGTCATAACATGTCTACGCACGCTCTCTTTGCGACAATGATAGAGATGCAGAATGACCCGTGAGATGACGTCATCACTGTACCGTCAGTTCATTAATTTCTGTCGCAGCTAGAATCTTATTTGAAGGCAGTGCAACAGGTTTAGTGGTACCGGCGCGCAACTAATAGTAAAAGTAATGTATCGTGCATGTCTGCTTCATATTGTTACAGGTGTTCAAGCGTTATTCTTTTATGCGCCTTTCATGTTATCTGGTTCATAGGGCATAACCTTTTTATCGCTGCATTATTATTAATGTTGGGTGTGTATGCCAGCTATATACACATTCATTGAAATAATTAATTGCATAGTTCGCTTATCGCTCTTTTGTTGCTATTGCTGTTATGGCTACTTCGTACTTCAGCTTTTCCTTCCTTTTTTCTTTCTTTTCTCGTATGAAATTTTCATTATTTTCTTGTGTACACCTGAAACGACGCCCGCTATTTAAAACAAAAAGAAAAACACCCATCTATTTATATGTGGCGTTCAACGTCCCAAAACCACCACATGATTGAGAGAGACGCCGTAGTGGTGGGCTCCGGAAATTTAGAGTACCTGGGGTTCTTTAACGTGCACCAAAAACAAGAACACCCAGAAAACTTGAAATGGCATATTACTTGAGAAGTGTGTGTTGTGATGAAACTTAACACATGTGTTCTAACGATCCTTCACTACTGATCGAGATTGGTTTCAATATAAACCTATTGAATGTTTGTAAAGAGGGCCAAGCGCCGTAGACGTACTGGGGCGCTTGTAGGGACGTGGCGGCACGTAGGCTCCGCTAAGCCCGAAGCTTGCCCCTGCCTTCTATGATCACATGGCAATTGATAAGGCAACTGCAAAGCTGCATTCGAGCCCAATGCGTCGGGGCGCGTTAAGGCCTCACCACACGCACCCAGTGCAGAGTGTAAGCGCGGGGCTTTGTGACGCGTCATCGTACCCTATGGAGAGGGTGGGTGCGCAATTTCACCTGCCCATGCACCCTCTCTCTCTCTTACATGCATGACGTCGCGTCAAAAGCCCTGGGCTAACGCGCTGCAATGGGTGCGTGTGGTGAGGCCTTTAGGGAACGTCCCACGCGAGCACGCTCAACCCCAACGTGCTGATGATAGGCAAAACATTCTCGCTGCTACATGAGCGTCACTCAAAAACACGCTTCCTGGCCCAACTTTTACTCTTTTCATTTTTAGAGTCTCTAACGTCATCTTACCACGGCAAATTAGTTGCGGTATGTGACAAGGTGTGCGAGTGGTAAACTGCGTGTAGAAAAACTAGCCACGCTGGATGTCTGTTTAAAGGGATGGTGCTATCAAATTTCGAGGCTATATAAAAGCCCTTGGAGAGTTTACTCTGTATTCAAGCGATTGATTGATTGATTTGTGGGGTTTAACGTCCCAAAACCACTATATGATTATGAGAGACGCCGTAGTGGAGGGCTCCGGAAATTTCGACCACCTGGGGTTCTTTAACGTGCACCCAAATCTGAGTACACGGGCCTGCAACATTTCCGCCTCCATCGGAAATGCAGCCGCCACAGCCGGGATTTGATCCCGCGACCTGCGGGTGAGCAGCCGAGTACCTTAGCCACTAGACCACCGTGGCGGGGCTATTCAAGGGAACTCAACACGGAGGGTCGGACACAGCAAACAATGACAGCATATGTAAATTCTCTTACAAATGTACCTGAATGCCCATTCCCCTGATCGAGACCCAACGTTATCGCGCCAGCCCTGACGTATAGCTCTATAGGAGGAGCAATGAAAGTTGCAGTGATGTCACACCAGATCTGTAGGGACGTGAGGGAGCTCCGGACCTCCGCCACCTCCGCAACGTACGTATAGCATCAGTCCCTGCATCGCTTCCGGCTGCGGCAGCTAGCTCTGGTAACTGCCGGCACATTTGTTTTGTTGGTGCTTGCGTGGCACGTGTGTGCGAAGGCAGGCGGTACTCAGCACGACGTGCGTCACAGCCTTGTGTGATCATGTGACCAAGCCACGTACACTGCTACGTTACTGCCGTACTCGTCGCCCAAAAACCGAAACCGAAAGTTCTCCACCGAAGTTAGGCGAAACTAAAATGTTCAAGGAAAATACATGAACTCTGGTGCGTGTATCATGCTGCTTGGAGATGAAACAAACGCTTGCAGCAAAGTCCACGCAAGCCACAAATTTGGTGGCGCCACCCCTTCACCTTGGAAAAATAAAACCTATTTGCGTTTTTTATGAAGAACAGTGGGATCGTTTAAAAAAAATTGGCTCGTTTATCGTGGCGTATAGTGCTCGTTGAAAGGCAGCAATAATAGCGTCTCACCTTGACAGACTGTGAAACTGGCAATATTCTATGAGGTGTGTACTGTGTGATAACAATGAGCTTGTGTGTGCCAAAATATAAGCGCTTGTTATGTCTAAGGGTATACTCACTAGCGGCAAAAACGCGGGCTACACGCCGCGTGCGTTGTTGTTCCCATTAGCGCTTCACGTGAAACGGGTACCATTGTTGTGTCGGGTTGTTTAAGACTCCAAGCGACGCAGCCGCGTCACGCAAAATACGAATGGGAATAGAAGAAGGCACGCTTTTCGCAAGTGCGCTTGCCATGAGCGACATGTCACGCTCATTCTGGCCGCTAGTGATTATACCTACCCTAACAGGGCAGCTCACGTCTATCAGGTCGCGTCATGTCTAACCGGCATGACTACGCATGAGCTGCCATCATGTTTCAGCATTGTCGAAGCTGCGCGTATGCTTGCCTACGTCGAATTTGCAAACTCCAATAAAGGTATAACGTTCCATCGGAGATCTCTAATTACTTATTGGAAACAGTGGAGGTTTTTGTTCGTGATATCCTTCGTACCTTACCTTCACAGCTAGATCTTTGTGAAGCGACAGTACCCGTTCCAGGTTTGCGTGTCAAGTCTAAAACAGCAAATAAAGTATGAAACCTCAATGTAACATCAGATACGCAACATAACCACTCAGAAATCATGTATGTAATTAGATTACCATGTCTAGCATCGCAAAACAGTTCGTCCGGGCTGGTTAACGTGATTTTGGCCTAGTTTGTGCTCAGTGTTAGACATCTTCACACAAAAAATTGGCCCCGTATCTGTATGTTTCACTGCAAAAGTCGTCGAAAGACGGCAGTCTTGCGTCTGGAGAGAGTGAACAAAATGTTTATTTGATGTTTTGCGTGAAAAAATTAGTGAATTGTATTATGGAGGCGCTGCGTTAGAGTGCCTCGATGCGTGCAGCGGAGACTAAGAGTGCATCGAGACACGTCACGCGTGAGACATGAGTGCTATCTGGCAATTATTTTGGAAAACGAAGCACGTAGCGTGCGCGCTCGTCTCGGAGGTGATAAGGTGTAGAACACAAGGCAACGGTTAGGTGCCACCCATAGAGTTTCATACAATATTTGTATGAAACTCTATCGTGCCACCACCATGTCGTCTTAGCAAAGCGTTGAAAACACTTGCGTTTTCGTACAAGCGTTGCATGGTCAGCGCAGCGTGATAAACGCTATGGTCCTTACAATCACTTATGTGTGCCTTTTCTAGTATAAAAAGGTATACATACAGAATATTGTCGTTTTCTCATTGTGCCTCAAAAGTGCGCAATAATTGCTTTTTAATTGACAATCGCACAACAAGTATGAACCCTGATACTTGAGCAACATTGGTGGGGGCTGCGGATGGAGTGGGATTGGGGGCATTCCGGCGGATATCGTTTCGGCAGACAAACAAACAAGTCCACCGACAGACAGACAAACAGACAGACCTTTGCATCGAAAGTACCGAAGAAATACTTTCGTCTTTAATATAGACGAACACAAAGGGAAACACGACCGTGTCATCGTACGACCCTCTGTCCTCGTCTTCTTTGCGTGCTCATAAGGTTATGAACAAACCCGTAGTGGAGAACTCCCCTTTAGCTTTTCGGGGATTTTTCAATTTTTAAGCAGACGTGTGGCAACGAGAGTTATATTCCTTTCAGTTTGATTTTAATTCGCATTCGATCAGAGTTTCACGCCGTGGGGTGTAGCATAACACATGACCTGAGCACAGCAGTTCTAGACCATGTTGCCGCCAATGCTGCAAGAATGCAGCGCCGATGCCGCGGCGGAAATTCAGTACGTTCACATCTGTGCCACGCAAAAAAAAAAAATAAACTCCAGCCATCGCGAAAATGCGCTACATTCGCTTTCAGAGAAACCATTATTTTTTATGCCTGCCATCTACGATGAACAATATGTTGATTCATATGTTGACCTAAAATAATCGTACATTATAGCGAGGGGCTCCTTTCTTTAGGAGTTGTGACTTCCAAAGGAATGCAGCGACGCACAGCTCTGCTGCACACAATGATCCCGCCGGTGGAACATTTTTTGAACCAGCTCTTTCTGCGAGGGTGGGGATTGTGACTGGGACGCTCGCAGTGACGTCACACTCTTTTCAAACAGGTAGATTTCTATTGATACCGGTTCAACGTGGGGGCGATCTCTCGGAAAGTGCACCACCAATTTGTGCGCAGGAAGTTTCAGTGACTGGGTACGAATTTTGTGTTAGGTTCGCCACGTCAGTCGAGCCCTGGCGTTGTCATGGTTGCGCGTGTGAAGCATGATTCGAATAAAGTCACTGTATTTTTCCATTTCACTGCAGTACCGACAACTGGCTTCCCTCACGGCTTTCTTTTACGCACTTTCTGCAGCCATTTTCAGCCTTACTTGGAAGGTTTACAAAGTCACGTACGTTTAAGAACTTTAGCCGCGCATCTTTTAGCGGACAATATACTTACGTGATGCGCCTTTCCACTCCCGTCAGTCCGTCGTCGTTAGCGCGCTGGAGACGCGTTTCAGCAGCTGCTGGAAAAATGTTTGGAAGACCATGGCTACTGCAGACGAGCGTTATCTTATGAGATTCGCCGGTGGTGATTCGGCCGATGTCAGTGCTTAAAAATGAAGCAGGACAAATCAGGGGATTTTAGATTTGAATGCACAAGGCGACCATTTTCAGAGAATGTTTTTTTATACTTTTCTGCGTGGCGAATATCGAGGCTTGGGCGGATAAATATTGGACGTTTAACAACAGGCGTCCCTTACTTGGCCCCAATAGCGAACCCGTGGTTGTGGCACTACAGTCGGAAGCACCGCCAGCTCATTGTGCGGCAATGCACTTGCGTTAGTCGTCGCTAAGTTTTTACTAGTGAAAGAGCTCTGTCAGAGCGAACTTCAAACACCTGTTATGCTGATTAACAATGTGCCTACGTCTCACTGAATAATCACCGCCTTCCAATGGATCTTCCGCTAGTTACCAGGGCAAACAAGGCCGGTATATATAAACGTTCTATAGTTAACCTCCCGGGCTTTCCAGTAATCTTTTTCATCTCGCCACAATTCAATCATTTTTCATTGAAATATTATTCCAAAATGTACAACGTTTTACATGTTTGGGGAAGGCAAGATGTTCATAAAACTTATCTGCGCATTTGCGGAGTAAAAAGCAAAACATGTTACAGCGAAGCTAGACTCTAAGGTTCATACTATGTACATTGAAGTCACTGACTAGTATAAAAGGCGGACAAACGGATGGACGAATGAATGAATGGGTGGGCGGACGGAGGAGGGGGGGAGCAGGGGCTTATTTCACAGTTTTGTTGCAGGTGTTGTGATATGAGCGTTGACGCCGGTACATCACCGCACAAGGCTTACTCCTCTGGAGCTTCGCCCCTAAAAAAACAAAAGAAGCTTTAATTGACTCTAAAGTGATCTAGAAAGGAGTGGTAGTCTTGCAGATTATGCCTGCCTGCCACCTCCTCGGCAAACGCACAACTGCCAAAGACTGGAACGGCCTTCCTGCTGACATTGCTGCCATTACCTGCCCGTCCTTGTTCCAACAACGTGTAACTAACCAATATGAAACTTTTTATGTATAAATCACGTGAAAGGTTTGTCAATCAACCCAACCCTTACGTAATGTCTCTCTCGGAAGACCCTTGAGGTAAATAAACTGAACTGAGGTGCTCAATGGGCAAACACACAACAGGCGCTCGATGGTTTCATATGCCCCACACACAGTGCACGTAGGGACATGGCTGATGAAGAAAAGACATATGCACTATCCTACCTTGAATTTGTCCTTTGTATTCTTTACCACACTGCCGTAATCGATCAGTATGAGCCCTCACCATACCACGGAAACAGCTTATACGCAATATACCAAGACGGCCGACCACGACTGTGTTGTGCACATGCGTGGTGGATGACGCTTCGTTCCGCCGCAGAGCTTGATCTTGTGAAAGAAGGAGATGCTTAGGTGTTGACTCATTAGAAGAGTTCTAAGTTCGGGACGCTTTAGGGACCCCACTAGTTGTCCATTCGTGCATCTGATGCAGCATGATTCTGATCAAAGTAAAGCAGCCAATGCAGGTCATTACGAGGCTATCAGTGCTCAAAACCGGGTGAAAGTGCACGAAGAATATCTATCATATTATAATTAACACAAACAACAAAGGAGTAATCGTTAATATTAACTAGAAGCCACAAAAGTGCTTGGCAAACCTGCGTATGTCTCCGGGGCGATGCAAAAGAGGGAGCCACGCCTCCGCGTGCGAGTGAACATCCCTTCCTTTACGTTTGGCTGGCACTGCAACATGGCGAGACTACTCTCTGCAGGCGACGTGTGTCTTCTCTGCTGTAATATCGGGAAAGTGGATAAGGCAAAGTAAAAAAGTCACAGCTTTGCCGCAAAGGTGAAGCAGTGAACGCGATAGCAAAAAAAAAATGATAGGTCAGGCGCAGAATGGGAAGCAGATCGAAACGTGCCCCGTGTTTCTCGCGCACAAATGACGCATGAAACGTGCTCACAGGTAGGGATGCACGCGAATAAGCGTCTCATTTATTACTTTACTGTGTATGAAAAGCGCGTGTTTTTCGCAAACAGAGACTGCATTTGGTTGCAGTGACCTTTGTGCACCCGGTAACTACATCAGAATCGTTCCAGTTAAATCCCGAGGCCAGCCAGGACGTACACCCCCCCCTTCTCACCACCGCGAGATGAGAGGGCGCGAGGGAGCGTCGCTCCCCTTCTCTAAGCCGGGCAAAGTGTGCGTAGATTAGAGCGGGCATCGCAGCGCGATGGTGATGCGCGCTCATTGCACCATGTTGCTAGTAATGCTGAAAACATAATTCCGTCCAAGACGCCCGTGAGCAGCGGTAAGTGGTAGATATAAATGGCTTGCCATTTGAACCGTGAGGTCTGTGCTCTGGCCTAAATGATTAACGCCTTGCTATTATGACTCAGAGGTCCCATGTTCGAGTCCGCACGTCAGAGTGTTTTTTTTTGTTTTTTATTTCTTGCATTTTCATATATATATATATATATATATATATATATATATATATATATATATATATATATATATATATATATATACGGTGAGTGACGCTGACGTCGACGCCGACAACAAAACCACCGAGAGTTTTCATATAACAACTATCGCAGCAAAAATACAGCACATGTCGCACACCACGCTTGCGAATTTCCCTAACAAGGTTCTATACTCGTGCCGTGGTAACCCCGAACGCTTATCTGAAACATTGGTGTCATGTACGCTATGGTAAACGGTACAGTAGGAACTCTAGGAACGGAAATGGCAGCGCGTCCTTGCTACGCACATCCTCCGGTTTCACAGTACGGGATCTTACACACGCTAATTTGTAGTACCCCTGCCTATCAAAACGCATATGCATCATTTTTACTAAACTAAATAATAATAATGATTGAGTTTAACGTTCCAAAAGCACCCTATGAATATGAAAGACGCCGTAGTGGAGGGTTTCTGAAAGTTAAAGCAACTGGGCTTCTTTGTCGTCCACCTAAATATAAACGCACGGGCATCAAACATTTCTCGCCTCCATCGGGAATGCGGCTGCCGCGCCTTGTGATTCGAACCCACGACCTATGGGCCAGCAACCGAATGCTTTAGCAAGTTTTACGAAACTGTCTAGCTTCAACAATTTTTATCCCAGTGGCCTCCACAAATTGTGCATTCGATTTTACTCACCAAAGCGTAACTTCCTAACAGTAATTAAACTTCATGACGTGGGCTAGTCTGACGTTGCGTAATTTGAAGTCTCGGGCGGCTTGATTATGTTGATTTGAGTAACTACTTTATTGATCATTTAGTAGTCTACTTTTCATATGCGATGGCTTAAAAATGTGTACTTAGTCAGGGGTCCACTTAGGGCAGGGAAACTAACGCAACCTAATGAACCTAAATAGAGCTTTGCTATCCATCCAAAACTCGCGGCATTACAGAGAACAAAGAACACTATCGACAAATGGTGATTCGTATGCATTACCTAGGGACATCGTTTCCGCCAAGTGTTTCATGTCCGCCCCCCCCCCCCCCCACAGGTTCGTTTCATTTAAACTCTCAGCAGCTGTTTTTTCGCTGGCCTCAAGGTTGCCGGTATCCGCCGCAGTGTCATGCAGTTAAGTGAAACGCCGATTCCGACACTGGCCGCTCAGAAGCTGTGGGGATACCTGCTGTACAGGTAAGAGAAAAGCATGCGCTAATTTTCTAGTTCTTAAACTTCCCCACTGCATCACGAAACAATCAAATACTCTAAACACGACGTGATGATCCTGCCCTAGTTGGTAATGGCCAAATGGTTAGGACTCCCGTATTTCAAATTGGACAGTGCCAATAGAAACAGTCACAGCTGCACATGTTAATAGGGGAAGCTAAGTAATTTGACAATCGGACGCAGCCACGTCACAAGAGATTTTGCCGGAAAATAAAATACACCGGCACAGACGTTCACTCTTGTCGTCTATTTGTCGTATACAGGGTACGGTGTGAAGAACCGCCTGGCATTTTTTGGGTCGTCATACAGTTTGACATACTTATCGATGCAGTCGGGCATTCCGGACGTGGCAAGGGAATACATTTAATGACCATGAAAGCCCCACTTTATCCTGGAAGCCTCTGTGAACGAAGGCTTCAAGAATATTCGACTCTCGTAAATACCTGCTCTCCCAGATGTGCATTTTCGGTCGCCACTTATTGGCGAGATTCAATGCAATCTTTGCTGGGAGGAAGGCTGTTTTCAGGCTGGAATATAGAGCTTGCAGTTTCTCTTTGTGGTGAATTTCTTGAGGTGGACTCGTGGTATGCCAGGTAACCAAGTGCGGGTGCTATACAGGCTTCACTCCTGGTGTGATTGTATCGTGATATACAATGTGTCATGGAGTGCTACTGTAACACTTCAAGCTGTCACCTCCGAAGCCCCCCCTCTCTCTCACCCCCACTTGTGAGCATGCTCATTTCTCCACTTTGATCCACAATGACTTGAAAGCTTCACTGACGCAACAGCTGCTTGCCACGTGAAAAAAGAAAGAAAAAAGAAGCGCGAATGGACTCCTGATGGTTACTTTTCAACGTTGGACTGAATTACCTTAATTCAGACAGTCGGAACATCGATTGAGTCCCGCCGCTCCTGCTGCGTGGCTTTTACATCAAAATGCAAGACAATCTTGGCGCTGCACAAATGTGTTTTATAGACAACGTTGAAGCCGTGCTCAACGTCTTCTCCTGGGGGCTTGAATTCACATTTGAATTGCCGAAAGACAACGGTATCCAGTTCTTAGACATTCACCTTTATTTTCCTGATAATGCCCATACTTGCTGGTGCTATCAGCCCAGAAATGCTAAGAATGTTTTGCCTTTTGATACTGGGCATTCAGAATTAGTAGAGAGGAATCGCCACGACGTGTATTAAGCTAACCCTTCAGAAGTCATGTGAGCACAAGGGTGAGGTCAGCCTTAAAAACCGGATTAAAAGACGAAAGGATGCTGGGTATCCCAACAGCATCATCACTCCCGTTTGCGAAACCCTCCTGCAAAAAGTTAGGATAAAAAAAACAGGACCAAGAGAAAAACAGAATGACCAAAGACTATTGCATGTTGTACCGTACGTACATAAGGTGTCTCACAATTTAAAGGAAATAGCGAGCAGATATGAAAGTAACTTGTTTTCCGCCCTTTGAAAGCCTTCAAAAGTGTGTGTACTAAACAGCCAATAGTCAATCTTGCACCACCCGTCACGAGAATAGGTTAACTGAATGAATAGGTTTACTGAATGCGAAAAGTAAACAGGACCAATGGGGCAAGGCTTCAATAATTGAGCAAGACAGCATGCGTTAAATGTTAGGAATTGGTATGGTAGTCTCATGGCCGTACACTGAAAATAACCTAAGTGCAGTCCTACATTTCATAAAGAACTGTTTTTGAAAAAAAAATGAAAGAACAAATAATGAAAGAGAGATTTTGGAAGAATTTTTTATCAGGAAGGCCAAAGATCAATACATCAGTAGACCTTCGCTTTCTGAAAGAGAGTACACTTTTCTCAGTTAATATTATATTATCATGGTCACACATTTATCATCGCGAATGAGCACAGTGTTTATTGTACTCTGTATAAAAGCGGCCGTAGCAACTTCAATAAAATTAAGTTGACAGTCGGCGCTCTTTCCTGTCCTTTTTGTCTCTTCCTGAAGTTGTCGCGCTGTTACTAGAACACAACCACGATGAACCAACTCACCCAAATTAAGCTCTTGTTGATTACTTATGAGAGGACCCAACGTGTCGCATTCTTCCAATGTGGGTACTAGGTGCTGATTTCGGCATCTATTCATACACCTCGTCTCTGCGACAAACTCCAGCTACGCTCCATCAGACCTCACATAGTTATGGAGCAGGCTTCACCCGTCATTTATTCTACGACACTACTTTTCGTCCCAACAGACCATCGTTACCACAGCACCCAGATTGTGCACGTTGCTGGCATGAAGCCCTGCACGCGACGTTCCTCGTCACTGACGTGCAGTGGCCAAAATGGCATCTTCTGTGAGGAGAAAACAGTTTGAACGTTCATTGTGCGCATCTGTCTCATTTGTGCAGTACTCAAATCATCATGATTGATTCGTCTCTCCGTCGTCATTATCGCCGTGTGTCATCATCATCGTGTGTGCGCGCGCTCTGCCTACCCGGTTGTTCGCCCATCTTTCAGTGCGGTGTGTGCCGTGCTTGGATTCAAGACTCCAATCTCGCCTGCAGCTAGCACTCTAAAAAAAGAGCTAGTAAAAAGGGTGTCTTTTTGTACCACAACAATAATCGTCATCTATATTGCGTTCCATTCTTGCGCTATCGCCCCGCGCCCGGTACATTCCGGTCATGATCGGCATGTTAATTATTAGGGTTACATTGCATTCTCGATAGGAAAGTGGCCAGCGCCGAGTTTTCACGAAAGGAAGCGCACACAAGCCTGATGACCATTATTGTTGTGGGACAAAAAGACACCCTTTTTACTCGATCTTTTTTTAGAGCATACTCAGGCTGCCCGTTCACAGCTGGGTAATCAGGCCTTATGAACATTGTTTGAACGAAGACGCCGTAATATTGAAATAAATGTCAGCGATTCAGAACCGTTTTATACCAAATGGTTCAAATTGCTGTATTGATTCTTATAGTGCATTACGTAAGTCCCTGTCTTAACACTACCATTTCGCTCAGATGCTTTCAAAATGAGCTCAAATATTTCACTGTGCCACCGGAGTTGTTTAAACCTCTGCAATATATTGGGACAGGACTGGCATTAATCAGTCAGGCTTTATGTCTTTTGGGACTACTCTTCCTCTAAGCTCTTATATAGCCTAAGGGGAACACTGGCATTGATCAGTCAGGCTTTATGTATTTTGGGACTGCTCTTCGTCTAAGCTCTTACTTAGGCTAGGGGAACAAGCAATAATCTTGTACTGCTGCAAATTACTGGATTATTTTACGGTAGAAGGGTCTGATGCTGGGTCTGTTGGTGCATAGTTTAAAACAACGAAAACATCTAGCCTTGATGGGCGTTCCCGCAAGGAGAAGGATTTAGGCGAACACATGCTGGAGCTGGTAACAAAGTTTCGCAAAACAGCAAAGTTCTTTATTAAACCCAGATGACCTCGATTGTGCGACATATTTTTCTTTTAGAGTTTGACAGCGCAGTTTGTTAATCATTGGTTGAATCAAGAAAGTCAAGGTCCTTAGGCTATGTCGATGATATTTTTTTCTTTTATTGAGGTGGGAGAACCCAGCAAACCTAGACCATGTTACATCTTTACTGATTCCATTGTTGTAGAAAAGTGCTTTTATTGCATTAAGGTAATGCAATAGTCTTAATTTAAGAGTTCAAACAAACACTTCTTAAGCCAGTCACGTTTGCTGGATGGACGCACCCTAAAACAAAAAAACACCTTTTTTCAATGGAGCCGTCGCACTCAAAGTTAGTGAGGTGCGGAATTGTGAACTGGTGTATTAGGAACGTTTTCAAGAAAAGCTGCCAACATTTCATTGAGCAAAGCTTTAATGAGCAGAATAAGTGTCCAAAGGCGGCTGGCTTCCCTGACAGTGCTCTAAACGTGTTAGCCGAAACAAAATTGAAGACGTTGATGAAAAAATAGATGGCATGTCACACACCCGCGAAAATGATGACCACAGGCGAGTGGAAGTCGTTCCATGCATACGTGAGGTTTCCCAAATTATGATAATAGTTATCAAAATACTTGGCGCATAAGTCGTGTTGTCGGCGCCTTGCAAGCTGCCAAACTATTGCGCATGGACTAAAAACCGGATATCTCGGAGCATGTCTACACCACGGTATGTCACTGAACTCCTCGGATGCACCTCAAATATTGTATATTGCGTGCCATTGTCTTGTGGTAGAGTGCACATGGTACCGATGGGGCGTTGTGATAACATCAAGGAAAATGCACGAATAACGTGGACGAAAGAAAAAAAAACAGCACAAGCGCATGCTATGGCCTGAAATTTTTACTGAAATTATGAAAATATCATAATCAACAGCATGACTTCGCCCACCCCAGGGGAAAGGCCACTCCCCTGTTCCGCCAATCAAACTGGTATTGTGCTTTCTACTGCCACGTTATACCTTCTAACTTCTTATTCTCATCTGCCCACATATTTTCGGTCTCCTTCTCACTCATTCGCCTTCTCTTGAAATGCAGTCAGTTACCATTAGGGACCAGCAGTCATTCTGTGTGGGCAAATGTGGGCGCAGGCTAGTCAGACGGGCACAGGAAACACCCATAAACGAAGAGCCACCACTTTATATACATATCGCCACAGACACGGGGCTACACTACACGACATATACACATGCACACACAAGTAACTAACATGAACACGTTCCACACTCAAACCACTGCAGTTAATATCAGTGCTTCAGTCGTGGAGTTGTTGAAGAGCGAAGCTCCGAGCTCTCGTCCAGCATACCCCGAACAAGGGCCGGGTTGCAATGGTGCACGCAGCTAAGCCGACGGTGCACGCCATGTGGTCGAGATCTCAAACGACAAGAAGAGGGCCTCGAGGACTCGGTGCCCGGACGTGGGTTAGTTGCCTCCTCTGGGTCATGACCGGGGCATGGCCCGGCTTACCTGATAAAGGCCAAGGAGAAACCCAGTGCAGCAGTGTCAGCGCCTAGTACAGCTCCGGGGAAGTCAACAGGAACAGTGCCACGAAGGGTGGCTTGAATGGTACCAGATGATGATATGTGAGGTTTAACGTCCCAAAACCACCCTATCATTATGAGAGACGCCGTAGTGGTGGACTCCGGAAATTACGACCACCTGGGGTTCTTTAACGTGCGCCCAAACCTCAACAAACGGGCCTACAGAATTTTCGTCTCCATCGAAAATGCAGCCACCGCAGCAGGGATTTGATCCCGCGGCCGGCGGGTCGGCAGCAGAATACCTTAGCCACTAGATTACCACGGTGGGGCAACGGTGCTAGCCAAGAACGGTGCATTAGACATCGACAAGCCAGTGCCAGGGACAACGCCAGCCGCTCGCCAGGAACGTCGCTTGGGAACCGCAGCCGGGAACAGGATGGGCGATGCCCAGCCTAGTAGTCCTCGGAATCGTGGAAGCCGGGATGGGCCCCGGACCAGCAGTATCGGATCGAGACGTCGCGACGTGGCCTGCTGCTCGACCGCCCGATTCGTTTCTCTGCCGCTAGCCAAAAGATCACCGTCGCTCGAGAGCTTCGCTCAATCCCCTCGCGCACCATCGTCGTCTTTTCCCAGTCGGCTTTTTCGGATGTGGTAAATAGTCTCTTACCCCCCTCCCCCCAAATTCCAGTACGTCGTGCCACGAATAGCAATAAACTAGACGCGAAACAACGCAACACAGTAATAACAAAGACAAGGCGCGAGCAAATCTAATGACTGAAAATGGTGGAATTGCCTTGTCACTATACAAACACTGTACAGCCCATTCGCTACACACTTTGACACAAGACTTCAACACTTTCATCACACGTTTTGGTCAGCGGTGGCACATACGGTCTCACACCCTCGCATGACGCGTGTACGTCACGACGAGGCGCGTACACACTGTCGGCTTTGGTGATTAAACACAAGCCGATACGCAGCACACACAATGCACTAATAACACAGATGCCTCGTTGTCACACGGTGTTTTGCGGAGTGACAACACCACATCATGTTCCATGTAGTCGTCGTCAGTTAGGGATTCCTTGGGCACGTTGTTTGTACGTCCATGCACTGTGGAGTTAAAGGGACATTAGATAACGTGGTGGCTGAAACGACGGCTGAGGTGACAATGGCACCTGGTGCATCGGTACTCCCACGCTGTCCGTGCCATCACAATGGAGCTTAAGAAGCCCCGCACGTGATTCAATGAAGCCACTGGTATTGCGTCTCTCGGAGTAGTAGTTTTGCCTGGCTCCTCGACGCGGTGATACTCTGGTCGTCGCGTCCAAAGGCAACCATGTCTCATCTTAAGAGATGTGCGCATAGCTGGAAGGTGGCGCGTCTTGTCGTGAATTAGGCTGTGACGTTGTCGATAGTCCTGCAGGTCCAGAAGGATGTGTTGTTGTTGTTTTCGCCCTGTGTACATATGCCTTCTGGGTATTATAGCTTGTTGCAGATGAACTGCTGTCACTTGGTTTGCGTCAATATACACGGGGTTGGTTGACGACGCGACTGACACCGACCCGGTGTTGCTTACCACGATGAATAGTAGACGTCGTTGGCATCACTTCCTCGATGACCAAGGTGCCAATTGGTTTGATAAACCGGTTTTGCATCACTGCTGTGGTATCCAGTGATATGACTCCTTTGATATTTCCCAGGACCACATCATGAACTAAGTCTCGCAAGCAGTGAGCACGAACTTCTCCTTAAAAAATTGGCGTGTCTAAGATTGCCGCTTCTGGCACGTATCACACCGTATACGGTCGAGGAAGAGTACCGGCTGATACTTTCCAGTCAATCTTTCTTTTGGCACTAATGCCTCTCGCACAACGACCGTATCGCAGCCAGCATCGCGTAGTACGCTAACAGGGAGTTTGTTCATGAACCCTTTCACAATGGGCACA
Source organism: Rhipicephalus annulatus (assembly GCA_013436015.1). Classification (NCBI taxonomy): domain Eukaryota; kingdom Metazoa; phylum Arthropoda; class Arachnida; order Ixodida; family Ixodidae; genus Rhipicephalus; species Rhipicephalus annulatus. The sequence goes on along the minus strand of WOVY01003821.1, from coordinate 228,917 downwards.
TTCTCGTTGTTTCCCAATAAAGAACTTTGGCTGACTGCGAGGTTAACAACGGGTATCTTTTCTCCCTCTTGCAGAGTAACGTCTCTACTTTTTCTACCGACTTCGCGTCATTTCTTTTTCCTAATACAAGACAAGATGCTTCGCATTTCTCCCCTCTATGGGCAGAATCTTTTCCATTGTTATGACCATGCGCGGGGAAAGATGCTTTCGTTCGCGACCAGCACTGAGATGCACAGTGCCCCGTCCTATTATATGATAATCATTGGGGTTGACCCTTAAATGGCTGGTTTGCGTGTTCTGTCTTGTGGCTACTCTCTGCGAAACTCTCCGTATAGAACTTATCTTACTCGACACCACGTTGTCCGGGGCTACGGTCACCGCAACGACGGTTCGCGTGAAAGTGGTCATGTAGACTTGATGTCGCGGGAGTGAAACACGCTGACCGTAACGACGTAGACTTTCTTCTTGCGTGGAAGGAACTTTATTGTAGACTTTCTTTGCATTATTTTGATATTCCTTTGATTCCTTTGGTCGTGTTGTTTTTGTCTGATATAAAGAACATCTTCGGGTTATCAGGTTGTCTTGAGTGCGTCCCCGATGACCGGGGCCCGTTGAGTAAACCCCATTACTCACCACATCTTGCCTACACTCTGCGTGCTTGAAGAAAATGAAGCGAGCAAAAACACAAAACCAGCACATGAGTGCTGAAAACCAGAAAACGCTTCATTTGCGCATCACGATAACGAATCTTTGCTTGGTATAAGGTCCCAGAGGGCTTTGCGACTGAACTATCTTCGGCTTTTAAAAAAGCTTTAAGAAGCTCACGAGTCGTACGTTCTTTGTGCAGAGCAACGACTTCAGTTCTTTCATTTGACATAATCACCTAACTTAACTTATTAAAAAGTTTATTATTTAACTTTATCTGTTACTGTCATGGACGATGTTTTTGACTATCTTGAAATGCGTGCCACTACAGAAAAAAGCACTTCGAGAAGCAGCTAATAAATATTGCATATTCCTAATTTCACGGAGTTGAGACACCATTGCTGAAACACCCGGTATATGCCTCGCCTTGAAATAAATTTGAATTTTAAAGCCAGTGTCTGTTCATGTATCTTCGAACATTGATTAGAGCTTTCTGCGCTTTACAGCTTTCAGGTTTGGAATTCCAGCTGTCTCCTACCCTCACGTTGTTGAATGACGTCTACACAAAAGGAATGAATCGCAAAAACACACACCGGGACAGGCTTCGCAGTTTTATGAAACAACAGCGTGATGAAGAAAAACGAAGTACACGTATGGTGTACACATGAACAGGTATACATATAAATCTGCAGGGCATGATAAACTCTAATAGCCAAGTTTATATAACGCGGCCACCTCTTGGGTGATTGCAAAAGGGAGGGCTGCTTACACAGCGTTCATAACCCAGTTGTCGTATAAGTTTCGATCACTTCCCTCGCCATAAATTATGGTTCCTTTACCTCAAACCAACACGACACGTTTGACTCGTGGTCATGGTGCTCTGCTACTCCCACGCAGCTCACAGGATTCAATCTCGGTCTTGACGGCCGCAGCTCCATGAGATGAGACTAACAACGCTTGAGGCCCGTGCTGTTACATTTAAGGGCACGTTAAAGAACCCCAGGTGGTCAAGGTTTCTGAAGCCCTGCTAATCAAATCGTGGTTTTGAAGCCTGAAAACCTGATAAATATTTGTTCTATACTCCAAATGTCAGTATCATTAAAAACAGGTCAACCTCTGCCCACTCCGTAATGAATATAGTCACAATCGCCCCTTCTCCTGACGTCGCACATGTTTCATGTTCCTGCATACAAATATTGCACAACGTGGTCTGCCGGCACACCATAGTTAAGGAACTTGCGTGAAAAATGTGAACGAAAGGAGCGTATACTATCAGTTGAAATTTTTATTGAGAACACTAAGAGTACGAGAAAAGCAAAAACACAAAGCGCTTGAAGAGCAGAAAGCCCTTACATTTGCGCGTAGAGATAAAAAATCTCTGCTTGGTGTAATACCACGGAGGGCTTCGCAACAGATATCTCTGTTATTTAAAATAACACAAGCTTTGACAAATTGACGAGTCAAATGTTCTCTGCGCCGCGCAATGACTCTGCCTCCACGAAAATCAAAGATGAGATTACTCTGATGAGAATGATATGACAAGTTATTCGAAGGCTGTCCTGTCTTACATAATGTATGACCATTCTACGTTTCGTTGCGACGGAAGCCTGTCTGACAGATATAGTTGTTGCCACAAGAAAGAGGGACACAGTATACCATTTCCTTACCACAACATGACAGGCCATTCACATGTTTCACTTCTCACTCAAACTGCATCTGTGCAATTCTCTTCACTTGGACAGCCCTGCCTATTAGGTTTAGCTTATTCATCACAGAAAAGGACTCACAGATACTATACTTTGTGCCAACTTGCTTGGCGTGCTTCGGCACACCATACTCGTAGTGAGTACTGACGAGTACCTTCTCATCGGGATCTCTTTTTATCGAGAAATCATCGTGCACAGCTTTAAATACGAACTGAAAGATTCGGCTCGTGTTTTAAGTGTCTAAGGCATCACACCAAGCAGAGATTTGTTATCTTGATGCGCAAAAGTAAGGGTTTTCTTGCTTTTGAAAAGCCCACAGGCCATGTGCTTTTGAGTTTTTGCTTCTTTTACATTCATCATGTTCTTAAAAAAGAGTTCAGTTGTTAGTATCCGCTTGAGTTGCTCTTTTCTGCCCGTTCACGTTTTTCGCGCAAGTTCCTGAAATATGGAATACCAGCCGTCTATGTTGTGCTAATATTGCTTTACAAGGACATTAAACGTCTACAATGTCAGCAGGAGGGGCAAATGTGACTGCCAATTGACGAGTGACCTATTTTTAACGGCATTCACATTGTGGAAAAAAAAAGATTAGGCGAGTGTCACGTTGAAAAACCACTATGTTATTACGAGGGCTTCGAAAACTTTGACCGCCAGGGGTTTTTAACGTGCCGATAAATAGGGCATCGTAACCACTAGACTTTGAACTTTGAACTTTGTTTTACAACACACAGTGTTGGGGGTGCCCTCAGGCAAAAACTGTCAAAACATTTTGAAGGGACCTGAGTGGCCTTACAGGCAGCAGCGAATAGATAGTCACATGAAAAAAGCGATAATGATAAATTGATTATGAGCATCGCTGAGAATACTAAGCCAGAGAAAAATAAAAAAAATATAGAATAAGAAACCACGAGTACAGGTAAGTGTACGCTACATACATAAAGATACACCATCAAAGCAGAAAAATTGAAAGTCATAGTAGAAAATTATTACACGTTTACACGTACATGTCACGACCACCGTAGCGGGTAGGTAAGTGGGGGGCTCACCATAAATTATGAAACAGAAGGAATCGAAGCTTATAAAATACGAAAAAACGGTCAAGATCAATGTGTAGGCGGTTCCCTCGTTTTCGACATCATGCATGAGGTGGCATAGTTAGATAAACTTTGTTATTGTGGTGTCTCATGTACTGCAATTTTATCTCCAGCTGTTCGTCTACAGCCCACCTGTACCTTGTTTACCTTTATAACGCTGTTGTTACAAAAACTGCGCAGCTACTCCCGGTCTGTATGATTTTGCGATTCACTTCTTTCATGCAAGTGTCCAACAACGTGTGGATAAAAGCTAGTTGGCATTATATACCTGAACGATGTCAAGCTCAAAACGTTGTGACGGAAAGGTGAAACATGCATGAACAGACACTAACCTCAGAATTACAATTCCATTCAAGGCGAGACATATAGAGAAAAAATGCTATATTTGCTAGCTGTTTTCAGAATTGCTTTTTCTGTTATAGATTATATAGGTTAACGTTTTAACAAGTGGAGTTAGGCGGTTATTCAAATTGCAGAATTCAAGTTCCTCATGTGAAAAACCCATCACAGCTTTGAGATAAAAAAATGACACCAGGTAAATATTGTGGCACAATGAAATCTATGCAAATTAAAAAGGTGAAAGTTGTTCATTGTGCTTGCACTTCGTGATGATATATTTACCCACCTTAAGATGCCTGCCCCTACAGAAAATGTCGTTCTGAAAGTGAGAATATATCTAATTTTCAAGATCTTAGGGGATTTCGGACAAAATTCTATAAAAACGCGGCATATCATATAAAATAAACAAAACCCAGAGGAAGCATGGGACAAACGCGCGCAACGTACTTCAAGATTTGCTGTTATATGACGCCAAGTCTTGAAGACTAGGTGTCATATATTCGCCAAATAACTTCAGATATGATTATCTGAAAGTATTTGGTGCATCTTGAACTTGTACTCTGTCTAGCGGTGTCGTTCACTACTATGTCAACCAAGTATCACATCGCGCCGTCTTTTCTTTCTGTTTTGCTCTTTTCCTGTCCTGTGTTTTTTTCTGGTGTTGCGCTGTAAATAAGTTCACGATGGATCCTAACCAGCTGGCCCAACTTACCGTCTTACTCCAAGTATCACATAGCTAATCGACTGCAAAACTACATATCGATCATTATATAGGTATTCTTGCAGCTTTTGCTTCGGAGCGCAACCATTCATAACATCTGCTGCCAATGTTGGCGTTCATATTGTGGCCAATGTGGACCCCATGGAGTGTAGCAACATTTGAAATGTGTGCTTCTTGGTACACACTGTAGACGAAAGAAAAGCTCTGTATGAAGAGGTACACAACCAACGTGGCCTGAGATGGATCTTCAGAAAAAAACACGAACGCCTCCCTTGCACACTTCTTAGTGGAGACCGGACTGGATTACTCGGCAAGGTCCCGGTTGAGTGGGTAATGTTTCCAGGTGTTCGGATATGCTATCCAAACAACTCTAAGAAACACTAACTGCTGAACTGGGGCCTTGCAGAGTGTACACGTGCGTGTTTTGCGGAAGTAGTGAGGAGTGACATATCGTAATACTTGGAAACATTAACCGCTCAACTGGGATCTTGCCGAGTTAATACGTCGATGTTCTGCTGAACCAGGGGAGAAAACACCCCAAGAAGAATGGCAGAAAGAAAGACGTTGGAGAGGAGGACACCGCTAAGAGAAGTCACTAGCTTTGGTGTCGTCCGAACAGTCACACCTAAAGAAGGAACCAAATCGGTCCCGAAACGTGAAGTCAGTTTTTAGTTTTTAACTTTGACATTAGAAACTTTGTACTAGAACTGGCTGGACAGCTGATTTTTTTTCGTAAAGAATCAATCGCTTGCCTCCTAACATAGCAACGCACCACCTTACGTACCAAGCTACCACAGCGATAAACAGAGACATCACCTGAGATAACCCTGAAATGATGGCGTTTGCGGGAGCTTCGAGCACAGCAGCCCGACCATTCAGCGTGGGGATAATAGGGAGCATTGAAATTTGACTGAACTTTGTCTTTTATTCAGCATTCAGAGTTTAAAAATTGATCACCTATGACGTATCGCGGTAAAGAAGTTGGTAATGGCGCTGGACAGCACAGAGAAAAGTCAGCACAGTCAATCAATCAATCATTCAATCGATCAATCGATCGATAGATCAATCAATCGATTTGATTACAATAAACAATAAATTAGAATACACAATGTCTACCTCGTGCACCATGACAACTGAAGGGCATCGCAACAGCACTGCAGAATGCGAGATAACGGTGAAATTCAAGAGCAACGAATATAGCAAAACAGCAATATGCAATGTAAGAGCCTACATGATAAGTGTCCCTAGTACACCCGGAAAAAAGAAATGAGACTTTCTTTTTCAGACAAAGAGATAGGATGTACGCCTGGACCATATAAGCGTACTTTAGTAATCTCTACGGCCTCACTCATATCCTGCAGTAATCTAGGATGCGCTTCACCCGACCACTAGGAAATGATTAAATAATAGGTTAGCACTCCGCAGTCTCTCTACGCGTTGCAATCAGAGGGCCCATAATTATTTCTGTAAATATGGTTGGCACAGACAAGTTGCCAACCTATTGTCTCACACTGCAGCACGGGAAGAGGGGGGGGGGGGAGGTGGCTGCGAACCCGTATTTCACGAGTGCCAAGTGGTTAGGCGAAGTGAATTGAGGATTGCGAGTGAAAAAATTGAGACAGTTGAGAACACAGTATTAGGTATAAGCTGCGCAAGTGTGAAGTCTACTGTTTTCGTTTTTTTTATGAAAGGAATTCACAACTTATTTCGTCGCACGTGCATGAGCAGCCCGTGAGATGTAGGCTCTTCGCCACTTGTCAGTTGATCGACGGCTGACGTTATGTTTGGCGCTATCAGTGCCAGCTTCTTGCTGTAATCTAATTTTACTTTTACGTGGCCAAAAGCTCGGCCAAAACAAGCAGTTTATTATTCGACCTGCAGTCTGCTCCCTTCGTCCACGTCACGACCCTGTGACAATATACAGATGGATCCAGTGTATCAACACCTTCAACTTCAGCCTTCATTTTATACCCCACCTGAATGTACAAGATTTATTTTAGTTATCTCGCGTGACATCACGTGTGACGGTTTAAGTATTCGCTATTTTAGGTGGTTTAAAATTTATAATTTCTGTAAGAGATGCTAAAAAATGGGTAATTTTAGTGATTCACAAGTGGCACTAACACCACTCTACAGCCCAAAAGCGAAAACAATAAATGACAGCCTGCTTTATGAGACACCTAAACATCCCACAAAGGCAAATAAAAAGTGCCATGAAATGTTTCAGTGGATACCGGAACGCTGCAACATACCTGGAAACACAGCCGCTGATGAAGCAGCATGGCAAGCTCATCAAAAAGATGCTTTGGTTTCTATTCAAATATTGAAAAATGAATTGCGCTGCCATTTATAGACACAATACACAATACGTGTAAAAATACGTGGTATGCCTAAAACTCTAAAAGCTTTGATTCATATAATTTAGATGCACTAATTGAATTTGAAATTCTGTTAACCCTAGCCTGATGTGCGGAACCACTATTAGTCGATTAATATCAGGCACTGCCTACACAAAGCATTTTTTACACAGAACTGTCCACGCTGAAACTTCAGAATGCGATTGTGTATGTGTACATGTAGGCCTATATCACCTGCTTCTAGAGTGCCCATAACACGAAACACCAAAACGTCGACTTAGACCCTATCTAATAACTTTAGGTTGCAGACCAGTTTAAGACACATTTTGGGCCCGTGGCCCACTAGAGGGTTACTGAAGTGTGCTGTAAAAGCATTGAAAGTTTTTCATGAAGACAGTGACGTTCTTGCCGGTATTAGTGCAAATAAGGTTTTTTTTCTTTTTTTACGTGACCGTGAATACTTATGGGACTGTTGAGTGTTATGTGGATAATGATGCGACTGTCATGTTGATAATAATGTGAATATTCAACAATATACAGTGGGGTTTCTGCATTTAGTTAACATTACCGTATATGCACATATATACAATTGTTGGATACGTTATTATGTTAAATACTATTTTGTATGTTTTGTGGTCTTGCTACGCTTAGATACTTGGACCTTGCGTGAACTTTGTTATTAGACACTTCTAAGAGATAAGGAACAGCCGGCGCCCTATTGGTGTGCCAACGTCTCCTTACATCTCATATATTGAAAGAAAAACAAAGAAAGCCCTGACAATATATCCGAGCCTTGCCTGAATGTTTCCTTACATTACATTAAGCGGTCTCCCACAACCTCATTTCTGGTGGTATGCTTAGTTGAATCAGTGCGGTTCGAATCGAAACGCACAAAGTTTTTTTGTGAATTCATATCGAATATTCCGAATTTTCTGAATAGTAATTCAAAATGGTAACAGCGCATAGAACTATTAAAAAAACGAGACAACTGAGGCAAAGAGGCGTTTTGTTCTAATCGTTCTATGCGCTGTTAACATTTCGAAATCAACCCCCCCCCCCCCCTAACTTGCCCAACCAACAACACTTCCTGAATAGCCATACCATTCTGATGATTCATCTTTTTGAAGAAATGTATTCGTTTCTAAATCATTCCGAAAGGGCTTGTAATGAGTCTGCGATGTAGGTCATCTACATCATCGTATTTATCGTGAATGCGTGTACAGCTGTAAAGAAGGTGTATCAGAATCTCTTATATTTCTTTGTTACTTGTGTAACTATCTGCAGCACGTTTGTTCGTGTCCTCTTCTATAGGGATCTGGGGCTGAAAGGGCTAACGTGCGCGTAAATCTAAGTACACGGGATTTTTCCATTTGGAGTCTGTCGGTTACGAAGGCCACACGTGCAAATGTCACATGACGACTCTTTTGTGAAGCCCCCATATATATATCTCGCTTGTGCGGGCTGTCTGGCACAAGTACAGCAGAGCCTGATTGCTTTTACTGATGTGTCATTCAGCCCTTTGTATTTTCATGCAGCCGGTTTGGGTCGCCAGCTGCGCTAATTACACGCAAAAAGGTCGACATGCAGTTTCATCATATTTATCTTGTAACAACTGCGCTTCATCGCAAATGCTGATCAAAACAACAAAACTGCCTTACTCAACCCTGTGCCGGCGTTCACGTTCACTGGCCACGCGAAGCAAAAGTGATGCTCGGTGGCGGCGGAGAGGGAGGGAATGGAAAGCACCTCACTCGCTGCGGTGATAGAAGGCTCGCTCAGAGGGGGAGACGGTGTAGAGAGCGGGAGGATGCCCAACAGATTTTAACACAGCAGAGAAACTTATTACACAGGCCGTGTTAAACTTCATTAAAGGAGTTCATTGCTTCACAAATCGACAGCCACAAAAAATAAAGAAGAAAGAATCCGTCAAGTCAGAGTGGAGTTTCAGGGATTTGACGCACTCTCGAAGCGATTTCTCTCTTGTTTGGTACAAGCGAGAGTGCTGATAGCTGCACAAAAAGGGGGTTGAAAAGGGGGAAGAAGCTACGGTCATTCCTCAACGCGTAGCATGGTCATGAACCCTTTCTTTTTAAATGACAATAATTTCTTAGTGAAGCAACACCACACTTCTATCAATTTGGATCCATCTAACTTCCAATGACTGTGTGCCCCTGGTTGTTTCATTAAGGAAATGTATACTGAAATTTTTGTGACATAACGTTATGAAGAACGTAAATAACAGTTAATAACGTGGAAATCACTATACACAGGTAATGAAAGACATAATATTGTTGCGGTAAAGAGAACGAGGTAGTTCACTAGGATTGGAGAAAGACGACGGGACTTATCTCCGCCCTGAAAACCTCTACGATCGCCATGAACACACTAACTCCGCAACCGTGAGTCTGATTTCTTCCCGTAACATGTGGTGGAGGTGCTGGGTACCAGGATGGAACTTCGCAGCGGACGTCATCTGCCTGCCGCCACAAGGGAAAACCAACAGCCAATGTCTGAGCCAGCAACGGTGGTAAACCAAACGTCAACGGCCATGCCAGTGGTCTTCCCGGCTCATCCGCGGAACCCTGGGCCCTTTTGTGGCACGGGTGACAGATAAGACTGACGTCAAGGAGTGGCTCAAACTGTACGAGAGAGTGAGCCAAAGCTAAAGGTGAGACCCGACCTTTATAGCGAACCTCCTCTACCATCTTGAAAGAACTGCACGTTAATGGTACGAGACACATGGAGCTGACCTCACGAGCTGGGACGTCTGTAAACAAGAAATGCGATATCTGTTTTTGCATACCGGCCGGTCGTCGGCTGGACGCAAAAAAAGAACTTGCGGGCCGCGCTCAGACGTCAACAGAGTCATATGTCATCTACAAACAAGATCTGCTATCTCTCTGTCGTAAAGCTGACGACAGCATAACCGAGGCTGACAAGATTGAGAACATTTTAAAAGCTATCGCCAATGATGCATTCAACCTCCTTATGTGCAGGAATAGTAATACGGTAGATGAAATCATGAAAGAGTGTCGGCGTTTCGAACAGGCAAAATGCCGCCGAGTCGCTCAAGCGTATGACGGATTGCCAGAGATTGCGGTTATAAGAGGGAAAAGAAGAAAAAAAAATGAGCCACGTAACTGTTTGCATCAGCGTGCGGCACCTCAACAGTAGCTCACGAGGGATGGGGGTGAGGAGGGATACAAAGGATAGGATAAAAGGTATAGAGAGAGAGATGCGCTAGGACAACGAGTGACGACATAAGAGAGATAGGAAAGATGAAACATGGTTACAGGAGTCCGAGGACGGGGCACCACTTGCGAGAGCTCTTGTCGGTGACAGGAGATAGCGTAGGGCTAATCCAGTCGGCCAGAACTGCGCTGTCGTCATCGTAGGGGACCGGTGGCAGGAGGTGGCGTAGGACCAATCCAGTCGGCCAGAGCAGCGCTGTCGGACCAATCCAGTCGGCCAGAGCAGCGCTGTCGTCGGAGATCACGAGGGAACAACCAGTCAACACAACTCGGAATCCAGCAAATACCGTCGCGACTTCGTCACGTGAAGATCCACCACGGCTTATCCAACCCACGGCAACTGAAGACATCACGCGCCTTATCCGCCGTGAGCTTAAGGACATGTCTCCAGTTCCACCTATTCGTTCCGACTTCAGGGATAACAGGCCATCCATTTTTCTCATTTAAGCAGTCGTTCGGGAAGACATAACAAGTTTGGGCATGCCATCACTCAGCTCGGTCCGGCAAACGAACACTTATCGGGTCCCCTAAACACCTCGTAGCCAGACGCAGAACTACCTTCTGCCCCGCTGAAATCCAGCCGAGTGACGCACCGTAGACGATCGTTTAATCTGCTTCGATTGCTCTCGTATTGGACACATTGCCCGTCATTACCACAGTCGCTTTGCGCCACCTCCCCGGTAGTCGTCTCCTAGTCACAACCAACAGCTGCCGGATGGTCCTTCCTTCTCGCCCTACATGCCAAACCAGAGCACCATCACCGACAATTTCCAGCAGAGATATAGCCGCTCCCCGTCACCACAAGGTTGTCGGGCACGTTCCCCGATCATGCACCGCTCGTCGACCCAACCTCAAACCGGCCACTTTCCTCCGGGAAGCTAGGCGCCGCAGCTCTCGGAGATGATGCTGCAACTTCGACCTGGCCTTCAAGCCATCTATCGAACCTGCCTACAGGTGAAAACCTACTGGGCGTTGAAGTTGAAGGTGCAGAAAACTGAGGCGCAAAAAACATATCATGAAGCAGGAAGAGCAGGAAAGAAGACAGAACAGCGCCTCCTGCGCTTCCTGCTTCACGATATGTTTTTTGCACCTGAGTCTTCTGCAGTATACACCAAGTAGTCCAAAAACAAGTCCTTTTGGAAGTCGAAGATGTTCATGTCCGATCTCTTGTGGACACGGGGACGCAGCTATGGTTATGAGCACTGCTCCTCGCCGAAGGCTCCGAAAGGTCCTCACACCCGCCTCAACGAGTACAGCACGAGTCACTGATGGTAGCTCTGTATCTGTGGTGAGAACGTGTACAGCTCGTGTCACTGTCGCCAACTGCTATGCTATAGTTATATTTATTGCACTCGAACCGTGTTGACATGACCTCATTCTGAGCATAGACTTTCTTGCACAGCACGCAGCCCATATTGATTGCTCCGATGGAGTTGTACAGCTTGATCGTTCCTTCCCTGCTAACGCCGCAACTTGTGCCCCATCCTGTCAATGTTCCGCGGAGTTCGCTCGTCTGTCCCCACAGGTTGCGGCAGCTGTGATCCTGACGCCCTTTTCTCCCGTCCCAGACGGCGATTATCTCGTGTCGCCGCTCGCTGACGTGGTGCTGACGAGAAATATTGCCCTGCCAAGCATCGTAGTCCAAATACAGGAGAATCGGGCTTGCATACCAGTCGTCAATTTCGGATTCTACACGCACGTGCATCCCCAGGGCATCCCATGGCGCATCTCTCTCCTCTGAAAGAATATAATATTACTTGGTTGGCCACTGCATCTCTCTCCGATAGCCGCACACCTTTGTCGCCGATTGCATCGTAATCGTCAACTGCGGACAACATTTTTAAGATGATTGCCTGTTACCTTCCGGAGGATCACAAAACATCCCTTCGTCACATGCTGTCGTCTTATTGGGACGTCTTTGACTTGAACTAGCGGCCTCTGGGTCTGACGTCTGCTGTTATCCATCGAATCAACACCGGTGGCAAGAGCCCCATTCTTAGGAGGCCATATAGCGTATCCGCTGCAGAGAAGACCATCATACAAAGAGAGGTGAACAAGCACATCGTTGAACCATCGAGTTGCCCATGGGCATCCCCAGTGGTTTTGGTAAAGAAAAAGCACAACTCGTGGCGCTTCTGCGTCGATTGCTGTCATCCGAACCGGATAACCAAAAAAGATGTGTACCCACTGCCCAAAATAGATGACGCCCTTGACTTCCTTCACGGATCGAACAAATTTTCTTCAATCGATCTCCGTTCAGGCTATCGGCAGATCAGCGTTGATGAGATGAACCGCGAAAAAACCACCTTCGTAGCAGCGTATGGCTTATACCAGTTCAAAGTCACGCTCTTTGGACTGTACTATGGGCCAGCAACATGAGAGTGCATGATGGACTTCTTCTTGCGTGGCTTAAAGTGGTCAACGTGCCTGTGTAACCTAGACGACGTTATCGTGTTTTCGGAGACTTTTGAAAGTCACCTGCAGCGGCCCAGAACTATGCTTTCAGTGTTTCGATCTGCTGGCCCGCAGCTGAATCCCTCTAAGTGCCACATCAGTCGCCACGATATCGTCGTTCTCAGGAATCTCGTAGATGCAGCAGTAATTCAACCTGACCCAGAAATAGTTCGTGCCGTGTGAAATATTCCTATTCCTTCATCGACAAGAGATGTCCGCAGTTTTATAGGGTCATGCTTATGCTTCCGTCACTTTGTAAAAAAAATTGCCGACATCACTTGTCATCTAACTGACTTTCTTAAAAAGGATATTTTTTTTTCTTTTGGGGACCGCATCAAGGGCGAGAATTCTGTAGACTTATTGAGCTGCTTACCAGTTCACTGATTTTCTCGCACTTCGACTCTTCCGCGCCCACTGAAGACCTCAGTGACGTGAGTGCTCATGGTATTGGCGCTGTTCTCGCTCAGCATCAAGAGGGCCACGACCGTGTCATCGCCTATGCGAGTCGCCTCTCTCCACGCCCGAACGCAATTACTCGATAACTCAGTGAGAATGCCTTGCACTCGTTTGGGCAGTCGCAAAATTTTGACCGCACTTGTTCGGTCGTCCTTTCCGCGTCATCACGGATCACCACGCCCTCTGTTGGCTCTTCTCTTCGAAGGACCTAACTAACCGACTTGCGCGTTGGGCATTATGTCTACAAGAGTATAACTTCACAATACTGCACAAATATGGACGCATGCACAACGATGCTGGTGGCCTTTCTCTCTATTTTGTGGATCAACCAGACGACACTGATAGTGACATGAACATCTATGCTCCTTCCACATCCGGCTTTCTCCACGTAGGCAGCGAGCGACAAGACCCTTCCACATCCGCCTTTCTCCACATAGGCAAAAAGTGACGACAAGCAAAGCGCCTCTTTCCGGATGTTCACATTGCGTGATGGCATTTTGTACCACCGCAACATTCAGTCTTACGGTCCTGAGCTCTTACTAGTCGTTCCCAAGCACCTTCGGCTCACCGTGCTCCAAGAGTTCCACGACGCTCCTGCTGCTGTACATATGGGCGTCAGTCGCACTTACGACCACGTAAGGCGCCGCTTCTTCTGGCCTAGTCTCTATTGCTGTGTGCCCCGCTACGTCGCTTTTTGTGACCTGTGCCAGCGGCGGAAAACGCCTGCTTGCCTCCTGCTGGTTTGCTTCAGCGAATTGAGGTCCCAAGAGAACCATTTTCTCGTGTGGGCCTCGACCTACTTGGCTCATTTCCCATTTATACAAAAAAATGGCAGCATATCCACGGAGTGAATGATCGAGAGTGGGGCGAAGCATTCGTCCGTCCATGCGTCCGTTTATGTGACCGTCCATGCGTCTGTTAGTGCGCCCGTCCCTGCGGTCGTTCATGCATCCACCCCTGCGTCCGTTCATGCGTCCATCCATGCATCTGTCTGTGTGTCCGTTCGTTCATCTATTCAACACTTCACGTCCCACCATCGGCATCTCTTTATCATATATTCCCCATATAGAAGCACCGCCATTCAGTAGACATTCCAAGGACTAAACGAGAGGTGGCACACGCACACTTTCTTACGGCTTGCGCTTCGGGTCTACTTTCCACCTTCAACCACCTTGAGTTCATGGTATATACTAGTTCACTGTATTCATGGCACTGTGGCCCAATGCTCGCTAAACGTTTCTAAAACCAAGGAGGTTACGCCCAGCGAGTATAAGGTAGCAACCTTTTCCTGTCAGATAGTGCTCAATGTACATGCCAGTGGCTGCTAATGGGAAATGAGAGACAGGAGAATTCGCCGTTTATTTTCTTTTGGCTTGCACTTCGTATCTACTTCCCATCTTTAACCACCTCGAGTTCATTCATGGTATATACTAGTTCATTCTATTCATGACACTGCGGCTCAACGCTCGCTAAACTTTTCTAAAACTAGGAGGTTACACCCAGCGAGTATAACTCAGCAACCCTTTCTTGTCAGATAGTGCTTAATGTACATGCCATTGGCTGCTAATGGGGATCGCAGCGTGCGCGTTGACTAAAAGCCGAATGCTCCTGTCTCTCATTCCCCACTAGCAGTCATTGGCATATACATTGAGCACTATTTTTTATTGTTAAATAACGAACAGAAGAAATATCTCACCGGCACCACCTTGGAGGTCAAATGTTGTACCTATTTCATGTATGTGCCACTGGTGGTTACGTACTACGAGGGACTCACAAGCCACGCCATAAGGAGCTTTCTGCGACAATGGTCGTGCCGCTTTCTGTTCGTAGTTGACAGACGCGTTCTATTAGTCTTCCACCTGGCCTGGTTCCTATAGCCAGGTCACCTGTCAATGTCTGATTGGTGCATGTAATCAGTATGTGTTTACTGTTTTTATGTGTTTGTGTATGTCCCGTATGAATGTGAGCTCTTCTATATATGCACTTCATTCTAACGCTGTAAGTTATGTAACTTTTATGAATATTGATACCTGTTGTACATATTTTCTAACATCTTCACCAAGTCTTGTAAATTCTGTACATATATCATCATGTACATTGTCCATATTGTGATTAGTGCATTTATGTAGTGTACGTACAGTTATTAGTACAATGAACTATGGACATCCTACGGACTTGGACACTTTTGTTTAAATGTGTAATGTATGTTGTGCTTTGTCTTTTGTTTGTTATTGTGCCTGTTATACAGACACTTGTCCCTTAGGTTTGTTGCGTCCCATGAGAGAATAAACTTTTTCTAAACAGGAGCTTCGCCCCCTAAAAGAACAAGTGGATTGTCGTCGCGACAGATTATGCCATAAAATACGTAATTGCACGTATGATACCAATTAGCGGCGCTACAGATGTTGCAGACATTCTACTCCACGATGTCATCCTGCACCTAGGCACCTTTTGACAGTTACTAACGGATCGTGGCCGTTACTTTTTGTCGAAGGTCGTCGATGACCTGCTCCGCTCCTGTGATGCCGAACACAAGGTCGCAACCGCGTACCATCCTCAAACGAATGGGCTCACTGAGCGACTGAATCGCACTTTTACTGACATGCTGGCCATGTACGTTTCCGACGATCACCATGACTTGTACGC
Source organism: Rhipicephalus annulatus (assembly GCA_013436015.1). Lineage (NCBI taxonomy): Eukaryota > Metazoa > Arthropoda > Arachnida > Ixodida > Ixodidae > Rhipicephalus > Rhipicephalus annulatus. Next base: position 213,248 of record WOVY01003821.1, on the reverse strand, counting down.
CGCTTTACTAACATAACTTTTGCTTACGATTCGTTCCGTCACGAAACCACAGGATTTTAGCTATTTTACCTTATGTATGGCCGTGACCGTGTCTTTTCGTTCGACACGTTGCTACAATCTGGTGTCAAATTCTCCACGACCAATTACGCCCGCGATGCAATCACCCATGCCCGAGAGGTTGCTCGTCAACGCCTCACAACATCGCAAGCTTCTCAAAAGCAACGCTAGGGTCGCCAGCACCGAGGCACACAGTTTCCTCCAGGTTCTCTTGTCCTCCCTTGGACAGCCTCACGCCGTGTTGGCTTGGCTGAAAAACTCCTCCGTCGCTACTCTAGTCCGTACAAGATCTTACGCTCATTGTCTGACATGACCTACGGGATCGCACCACGCAGCTGACGCGTATTTGCTAACTCACGTCAACAGGCTCAGGCCGTATATCTCCGCCTCAACTGGTGCTCCATAATGTGCACCGGGACGGAGCTACGCCCGCCAGGAGGGTGATGTTGCGGTAAAGACAACGAGGAAGTTCACTCCTATTGGAGGAAGACGACAGGATTTTCTCCGCCTGAAAAACCTCTACGATCACTGTGGATACACCAACTCTGCAACCGTGGGCCTGGTTTCTTCCCGTAACAATATACATGCCACGGTCTTCGTGCTTTTGTGGCCGCTTTAATAACTTGTTACGGCTTGTCAGTTGGGCATTACAGACATAAGGGACAGATACTGAGGTATAAGTTATTGGTATGAACCGAATTTTAGGCAAATACCTATTTTGTTCCTTTCGTTCCTATCAATATGTGAACCTAAATTAGGACTTAAGACGGGTTTCATAGTGTTTTTATATACATGCCAGCTTTTGGCGGTTGGGCCTAAATGCCTTAGAGTAGTTAGAAATACCTATAATAAAATATGTACCCATATCAACGCTATTTGCGCTGAAATTTCACTCTATAGTGTTGACCGAGACTGGTATTCATGTTGCCGGGCAGCAGCCTTGACTCTTCGGAACACTAGGCAGTTCAGTATAGTCCTTCAACCAAATTATAGTCCAGTCCAAATTATAGTTCAGTATAGTCTTTCAACCAAACTTAAGCGAGATTCTAAACTGGATTCACCCATGGGTCGTTTCCGAACAACTCGCTCCACGCCGGCTAACAGGCGCTTTCTCACCGCCATAAAAACGTTCAAGGAATGAACAGTTTCCATTCGAAATAGAATGAAAAGTAATATAATACAATATTGTTCATTTCAAACTTGTTACATTTCAACATGTAACACATGTCAAGGGGTGATACGGTTAAATCCAGATTACCTGCATGATAATGGGCTATGAAGAACTCCTAGGGCTGTCTCAGACGCTGCTTTGCCGTGTTGCTGGCGATTACAACTTGGTGCAATCCAAGTACTTATTGGTAATAATTTATTATTATATTTATTCAATACTGTGGGCCTTTACAGGTCTAGACAGAGAGCGCACAAAGCAAATAAGACTTCATATACGGAATAGAAAAAGAAAGAGAAAATGTACAATACAAAGCAACCACAGCAACGATAATGGAACAAAAGCAATAAACGAACAAGTGTTTCACTGGGGTAGAAAAGAAAAAGAAAACTAGCAAACATTATAACATCAAACGGCCACATACTTGGCACACAGATGCACATTTAAGATTTGCATAACCACTCTAGATCGTTCATTGAAATATCCAGCCGATTTAGTGCGCGAAATGGGAGTCATTATAGTTCGAAGCACTCAGCTATAACGCTGCATACACCGCATTGTCTGGGTCTGGCGCAAATTCGGCCTTCTTGTCATGACGTATGATTTACTATCGAAAGTTTTGGTATACGCAATGCATGACTGATCGTTAATGTTCGTCATTCGCTCATGTTAGTGCAAGTGAATTTCGACACGTATTACATTCATAAAACCGACGCGACCACAACCATGACAGCGTCATGGTGTGGTCCTTATTGTTTCGACGTGTAATTTATGTTCGTTATGAGACGGTATAGCGCTCTGCAAAACCACAAGAAGCACACAAGAGAAGCAAGCGCTTGTCCTCGTCTTTGATTCTCACGTGAGTTTCTTGTGGCTTTGTAGTGTGCTATACCGTCTTATATCACAGAGTACCAACTAGCCCAATCTACCACCCTTCTATGTTCGTCATACACTCGCGTCACGCCATGCCAGTTTCTACGCATGTTATATTACCAAAACGCCCGCGAAAGCACTCGATCTACGACTACTAAATCATATGTCGTATATAACACGCATATCATGATTCTCATGTTACGACCAGTCATTTTTAATGAAAATAAAACAACCACCTAAGCACTTCCTACAAATGATTAAACAGCCTAAGCTCAAGCCGTCAGCACTGGTGTTCATGAACGAGTTCGACCCGACGCTTAACTATAGCCTTTCACAATTATTGGTTGCATGTTCGTGCTTCTCAATGAAGTTAGACATACGTTTGTCTTGGGTTTGCCACAGTGTTTATTTCACATGCGGCGCATTGTGCCTCGCATTATCATGGTCATGGAAGAGTGTAATCAATGGTTAAATGTGTTAAGCAATGCATTAATCACAGTGATTATTCTCCAACCACTCGCGGTCACAGACGTGGCAGCTGAAGCTAAAGGAGCACGATTCACACGAGGGAACGGAGGTAGAATTTTCGCAGCGGACGGCGTATCACGTGACGTGCGCGTCATCGAAACGTGCCGTGCTCGCTTCATCCGCTCTTCTCCGCTCGCGGCACGGATGGAAATGTGTCACTGCTATTTCGGTCCCTCCGTTTGGCGGTCGTCTGCTCTCGATCGAGAGGATTCAACGTAAAATCTGTCAACATTGGTCAGATTGGCGTGCCTAGAAAGCGGGCAGCCTACGCGAAGTAGTCCATTTTGGCGCGCGTCTCGTAACGATGTGGAAACTGACGGGGCCGCACCATCAGTGTTTCATGTATACGCAGACACCGCTTAGTGTTTGAGGTGCACGTAAAAAGCGGAAAATTCTCACGCGTTCAGAAACGCGGCGTCACAACAGATAAATTGAAGAAAATACGAATATCTTATTAGTGTCAGCTGCGTCCTGCCTCAAATAGCTCCACGTAAAAAATAAAGGCGGAACAAGCACGCTGCATAAGCATAGGAGTCGAAAGTATGCCCGAGGATTCCGTGAGTGTAGCTCCGGCTGTGTGTATGCAACGTGTCCGCTGCTGCGCCGGATTAAACTAATCACGTCACTATTCGGTCTGTGGAGCAGCGGGATTTAGCTCTCGCGTGTTAATCTGTAGCTGTGTCCAAATTCTTAAACAGCACGCAGACAGTCTAAGCAGAGTGCCTAAAAGACAGCACAGAGCCCATGCATGCTGTCCGAGTATTGGAGCACATCTGAAGGGTTTTTACGCGATGATGCGCTACCTCGCATCGAAAAGAAAAAAAGCCAAAATAAACAAACGTAAAAGCTGTATTTTCTGGCTTATTTCGTGTTAAAATCTCAAAAAAATAAATGTTACGTACATTGAGCGTCTGGACAAGCGTCTGCTTGTGTGCAGACGACCATTCCGGCGAAATCTGATCCATCTGAGCGAATCACTGAGCTGCCATCTTATTTAGGCATCAAGTTAGCTTGTATCGCGATTTGTCTACGATGCGGTCTTCTCGGAGCTGTCTATGTTGCCGGCTACGTGGGAACTGAAATGAGACTTAAGATGGCCGCCATTCATTAAGCTGTCTATTTAGCCGTCTACGGTGTGTATTAGAACACAATAAACAATTGTATCGAGCCAGTTGTTAAAGATCCATCTTGCTAGGAAGCGCAGCCACTATTACACAGAACACACAACACGAACGCTTAAGTTCAACTAAACGTTTATTGCAAACGTCAGAGTTTATGAAGGGGGTGAAAAGAGAAAAAAATATAATAAAAGGTAGACAACAAAAACAACACACCCAATATAGCTCAAAGAACCGCTGGAACCGCTATATAGCTCAAAGAACCGTTCGCCCGGTGAACGCGCTCCCACGCTCATCACATTGACGCCGCAAACGATCGCGAGCTAACTCACAACGCAGCCAATGGCGCGCTGCTTGGGTATGACGCTGAGAATGACGTAACTAATAACACGGCCAATGAAGACCGCTCGTGACACCGCTGCTGGATGGTTTTATAGCGTTCGCTGGAAAACTACAGACACTGAAGTCTATTCTTCGCTTGGATTTATTTTCTGTTGGCTTTAATCAAGGTTGCGTCAAACAAACAAATAAACCTGTAACAGTACCCTACTGCTACCTCAATAATAACTAACAGACAAGAAAACGAAGGAAAGTATCGGGGGCAATATTTTTAGATATATGATGTAGCTGAATAGACAAAAAGGTAACTTGCCTCTGGCAAGGACCACACCTGTGACATTTAAATAACGCGGCCGATGCTCTGCCAACTGATATATATCCTTCACGGGTTTCCGCAGAACTCATGTGCTACGAGATGTCGATGAATTCGCCCTCGCGCTGTCAATTGCTAGCTTCCTGGTTAGCTTCATTGGCAGAGCGACCACCCCGGGAAGGCCTTGGTTCAGGGTTTGAACCCCGGACTATCACACATTTTCGGACAATAGGCTTTTCTTTCTGATAAATCCGTATGAATTTCCTTGTGGATTCATGCTACAAGTGGGTGCTTGTCTTCTTTCCCTTTCTCATCTCCTTGGACACCTTGCGGTCTTACGCAGAACTCATTTGCTACAGCAGTGGTCATCCTCCCGTCTACTCTATGAGGTCTATATCTGCATCGAAACCTGTGAGTGAGCCCCGCCACGGTGGTCTAGTGGCTAAGGTACTTAGCTGCTGACTCACAGGTCGCGTGATCGAATCCCGGCTGCGGCGGCTGCATTTAAGACTGAGGCGGAAATGTGGTAAGCCCGTGTGCTCAGATTTGGGTGCACGCGAAAGAACCCCAGGTGGTCGAAATCTCCGGAGCCCTCCACTACGGCGTCTCTCATAATAATATGGTGGTTTGGGGACATTAAACCCCACATATCAATCAAACCTGTGGGCGATAGCGCCGGCAGTAGCCACAATGGCGATGAATATTGGGTTAGCAGCAAACTCACAAAAAGATAACGTGATTCCTTACGCCACCAACCCGAGTGTTTCGCACTTGCCGTGATGGCTACTAGCAGCTCCAACATCCCAGGTTTAGATGCACATATATACTCCATCAGCACACTATCAATCAGGCGATAGAGAAATGCACAGAATACATTCAACCACTATACCTAGCCTTCATAGATTACGAGAAAGCATTTGATTCAGTAGAGACACCAGAAGCCATGCAGACAATGCGGAATCAGGGCGTCTATGAATCATATGTAAACACCCTGGAAGAAATCTACTGTAAATCAACTGCCACCATATAGCTCTATAAAAAAAGCGACAATACTAATGAATAAGGGTGTAAGAGAAGGGGATACGATATCCAAATGCTATTTATCACGTGCTTACAGGAGGTATTCAGAGGCCGACAATGGGAAGAGTAAGGGATGAGAATTAGAGAAGAGTATCATAGTAACCTGAGCCCCACCAATGAAATTGCATTGCTGAGGGATTTATATTTAGGACACAAATTGCTATTCATGCTTACTAGATTAGACAAAATGAGCACAAAGGTGTGTCTTGAAGTTTATGTACAGAAAACAAAAGTATTGTAGAAACACACCGGAAGGAAAGAGTGCTTCGAAATATGCAGCAGTGCATTTGAATTTGTAAAAGTTTAGGTTTACTTATGACAGGTAGTAAATACGGACCCGAACCACAAGACTGCTTTAACTAGAAGAATAATTATGGAAGGGGGGGGGGAGCACATTCGGCAGGTATTCTCAAATCCTGACTGGTAGATTGCCACTATCTCTCAAGACGAAGGTATACAACAGCTGCATCTTACCGGCACTTACCTACGGAAAAGAAACCTGGAGGATAACAAAGAGGATTCAAGTTAAGTCGAGGACAACGCAGCGAGCAATGGAAAAGAAAATGATAGGTGTAACCCCAAAGGACAAGAAAAGAGTATGCGTATCAGGGAACAAACGGTTCTTAAGGACTTCATTCATACGATGTCAGCGTTTGTACACGCGTTAGGAAGTACCGCCTTTTGTGCAGGTCATGCACTAAGAGGCATCTGGGTCGGTATGCAATGCTGATTCGCAAGCACGCACTAGGGACAGAATATCGCTGTTGCGTTCTACTCTGAAAGGCGAAGCTTATGTGTCCCCCAATTTTAGGGGCGAAGCTTCTTAAGCCATAAGTCGTGCATCCCCGATGTATGTAGTACTAGTAGTAGTAGTAGTAGTAGTAGTAGTAGTAGTAGTAGTAGTAGTAGTAGTAGTAGTAGTTGGTAGCTACCTCTCGTTTAGTTCTTGGAATGTCCGCTGGATGGCGGTACTTGTATATCATGAATTTATGATGAACAAATGCACGATGGCGGTACTTGGAGTGTTCACGAGATGGACGGACACACTGACGCACAGACAGACATATGGACAGACAGACGGATGGATGGACAGATAGACGCATGGATAGATGGATCGACACATGGACGGACGTATGCACCGACGGACGCACAGATAGACAGACGGACGGACGGACGGATGGACAGACGGACATACAGACAGACTGACGGACGCATGAACGGACGCACGGGTGGATGGACGCACGGACTGACGGACGCTTCGCCCCACTCATCATCATTCACTCCGTAGATATGACGCGATTTTTTTTCGGCCCGTGCCTGGCCCGGGCCCGCATTATGAAGCCCGAGCCAGGCCCTGGCCCACGGTGTCAAGCCCGAACGTACATGACCAAACGCAGTCCGAGCCTGGCCCGGGCCAGTGGTTCCAAGCCCGAGGACGGCCCGGGCGTTCATTGCTAAACTTTTCCCGGGCGCGCGGGTTTATTACCAGGCCCGGTCATTGCCTACTAAGGGTTATTAGTTGATTGTTATCAATGATGGTTTGCGCTTTGTAGCGGGTGATAGGCCGGAAAATCCGGTGTCTATATGCGTCGAAATGTAGCTTTAGTCGCGGGGGTAGCTCAGCGATTGAGCTGCTTCGCTATTAAGTCCTAGGACGTGGTGCGACTCCTGCGGACACGGCGGCCTCATTTTGATGGGGGTGAAACACGGAGAAAAAGAAAAGAGGGGGCATGACGCCATGCAGCCAGCCTTGGTAAGCCAAGACGTTTTAAAACAAGCAGTGTTGGTCCAACACGTCATGTTTTGCGCAAGATCACGTGAGCCAGCAACGAGACTTGCCGGTACTTCGGAGCATATGGCGTCCGGTAGCTTTTAGTAAAAACGCACTAGTTGAGCGCAGACAGGCGGCCATGGCTCACGTAAGAGGTTCAAAAACGACACATGGTCGAGATTACTAAAACCTACCGCACCCTCTAACATTTTCATCACGCCCTGAGCCGACACGGTGGGCTTCACTTGCGTGGCATGGTAGGTTTCACTTGTGTGACGTAATGATCCCTCATTTCTTTCACGCAAGAACACCCGTGTACTTATCTTTAGGTGCACGTTAAAAAGCTCCAAATGGTATATACGATTGCGGTCGCCACTACTACGTGCCTCATAATATATAGTGGTTTTCGCAAGTAATACCAAGGAATGTAAATCAAATGTCACCTATATGGCACATGGCAAGTGATTACAAGAACAGTAGGAAAAAGACAAAACATAGCAAATCATTTATTCAAAAGAGGTGTATAACTACCGTTAAAAAGCAAATAGAAGCAAACCCGAGCCATTTTCGCTAATTTTCTTTTCAACACTCACTTTGAAAAGAATTATTACACAATTGTTTAAGAGGTTCCTGGTTATATATTTGCTGCAGCAATATAAGAAACGCTACCGTTTTATATTGTGAACAGCCACAAAATGCAGATGAAATATAAAAATTTCCTATTCTAACGTCATCACGCAAACGTAATAGCCCTGCAAAATGCATTTATATAATCAAGCTGCTACAAACCAGACATGATGCTATTCCAGATAAAATGTTTCGTCCTCCTTCATGAATAAAACGTATATAATACGCTTGAAATAACATCAAAAGGCAAAGAAAGACTGCATCCGAAAATGATACTACAGAAATAGCAGTGTGAAAAGCCCGGAGAAAGGCAAAAATCTTCATGTTCTTGTATAGAACCAGCAAAGGTAGCACTGTCTTGGACTACGTACCCAGCTGCACTGAACTAGTGTTCGCTGCTTTTTTTCAAGTCGAGTCAAGTTTATTAAATAGTTCAGTTGAGTTACATGGTTAGCGTCATTACAGCAGGAGGTCCCAAAGTTTCAAAGAAACTGACAGGGAGACCTCCTATGGCTACATGGATGGGGTAATTACAAAAAATACAACAATAGTATACGGACTTGTGAGTAATAATGAATAATCTTGATTAACAATAAAATACGATCAATACACAACATAATGGTAATACTCGCTATTGAAAAATAACAAGGAAATAATGCTTGCGCTCGTACATGGGATGTAAAGTACTTTTGTTTTGCAAGAAACGTAAGCCCATGGTATTTCCTTCGATGTACTTCCCAACATAAAAGCAATTTCTCAATGTCCTCACACGAGTGACTGTCCCGAAGATAACCGTTGATCTCACTGTCAGCTGGTTGATTTTGCAGGATCGCATCACTCCCTAAATTCGTCCAGAAACTTTTGATTCGCTGGGGGTTCATTATTCGGCTTGTATGTGCTCGTTTATTCTTGTGGCAAACACAAGTATACGTCAATAGACAATTCGCGTACACTGTCGTGAACAGTTTTTGTCTCCTGCTCATCAAGAATGCGGAAATGGCGGAAAGGTGGCCAAAAGAACGTTGACATTATGAAGCTCTTCTGTAGATCGTTTTACTAAAAGAAAATCTAGCGTCTTCGAAATGAGCTTGAATAGTGCTGGTGTGTCTGTCTGGTGCTGAAGCAGCACTCACGTGCTTATCAAGTTACGGGTAGTACATCAAAATAAGGGGCAGCGTACTACTTTGTCCTGCACAAGCTTTTCACTGTCCTCCTTGAAGGGCTCCAAGAATTCAAAGATACTTATCAAGATGACCGTATGAACGTCTTCCAATAGTAGATTTCCCCTTGAATTCAGGAGGTTCTCTATTGCATCATACTGAGTTAGCCATAACTACATCAAAAAGGGCTTCAAATTGCACCCAATCTTAGCACGTGTCACTGCAGCATGGCATATCATTCTTTAACCATGCAGTACATCACGTTTAAGTGGGATGAAAGGTTCAGCTTTGGCCTCTAAATAAGCGTCCCTGGGTCCAGCCCGGCCTCCAGCCTCAAGCCCGGGCCTGGCCCAAGCCCGTAGCATCAAGCCTGGGCCTGGCCTAGGCTCAAAATTTTAAGCCGTAGCCCGGCTTGGGCCCGCCGGAAAATGCTTCAGACTGCCCGACCGGGCTTTTGGGCTGACCGGGCCCGGGCAGGGCTCTATTCGTGAAAACCACGTCACCGCTTCACTTAAATTACTTAAATTGTCGCATCCGTTGTGGAGCTCGTACCACTCAAGACTCTACCAATGGGAGTAGCCGCCAATGGGTGGCGCTGCGGTGACTTGCCTTGCCCCCTCCACCTCCCCGCTTATAGATAACTACACATATTATGTTTTGCTATGCGCATTGACAATATTAACAAGCACCAGTCAATTCGTGGCATAATTTGTTTCCCTTTAGAACGTGTTGCGGAAATGGAAGACGAGCTGAGGTCTGCCGAGACAGCGGCCATCCTTCTCAAGTGTTTTCCTCTCGGAGTCCTCGTTTTCTTCGGGGCGGCGCAAACAGCACGCAACAACTACCCGCCTGTACCGGGTGGGCCGCACTGGACGCTACTCGACGCCATTCAAATGGTGAGTCTATGCATTCAAGCCCTTTTCTACACTTTTAAAAGCCCTTGTGACACATAAACCGAAATTCCTTATTCCTATTCTTACCGTAGCGTTTATGTGAATGGAAGGTAGACCTATTTTTTTGCTTACCTGGAGTTTTCACACGCCCAAATCACCATGTGACAACAAGGCATGCCGTCGTGAAAGGCTCCGATAATTTCGGCAGTCTGGGCTTCCTTAACGAGCACCGAATATTAATATATGGGCCTTTATCCCTTCGCCTTAATCGAAATGTGACTGCCAAAGCCAGGTTCCAATCCGCGGCTTTCAGGTCAGCAATCACATGCCGCATCTATTCCTTCTTCGAGATTTTCGAACATTCGCACACCCCTATCCTAAACCGATCGCCTAAGTCAGCCAGGAATCGTTCCCTCTTCTCCCTACAGGTGCGCCATAAACCCACATGAACACGCGATAAACCCAAAGTCCACAAAGAGTGGCTAACTTGAGCACTGCGAGCTGCATAACTAGCTAGTGCAGCCGCCACAGGATGTCGCCCAATTCCCGTGCTTACTACAGTGCATCGATTCGCGTGCCCCGCTAGAGTGGTGTCAGCTTTTAAAAGAGCACGTGCCGCCTTTCCTGCCTTGGAGACAGCGTGGCCACCGCATTGGCTCCTCAGACCGGTCACTCCTGCGTGGCGCGCGTGCGTTTTTTTAAGTGTGAATACACTTTATAAGCGACCCCAAACCATCCACCGCCGTCGGCGGCGTCCGCAGTCTTCTCTCTATCTTTAAAAGAAAGAGGACTTGGCGGGCCGCAGCGCGACGCTCTACCGAATAAGCCACGGACGCGACGCTGATATCGGTGTCAGTAACGCGCCTTATACCCCCTCCCCCTTCGCTCGCTCCTCCGCTCTCCTCGCTCGCTGCAGCTGCGCGCGCACCACTCTCTCTCGCGCGCCCGCCTTCTCTCTCAGTCTCCCGTCGAGAGCGGGTCGTGCGATGGATGTCCCGGAGGCAACGCTACCATCAACAACGAATGCAGTACAACCGAATGCCAGCACTGCACCCGTCGTTGGAGGTGACGGTACCGCGGTGGTTTCGCCGACGTTGGAAGACAAGGCGGCGCTGCGAAGGGCTCGTGAGACCGAAAGTAAGCGGGCGAAGCGTGCAGTGGATGCCGAACTGCGCGCTCGCGAGGCTGAGGACAAGCGGGCGAAGCGTGCAGAGGATGCCGAACTTCACGCTCGCGAGGCCGAGGACAAGCAGGCGAAGCGTGCAGCCGATGGTGAACTGCGCGCTCGCGAGGCCGAGATGAGGCGTCAGCATCGAGCCGCGAACGCGGCCCAAGAAGCGGAACGACAACGCAAGCGTCAGGCGGAGAACGGCGATGAAGGCAGGCGTCAAGACGCCGCTCGCAATCGTCAACGGCGAGTGGACGTTCCCGAAGCCGTTCGAGCCAGTGAACGTGCCGCGCGGGAGAGGGTGCGAGCCCGGGACTGTGCTCGTCCGGACGCGTCGTGAAGTGTAAATAAATAATACGTATATAATGAATCTGTGTACAAATGCTTCATGACAAACAACACTTAAATTCATTAATTACACTTTAGTCATCATCATCAGTAATAAAACTCCCAAGCATTTCCCCGAGGGTGAACATGGTTAAGTGCGAATGCACGGGGTGATGCTATGAGGGGGAGTAAAGTTAAAATCCGTTGGCATTCGCCAGTGAGTTAACGTAAACTCCCCCGTGTGATCAAATTGCGATTCCCAGGAACCATTACACCATAAAGGTACCATAGTGTGATTAATAAATATAATAGTGCGAATTAATAAATACCCCTCAGAGCATCACCCGTGCATTCGCATTTAACCATGTTGACCCTCGGGGAAATGCTTGGGAGTTTTATTTTTTCTGTCAGTGCTCGTGTTTCTTCAGATAAATGCGCTCGCTGCCGTCACAATGCCCGGGTGTTGCGTGCCGCAGTGCAGCAATCATTCAAGGAACGGCTGGAAATTGTATTGATTTCCAAGAGACCCTACAAGACGACTTCTTTGGACGGTACAAGTCAAGCGTGGAAAGTTGCATCCGACAAACGCATCATACAATTGCAGCGTAAGTAATATTTCTTGCTTTTTTGTAAGAATGCATGGTAACTTGGTGAGCCTACATTATCTGGCGCTTCATTATTTCTTTGTTGTGAGCAAAGGTAAAATTCAGGTAGCCAAGCATTGTGCAGCGTACTGTCCACAGCATTATGAGAGTACATGAGCCATTCGTTGGAGTAGCTCCGCTGTAAGAAATTGTGGCACATATAAGGCTGGTGTATATATGGAACATGAAGCACCCACGACGGCATTTCGGGTTAGTCAAAGAGTTTCGAGTACACTTACACATTACAATGTATTGCTACGTGTTACAGAGCAGTGTCGTTGAGTGGAAATGTTTTACCATGGCTGCTGCGATTACTTAACCGTGCACATATTCCCCGAATGGGGTCACATTTAAGTCTCTACAAAAATCACTGTGATTGAATACAAGTGTTATTTTCTTATGAAAAATGAGAAATGCGTAATGTTGTGAGAACACGCCAGCATTTAGTGTGTCGCCGTCAGTACACTTGTGCAGCAAGGGCTTTTACCTGGCTAACAAAGGAAGCGCTATGTTGTGTTGTTCTACACGACCATTGAACTCCATTCATTAAAATTTTGGAGCCTTGGCTACGAAGCTTTTGATGGACAAAGTCTGCAACTGCCACTTGATAATTGCCTTTCATAAGCGAAGTCCTTCGTATGATTTATTTCATTTGTACAAATTTTCATTGCAAAACTTTTAAGTGTTACCCTAGCAGCAGGCAAGGTTCATTACCTCGTAAAAGTATAGAGGAGCCAAGCCCGCAAACGGGAAATGGAAGAGGTGATAGAAGACTTGGTCCTTTATCCCCCAAGAGATATTTTGAAGGAGGGGCGTTTTACTGAAAGTAAATAACATGAATCGTGTTCTTTCTAAAATACTGAAGGCATTCAGCAAAAGCCCCCTCACCTTCACCTCCAGACGTACCCTCACCTTTGTTCACCTTCAGACGTAAGTATTGAAGTTATTTTTTGGATGTCATAAAGCAGTATCGATTGCAGGCATCATATGAACCTAAAACTTCTATGAAGTTAAAACAAATGAAACTTTGCAAGATCCGAAATTGACAAGTTAATTTCAACGTTTCTAGGCATTTCTGACCAGCCACACAAGCCATACTTTACCGATACTGACAATGCCAGTACCAGCTGCATTCGCCACGTTATAAAATTAATCACAGGCTTGACATAAATTGGCATCCCTTGAATGTGTTTATAAACGCATACGCTTTGCTTGCAGTGCTGCCTAAGGAACGAAGACCACCAAAGCAAAGAATGGTGTCTGCGCCCTCCATTAAAAAGGCCGTCAAGACTGGTCTGGGGATACGTCAATCTCCAGCTACAGTTTAAACACCACAAGAGGCCCTACAAAGTCGTGCAGTTATTGAATATTCACGGCAAGAAACGACGCTTTACGAACACGATGCCACGGAAGTCGGCATCGCAGTTTGCAAACTGTCAGCAAACTCTATGAATGCAGATGCAAGAGAAGCCGAAGATTCGGCTGGTGAAACATCAAACGGTACTTTAGAATCAGCAGAACTAAAGAATAAGTATGCAGACCTTACACGAAAGTATACAGAACTTCAGCAACATCATACCACTGCCAAGAACACAGTTCAAAGTCTCAAGAGAAAAGTGTGAAAAACTCAAAAATGACGCGATGAATATTTCACAAAAGCTGAAATTTCTTAACGACGATCAAGTTAGCGCTCTCTCAAGAAGCAGCGGCTTGGGGAACTCCTGGTCTCCACAAACTCTCAAGCAAGGCCTTTAAATTGAGTTCGCTTGCGGAACAACAGCATATCATATGCTAAGAAAAATAAGATATCTTCGTCTATTCAACCGGGCACTTGCGCGAAGGATTCAAAATTTGAAGTTCCTCCCAGGCATTCTTACAGAAGTGATCGATGTTAGGCTAGGCAAAGCTGAGACTATGGAGGATGTCGAAAATTACTGTGTTCATTTTTTGGACGAAATGGAAATAGTGCCGGGGTTCGAGCTGGAGCGTGCGGAAGACACACTTCATGAAGGAGTACCTTTTCTCCCAAAGCCTCAAGAGCCTGCGACTCACGCTCTTGTATTTATGTTAGGCGGCCTGAACAAAAGGTGGAAGCAATCGCGTATGAATTGACTGGAAGAGCCATCGAGGGATGTTTGCGGAAAAACTAAGTACTAAAGCTTGTACAGCTGTGTAGCAAATTATCTCTGAACGTTCGTGCAGTCATCTGTCACATGGACTCTGCAAACCGCGCAATGTGGAATGAATTTGGCTTTTCAAGTCACACAGATTCTTCCATGGTATGTTCCTTACGTCACCCTTGCATGGACGGCAAAGAACTAATTTTCATGGCTGCTCCGGCTCACGTGCTGAAAAACCTCAGGGATCAATTCTTGAACTCCAAAGTTTTCACCTTAAGTGAGGCCATAGTGGACAAAAATGGCCTGCCATCTTCAAAGTTTAACCTAGAATATGTTAAGGCGGTACTTGAACACGATTCCACGAGAGAGTTGAAAGTAGTGTCAAACTCGTCTAAAGTTCACATACACACAGGCCACTTCACTAAAATGAAAGTTGGTGTAGCTGTACAGCTTTTTCGGGAAACTCTCCCAGCTATCCACTTCCTTGTAAAGAAAGGACTATTGAAACGGGAAGCGGAAACAACAGCTTGGTTCATGGCGCTCATTTCAAAGTGGTAGGCACTGATGTCCTCGCGGCATCCAGCAATGACCTTAATTCACAGAAACAAGGTGACGTATTTCGAAGCCCTATATACTATGCACATGGCAATGGAAACGATCAGAACTACGAAAATGGACATCGCATTAGAAACCGTCGCAAGCAGGCTTGCTCATATCAACTATGGCTGTTCTTCGCCTCCAGAAACTGCTCTTGAGTGACGAAGACTACGAGTTCCTTCTCAGAAGTAGGCTGCTGCAAGACTGCTTGGAGAACCGTTTTTCAGTGGTGCGACTTATAAAGCCGCTTTCCCGTGCTTACGATATGAAGTGCGCTTTGAGACTCGTGAGCGTGAGTAAATTTTGACATTCGCCGCGGACGGGAAGTTACGAACTTGATGACTAAGATTACCTTGTGAACCTTTTATCTCAAGGGAAGAAGGCGTGTGTCGAAAATAATCTTGAAGAGATCAACGATTCTGAGGTTATGTTCATTGAAGCATTGTCGTGAAGAGAATGCAGTGCTCTGTTTTACTTTGGAGGATTTATATTGAAAGGAATATTGACAACCGTGAAGTCAATATCCGTGAAGTGTACGAAAAGCAAAGATGCTCTCCTTGGAACTGCGAGCGATGACTATGCGTCACTGACAGCACTGAAGGAGTATGTCTTGGACGGAAAGAACATATATCCTAGCAGCGGGGTGATCAAAGCCCTGGAAGATTATGAAGAACACTTTACGGCTATGAACGCTTGGTGCACGGATAAAACACTCACAATAAAGTCACCACTTTGTTCACTATCAGCATACCTGAGCAAGATACAACGACAGAGCCTGTGTGTATGCATGGAGCACAAGGAAGATATATACAGAATATTATCTGAGAGGTACGCAAGTATGAGGCTGCGCATACACCTTTGACATTGTCCAGCTGATAGTTTAAATGGAAATGTGAGCAGAACTTGTGCCGGCGTCAACCTCTCGTGAGAAAAGGACACAGCGAAACTGCATGCCCTCAATTTACAGCAAAGTTTGCTTTCTTCAATTATCTGATGTTCATGTATGCACGTTCGCAGTCAGTAAATACTGTGTTATCTTTCACTGTTTCTTTATTTTGTCCTTGCGTTCCCATACAATTTCAATACTGAAGCAGTTGCTTTTTTTTCCTCGTTCACGATCGCCGTGAAGCAACCAGTGGCGGTCCCCAGAAAAGTCCACCATGGATCGTTTTCTTCTCTTGTCATATTTGGTTTGGTACTGTATATTTTCACTAACGTTTCGTGCGGAGGACCAGACAAGGTGTTAGTGAAAATATACAGAGCCAAACAAATGAAAGTTTTTATTCCCTGCTTTTATTATATCGGAGTCTGCGTAATTTGTTGTCCATATATATATATATATATATATATATATATATATATATATATATATATATATATATATATATATATATATATATATATATTGTCATGTACTAGACAGAGAACAAGAGACAACACCGGATCCTGGGCCAGCTGTTCTTATCCTGACTTCGTCCTTCTCTTCTTGCTCTAGCTAACCGCGCGCCGAAGCGCCAGCGTCTTTCTTGGTCATGACACTCAGCCATGACTGCGCGCGCGCGGAGCTGGCGGCAAAGTTTCTGGTGGGCAGGCTTGGCTGCATCGTGGTGGTCAGCCCTGACCACAATGCAAGATGGAGCGACGGTCTGGGGAAAGCGTCTCTGGTGGACGGCACTGGCTGCCTCGAGCCGGTCGCTCTTTTGCATGCCACGATGTCTCTAGAAAAAACTGCTGTGGACTCAGGCGGCCGGCACTGGCTGCCCCATTGCGGCCGATGCTCTCGGCCATGCTGCGATTTGGTCCGGGTATCTGTCAGACGTAGATCTGGTGGTCGATACTGGCTGCATCTCGGAGGTCGGCCTCGACCACGCTAAAACTGGGTGCCGGGGTGTGCCACAAGTTTATCGGGAGGCCGAGACTGGCTGTATCGTTGTGGTTGATCTCGTCCAAGGTTCGACGTGTTCGGAAGACTTGGTGAAAACAGTTCTGGCAGGTGGCACTGACTTCCTCGCCTGCGCCGGACCCGTCTAGGCTGTGACTTGGCACGCGGAGACTGTATTTGTTGCCTCTGTCGGCCCCAGTGTCGTTGTTGACGTTGGGCATTGGCATTCGCTCGCACCTTGGTCGATGAAGACTCGGGGGTATGAAACTGGTTGTACCTCGGTGTTGTCTTTACGATGCTGTAACATGGTGTAGAGATTTGGTGGGCGACAGTGGGTGTGTTGGAGCAGTCGTTGCTTGCCGAGTAGACATTTATGTCGTCTGAGTGGGGTGGTGTGGTTTTTATGCGATTTTGAATGCCGAGCCGGAAAATGCTTGCGCAACAGAGGGTGAGTGTGAGTGCTCACCGGCCACTGGACACAATCATGATGCGACATGCCCACAGCTTCCTTGCTGTTATCGCTCTTGTTTTGACCGAGCTGGTCATGGCCTGAACAATCAGGGGCGATTTCCATGGTGACGACTTCATGGGGGTCTGCGCGACGTACAGGTTGTACGTTGAGAGTCAGAATGGCGTGCTTGTCGTCGTCGGCAAGATCGTACATCACGTTGCCAGAAAAGCAGATGCTGGCTCTCTCTGCCTTGATCGCATCGATGTAGCTCACACGCTCGGCCAATGACTGCTGATGTGGTACACACTGGTCCAAGATTGTCTCCTTGCTGTCCACGGTTGTCTCCGACAGCTCTGTCTTGGAAATGGCATTGGTTGCTGGCACGGAAGTTTGTCAGATGGGTCCCGGTGTGGAAACTGGCATCGGAAGAGCAACGCCTGCCTTGGAGCCTGTTTCAGTGTACCCTGCGGAGCGTTCAGCCAAGAGGTCATCAAAGCTCATGCAGGGTACAGCAGCACATTCGGGATGGTTCAGTGTGGGTATGTCGTTTGAGTGACGTCCTTCACGAGGCCGGTCTTCGATAGTGGTCTTTAACTGAGCTGAACTTGAATTGGACGACGGCAAAGGGTCCGAAAGCTCAAGTGAACTGCAACGCATGACTGCAACCTGGAGGCGGAAACCCTCCTGCGCCCTATCCTCGGTAGTCGTCAGGTTGAACTGGGTGGTGGAAGGGAGATTGGAGAGTGTCCAGCCGAAAGCAGCTATGAGCTTGGAGCTCCACTCCACCCAGGACTACTGCTTGAAGCCTTCATACCTGTGCCACGCCGCTGCACCTTCCCGAAGACGGTCTACAGCCACGGTCCATTTCTGAGATTCCGTCCAGGCCTCGCGCATTACTATCGCGTTGACGGTTGCCACCCAGCTGTCAGCGTTGCTCCGGACCCCATGGAATTCCGGTAGTTCGCAGACGGCTGGTGATTGTGAGGTGGCAGGTGACAACGCAGAGATAACCGACGCGAAGCAGTCGAGCTGGTGTGAGAGCTCGATGAGAGAAGACCGAAGCTCCCTGCGTTGCTCCGGTGTGCTTGCCTCAAGGTCGTATGAGGCAGCTACATCCAACACTGCGTTAATGTCACACAATGCTGGCAACATTGTAGGAGCTCGCTCGGCGATCAACGCGGTCAGTTTGTTAGTCTCGGTGCGGAGTTCCGCAGTTCCACGGCACTGTCGCACGAGGCTTCTGAACCGCTTTGGTGCGCGTCCGTGAAGTACGTGGTTCTAGTAGTACTCACGGCAGTGACACGCACGTCCAAGGAAGCATGAACAGCGTTTATTGGTGGCTCGTATGTTGGAAGAGTACCGGACAGGGAATGCAGGCCGTGGGAAACGTGAACGGCATTCCCAAGGGACAGGAGCCAGTGTGGATCCCTGCCGTGAAATGGTGGCAGGGTTTCAATCAGGTCTTGTCCTAGAACCACAGGGGAGGCCTGGACGCCGTCCACAGGTGGTCTGAAGGGTGGTTGAAGCGGCGGGTGGGACCCCATCGCTAAGGAAGCGTGAACGGCGTTCCTTGATGGAGAAGCCCGCACTGCCCATGAACCACGAGGACACGTACCGGTGGCTTCCCGCAGAGGGTTCACTTGTGGGCTGCGCTGACGGCAGAATTCATAGCCAAGGACGCGTGGACGGCGTCCCTTGTGAAATGGTAATGGTAACGTGTATTGTAGCCGCCGAGGAGGCCTTGACGCCGTCCCCGAACGGTGGTGGCAGTGGCGGCAGGTGAACAGCTGCCAAGAAGGCCTTGACGCCGTCCTCAAGCGGTGCTTATCGCAGCTGTCCTGGATGACGAAGCCGGGGCGTAAGCCTTCTTCTTCGTCGACTGCGCCATTGTCATGTACTTCACAGAGAACAAGAGACAACGCCTGATCCTGGGCTAGCTGCTCTTATTCTGACTTCGTCCTTCTCTTTTTTGCTCTAGCTACCCGCGCGCCGAAGCGCCAGCGTCTTTCTTGATCATAACAATATATATATATATATATATATATATATATATATATATATATATATATATATATATATATATTGTAGGATTGTAGGGAACTATGCGAACGACGACGAAGCAGCATGAAACGGCGACCCTCCTATCTTCACGGGCTCCCCTGAGTCGGACGTCGAAGATTGGTTGGCGAGGTACGACAAAGTCGGCGCAAGTAACAAATGGGACGACCCAAGTAAGCTGGGCTACGTCACATTCTACCTGGCGGACACGGCGCAACTGTGGTTTAATAACCACGCAGCCGACATTACTACGTGGTCTGCATTCAAGACGGATATTACGGACGTCTTTGGACGGCCTGCAGCACGCAAGCTTCAAGCCGAGCATCGTTTACGTCACCGTGCGCAGCAACCAGGTGAGACCTACACGGGCTACATTGAAGATGTGTTGCATCTATGCAACCGCATCAACTCTACCATGCCTGAGGAAGAAAAAATCCGCCACATATTGAAAGGCATTGACGACGGCGCCTTTCAGATGTTGCTCGCGAGAAATCCCCCTACAATTGCGGTCCTCGTTTCTCTCTGTCAAAGCTTCGATGAATTGCGTAGGCAGCGCGCAATTGCTCGTCAAGCCGTCACGACGCCAGACACACTCGCAAGCTTGCACCTACCTGCCCATCCTCCCGAGCAGCAGCCGCTGCTTTCGACAATCAAGGACTTCGTCCGCGAAGAGGTAGCGCGCCAGCTGTCAATACTGCCACTGACACATGAGCCCACGCAAGCTTTGGCACCGGACCTCCAAAACGTCATTCGGACCCAAGTCGCTGAAGCCCTTCCGCCGGTGCATCAGCAACCACCAGTCACTACGCCTCTCACGTACGCCGCCGTCGCTGCTCGTCCTACGCAACAGCGTATGCCATATGCTCAACCTGCCACGCCACCCTATGTCGTGGCTACAACCCCAATTGCTGCGCCGTATCCCTACGCGAGATCTTCAGCTCCATTTTACCGTCGCTCAGACGCTTGGCGGACGCCGGATAATAGGCCCATCTGTTTCGCCTGTGGTGTCGCTGGACACGTCGCCCGCCACTGTCGCCGAGATCCCCCTCCAGTCGACACCGTGGGCAGGTCAATTGCGTCTTCGTCTAGGACGCCATCAAGGTACACCACTGACGGTCCTCGACCCTACGCAAACCATCGGTCACCATCGCCCCGACGACGCTCCCTGTCACCTATGCGTCGCCGACCTGCTACGGAAGAGGGTAACTGATCGCTGCAGCTCCGGAGGCAACAGCTGCATACAATTCGAACTGCTTAAGGCCTCCATCTTTCTCGCCGCAAAACGTTATTGACGTCAATGTTGAGGGGACCGCCGCACAAGCGCTAATCGACACAGGGGCCGCCGTTTCCATAATTTGTGAGACCTTATGCCGCAAGTTGAAAAAGGTGACGACGCCTCTTTCGGGCCTGATGCTCCACACGGCCAACTCGCAGTGCATAGAACCTACAGCTGTGTGCACTGCACGTGTCATCATCCAAGGTGAACTTTATGCCATTGAATTTTTTGTGTTGGCATCATGCTCCCACGAAGTCATTCTTGGATGGGACTTTCTTTCGCGTCATCGGGCCATCATAGATTGCTCACGTGCAGAAGTTGCCCTTACACCGCTGCCAACCTCTTGTTTGGTGGATTCTCTTCCTGAACCTTACAAACTTGTCGTTGTTGCAGACACGGAAATAGCACCGAGAACATCCACCCTTGTAGCACTGACCTGTACGGCCGCTCCTGCCGGAACTGTTTTGTTCACCCCGTCTGACGTATTTACCCGCCGCCGTAGCCTACACCTGCCCTTTGCCATACTCACCATGGAATCCGGTGCTACCGCCATGCTCGTCGCGAACTCGCTATCGTCGCCAGTTACCTTACTTCCCGGAGAATGTTTGGGTAACATACAAGACGTTGACCTATTGCGCCCTCTAGAGTTCGCCGAACACGCACCTCACCCCCAGCTCAATGCTATGACGCCACCTGTGGCCACACTGCCCGCGCCAGACTCATTCCAGCCCTCTGTTGCCGCTGAGCTATCGCCGACACAAAGAAGGGAACTTTTGTCCCTTCTTCGAGACTTCCGTTCTGCCTTCGATTGCGCTCAACCATCTTTGGGTCGCACAGCGAACATCACGCACCACATTGACACCGGTACTCATGCTCCCTTACGCCAACGACCATATCGAGTTTCAGCGGAAGAGCGCCGTATTATCAACGAACAAGTCGACGATATGCTCAAGCGTGGTGTCATCCAGCCATCGCAGAGCCCTTGGTCGTCCCCTGTTGTACTTGTGCGCAAAAAGGATGGGTCTATCCGATTCTGTGTCGACTACCGCCGGCTCAATAAGATAACTCGGAAGGATGTGTACCTGTTGCCACGCATCGACGACGCTCTCGATTGCTTGCAAGGGGCAGAATATTTCTCCTCTTTAGATTTACGCTCAGGATATTGGCAAGTTCCAATGGCTGATGCTGACCGATCGAAGACTGCATTTGTAACACCTGATGGGCTGTATGAGTTTAACGTCATGCCGTTTGGACTCTGCAACGCCCCAGCTACCTTCGAACGGATGATGGACACCATCCTTCGCGGCTACAAGTGGAACACGTGCCTTTGCTACCTAGACGACATCGTCGTTTTTTCTCGCGACTTTTCAACTCACCTTGTTCGTCTTCGTGCTATTCTCACGTGTCTCACCTCTGCTGGCCTTCAACTTAACATCAAGAAGTGCCATTTTGCCGCACGTCAGCTCACTATACTGGGTCACGTTGTCTGCAAAGAAGGTGTTCTCCCGGATCCGGCGAAACTCCGCGCCGTGGCCGACTATCCGAAGCCCAATTGTATCAAGACGCTTCGAAGTTTTATCGGCCTGCGCTCATACTTTCGTCGATTTGTGCGCAACTTCTCTTCCATCATCGCGCCTCTTACCAACTTGTTGACAACTTCCAAAGGCATTTCTGCTTGGTCAAAAGAGTGCGACGAATCCTTCACCACGCTTCGGCGGTTATTACTATCACCTCCAATACTACGTCATTTTGACCCTGATGCGCCTACGGAGGTCCACACCGACGCCAGTGGCGTCGGTCTTGGTGCTGTATTGGCTCAACGAAAACCAGGGTACCAAGAATACGTTGTCGCTTACGCGAGTCGAACCCTCAAGAAAGCCGAGTGTAATTATTCCGTCACGGAAAAAGAGTGCCTCGCAATTGTCTGGGCTTTGACGAAGTTCCGCCCATACCTTTATGGCCGCCCTTTCGAAGTCGTCACGGACCACCACGCTCTATGCTGGCTATCATCGCTCAAAGACCCGTCGGGGCGCCTTGGTCGTTGGGCGCTTCGCCTACAGGAATACGACATTCGTGTTGTATACCGATCCGGCCGCAAGCACTCTGACGCTGATGCACTATCCCGCTCGCCGCTACCGGCTGACCCAACCCCCTCGTCACCTTCTTCAGCTGTCATAACACCAATCGACTTCACAGACATGGCATCGGAACAACGCAAAGATGTGTGGATTTCCCAACTCCTCGCCTTTCTGACTGATCCGATAGCTAATTTGGTCTCAAGAACTATCCGCCGTCAAGCCACACATTTCGCTATTCGAGACGACCTACTCTATCGGCGGAATTACACGTCTGAAGGTCGGAAGTGGCTGTTAGTGATACCCAACCACATGCGCTCGGAAATCTGTACTGCTTTCCACAACGACCCGCAAAGCGCTCACGCTGGCGCTCTCAAAACGTACAACCGTTTACGTCAGCGGTACTACTGGCGCGGCATGTACACATTTGTCCGCAAGTACGTACGTGCTTGTACTGCATGCCAGCGACGTAAAGTCCCACCTCAACGCCCTGCTGGTACACTTCAGCCTCTGCCTTGTCCAGCGCGTCCGTTTGACCGCGTCGGTATCGACTTATACGGACCACTTCCCACGTCGTCTTCTGGAAATAGGTGGATAATTGTCGGCGTGGACCACCTCACGCGTTACGCGGAGACGGCAGCACTACCCGCAGCCTCCGCGAGGGAAGTTGCGTTTTTCATCCTGCGCAACTTTGTTCTTCGCCATGGTGCTCCCCGCGAACTTTTGAGCGACCGGGGGCGTGTTTTCTTGTCTGACGCCATTCAAGCGTTGCTCGCTCAGTGCAACATGGTTCATCGCATGACGACAGCATATCACCCGCAGACGAATGGCCTCACAGAACGATTTAATCGCACTCTCGGTGATATGTTGACGATGTACACAGCTTCAGACCAGACCAATTGGGACACTGTCCTTCCATTCGTCACGTATGCGTATAACACCGCTACGCACGCGACAACATGGTTCTCCCCTTTCTTTCTGTTGTATGGACGCGAACCATCATGCACGCTGGACACTATCCTCCCATACACGCCCGACTCCTCTGAGTATACTGCAATTTCTGATGTTGCCAGGTACGCAGAAGATTGCAGACGATTAGCCCGTTCACTGACAACCGAGGACCAAGGCCACCAGAAGCTACGGCATGACACCGACCGACATCTCTCTACTTTCACGACTGGTGCTCTCGTTTGGCTCTGGATTCCACCGAGCACTCCTGGCCTTTCGTCGAAATTACTGGCACGATACCACGGGCCCTACCACATTCTCGCCCGTACGTCACCAGTCAATTATGAGATTGAGCCTTTGACACAGTCTCATGACTTACGCCGTCGTGGCCGAGAAATTGTGCATGTGAGTCGCCTGAAGCCGTATTACGACCCCGCTATAGTGACTACGCCTTAAGTCGCCAGGTTGGCTACGCTATTCACCGGGGGCCAATGTAGGGAACTATGCGAACGACGACGAAGCAGCATGAAATGGCAAGCCACAGCGTTGGTGCACGCGCTCGACCCGAGCTTGCGTTTGTTTTGTATTTTCGGCCTGTTGGCGTTCCTCGCTCTTCTGGCGTTCCTCGGCCTTCCAGTAGGTCTGTACTTAAATAAACTGCGTGACAATATATATATATATATATATATTACTTTTTCAATATATTGTGTTCCTACTTAAAAGAACAGAACAGCATTATAGCTTCAGTATGGAACTGGCGTCCATCTTAATCTGGTTTATTTTTTGAACTTCATCCTTCTCTTCATTCCTGCACCGGCTTTCGTGCTTCTTCTTCTCCTGTCCTAAGGCTCATATCGCTTCACCTTTCCCGGTTTCATTTATTACCCCTCCTGGGTTAATATTTGAAGACATTTCCAATTGAAGCACATTCAACCCACGTTCACCAGTGTACCAGACAGTCTTCAAAATTGCGTTCTGGGTGGCTGTCCTGGTCACAGAGTAAGGACCGTAAATTTTGGCACTGTCATCTCTCGAGGCTAGGATTCCGATTCACGAGGGGCTAGTTTCTCTAACGTCCACAACGTGCCGAATGAAGTTGAACCCTTCCCCCAATCGCTTTTTTCTCCTCCCACCACGACGCTGACGAGTTCCCTACGGAAATTGTTTTGCTCTTCAACCTGTTCTCGCCCGCCCCTCATTGTGGGAACGAAAGAATAGCACCCCGCTGCCAGCGCATTCTTACCCCTGCGCCGAGCTCCCCACCAGGTTGCAGAAATTAGGTGCCTTCTCTCATCTTCTAACCACTACCACCACCGTTTAAACGCCGGCCGGTGTAGAGTACGCGAACATGTTCCGGACCAGCCATGAACGGTTTTTCAGACTGAGGACTTCTGTCTTTCTTTGGCTTGGTTTAGCTTGAGTCCTCACAGTTTAAGATATAGTCATAGATAATTTATATACGAAGAAGTTACGACCAACCACATTACATTTTTTAGTTTGTTTCTCATCGTAGGTAATCTATGCTATTCATAATATCTGATTCAATACTTAATTTGTGGCTAAGCAATATTGTTTGCCGACCTGAACTTTTTCTAGGGCAGAACAAAGTTTTTTAATCTTCTTTTTTTAGCTAATTGGCTATTGGAAAGCATGCAAAAATTAAAGATGTTAGTACAACTATTTTCACAGGAGAACCATGTCCACATACTGGACACTGTTATTCAGTTGTTGAACATATTGGTACACACATTCTGGCATTCTCTTTGAAAAAGCGCTGCGTTTGGCCCTGTTAGGTTTAATAGCCTTATAAAACACAAGCGAGGTTTGTTTTGACCCAAGAAAAAGTTTCTCATGGTTGGCTGTAGCACATAGCGTTCAGCACCACAAAGTAAACAATAAGTAGAAGAGAGCGTGTTAATTTTGCCCACAATTCAACTTCATCAGACGCCGATGCACCTCCTGCTTCATGCTGTTGATAGATTCCCAGCATGTCCCAGTTTAATTTTTCTATAATTGGGCTTGAAGAGTGTCACGTCAAGCCACTTCTTGTTTTCTTTCTCCCTTCTGTTTTGAGCACGATGTGCACCAATTGCATCTTGGTGTCGAATGTACTGGACGTAAGCAATTTTCGCATTGACAGCAAAGTTTTGATTACAAAGGCTACGTTTTTTTTCTACGATGTATCGAAAAGACATAACAGAGCTCGTACAATCTAAATGATTTCAATGGTGCAGAGATATCTCCTGAAATACTTTTGTATACTTGACCGCATCGTGCGCGCGTATTTTCGCGTATATTACGCAATTATTTCTGGTGGCCAATGAATAGGTTGATATTTATGTGGGGTTTAACGTCTCAAAACCACCGTATGATTATGAGAGAGGCCGTAGTGGAGAGCTCTAGAAATTTCGAACACCTGGGGTTCTTTAACGTGCACCCAAATATGAGCACATGGGCCTACAACATTTCCGCCTCCATCGAAAATGCAGCCGCCGCAGCCGGGACTTGATCCCACGACCTGCGGCTCAGCAGGCGAACACCTTAGCCACTAGACCACTGCGGTGGGGCGGCCAATAAATAGGTAGGGCTGAAGGATGAACTACTTTTAAAAACATGTTACTCGACTCTTACAGAAACTACCAAAGTGGTTTCAGTTCCGACTTTAGCTCTGCGCACTTTTCTGCATCACTTTTTTGTCATGTTTTTGTCAATACTAAGTGTATGTACCACCCTGCTGAAATCACAAAATGATGATTGCAGTAACTGTAAATAAATATTAATAATACATAATATGTTCAATACACTAGTCATGGGGTAGGAAAGGAATATGCTTGGCAACCACATGGTAAACGCTCCGAGATTGTTCTGTCCAGTTATCGCTTGTGGAAGCTCTTTCACTTTGTTATTTTTTTGTAGCGCTTATTCTTGGCGTAAATGTATACAAGAAACTGAGTATAGTTCCATAGAGAAAAAACAAAAAAAAACAACAGACACTCAGGACGGACAGCACAGTTACAGTGTAAGCTGGAGCAGCGGCTTTTGTAGACCTTTTTGTAATTTAGTGTTAGCATCTAATTTGCTGGCATCTCATTGCAGGCGTCTTACTTTATAAAGTACTCAGCATAGTTCCGTAAAGTCTCCTTCAAACAATGGCTGCTTCATGGGACAGCATGCCCCTGATTGTTTTTGCACTACTACCTGACAACATTTAAATAATGAGGTTCGCAATTTCAGATTATGCAGCGTAGTGTGTTTTACAAAAGATTTGCTACACCTAGAACTATTGTCTTTATCTATGTTTTTGGCACATTTCAATCACCTTGATATATTAAAAATAGCAATAGATAATTTATTTATGTAACACTTCATCTGGTGAGATTTTATTGCGACATGTGAAAGTAAACTTCATGGTGTTATTGCGCACATTACAGGTGCTTTTTGCAACAGATAGTCGAGTGTGCAACGATTTCCGCGTTGTTGATATATGTGTCGAAGGTTTGTGCATCAATAAAGCAGCTATTGAATGGGGTCGTTGGCGTACGATGTAAGGGCGACCATGCTCATCTTAAAACCAATTTTAAACCCACACTGTTTATTTACGTGTACATCTCAAGTACGTAGTGCTTCCTCTCACTCCCGGCGGTTGTCAGATTTCAGAGCTTGATTTTGCGATTGACGAGTGAATGCACCATAATTATTGCCTATTTTAGATGGGAAAATAGTGATGACAATCCACCTTTTTACTCAATGGTCTCACTGATGTATGTGTAAACATGACAACGGCAAGAACACTAATCATGCTGTAGCCAAGAAAAAAAAAAGTGATGCAGAACATTTTGTATCAGTCTCTAAAGCAGTTATCGATTGATAATATTCTATTAGTTGCTAATGTGAGGTCATTACTGGCAGCGATATGCTTTTATTTTTCCTTCCAGGAAAAAGAAAGCTGATGTGCACTGTTGGTTCCATCGTATAGTGTTACACCTTCAATCCACACACATCTCAGACAAGAGTGCAGAATGAAAATCTAGGTTAATTACACGCTTGACACATGTAGCATTTCATTTTTAACAGCAGAATCTTTGAGCTTCATTTCCAGCCTGGCCGACGGCCGCTCCGAACTCGGAACACATGCGTCAAGCTAAATGAAAGCAAAGCATAGCCATATATATTATTGTTACATGAATGACGAGTCGATAGACTGTCTTTAATATTGTCCCGCTGTAATATAGCAAGAAGGGAGAGAGGAAACTGAGGAAGAGGGGGAAATTAGGAGTTTGGGTAGGCCACCAACACCGTTGCTTCCACAGTCTTCTCGTGTGCGCCAGTTAAATCTCTTTTTTTTCTTTAGCTCAGCAATAACATTCGTTGATATAATAATGCTATATAATTCGCATTTTTTCGCACAGGGCTAAAGCGCCCGAAGTGGTCTAGTTAGTAAAGGTTACAAAGAAAAGCGACAATGAAATCATCATCGAACTAGAATAGCATTTTGTTGGTAAACCTACCTTTTTTTCTTTTTTAAACTGTTCACCGTATAGGTAGGTCTGTTTCATGGAATCAGTCGTTGTCAGCTTTTGAGTCTGAGTCACCAGAGCTCCCTCTAATTTGACTACTCTAATAATAAGTCTAATGTAGTTGCAGAGTAACAGAGCTTTTGCGGAAAGCAATAGAGATTTTAAGCGGCTTTTGCCACACTAAATACTCATAATAAATTATTCATCACAGATGGTAGGCTTACGTTCTTGGTGCTGAGGTGCACGTGACGAAATACTGGAGCAACAGCTGAGTTTTAGAGCCGGAAAGCAACACAGTAACACAATATTTAGCTACGGCATTTTTTCAATTATGGTAAACGACAGCATAAATCACTCCTAACATTTTTTTTCAGTTGGCTTACCACTTTTAATACATCTCAGTAACCAGGTTTACATTTATCAACGGAAATGTTCACCTTTTACACTTTTGTGAAGCCCCCTCGAGAGGTAAAGACTGACAGAAATATTGCCCAGCGTTGTGTATTTAGATGGCTTTTGTTTTCTTTCCGTTTGTGCCTGCGTTTTTAGTATTATAAGTGGGTGTCACGGCATGTATTGAGAGAACGACCACTGTACCGTGTAGAGGGAATCGTGAAAGACACACTACGCGACAACCTTCCCTCCCTGGTCACCCCACTGGCAAAAAATAATTGAAGCCAGCCAAGCGCATTGTCATCCCATATGTGCCGGGCGCCAGTGGAGAGCTCTCCGCGATTATCGGAAAATCAGGGTTCGAGGAGGTTCGCAAGCCTGCTTCGATGCTCACCCTCTTGCTACCACGGCCGAAGGAAAAGGCAACACCAGCAAGTAGCCTGCAAGTTAATGTGTTCAGAGTGTCCAGCCAGCTATACGTAGGCAAAAGCGAATGTTTCCGTTCAGAAAGCCCGTGGAGCAGCCGACAGGCTTGGACTGGCGTTCCCGACATGGAAGTCAGCCGCTTAGCGCTGTAACGTGCGTCTTGCCGGGCAGCAACAAACTCTCGCGCCCACTCGTTAAGAGAACGCCAACTTAAGAACGACGTCTGGAAGGCAGAAGTGCAAAGCGGCACTTTTGCAGAGCCCTTGAGCAGCCCGACCACATGATCGACTTCTACAGCTTTTCTGCTCTAGAAACAGAGAGGAATTTCAGAAGGAGGTCCTTGCGTGAATCCTGGCACAATTACAACACGCGAACAAACTTGAACCACTCTCTAGGAACAATCTCCTCAGTATAGGTTCACGGCTTTGGAAACGTGTTGGAAACAGAAAGCCGCAGCTTTGGCAAAACAAGACACGGATATGTTTTGTGACAAACACAGACAGATCCTGAGGAAGATACCAAGTCGTTCCTGGCACCTCAGGCCCTCTATGAACTTCCCAACTTACTAAATCTTCTACCGAGCCCAAAAGACTTATAGAATTGACACTCCACAAATTAACGAGCTCCAAAAGAAAAGCAAGAATAAATAAAAAAAATGTTCTGTGCAGTGAAGTTGACCACTATTTTCACAATCGAGTTCTATAAATGTTCAATTACGATTATTTGTTTAAACGTCGTATATATATACATAAGGAAACACGGACAATTTCATATAAACAGACGCTTACGGCAACGACATAAGTACCAATATAATAAAAGAAAGTGCCAACAGCAATACTTCTATTCGTAGTAGCCTAGGCTACGTAACAGTTTATTACATGCTTCTAAACGATCCCACAACCACCGCGTGCCTCAAGAAAAGTAAGAAAGTCATGATCTGTAACGCGCTCAGTAAGAGTTAGAGTCTCTTGAATTGCATTCGCGGCACTTTCATAATAATAAAGAACTAGAACGACAACAAAATAATAAGGCCTAACGTATAACATCTTTGTTATTCAGTTTTGCAGACAATATCGTGCTTCTTAGTGATGCCGGCGTTGATTCAGGAAAGAAAATCTGGAGATGTAAAAGAAAGACACGTTAAAGTATGAATAAAGAGAGACCCGAAGAAAACAAAGATAATGTTAGACGGCCCGGCGAAAACGTGGAATTAAGGGTACTAACTGTAAAGCCACTCCTCCCCCTAAGTTTCTCGCATTCACCAAAAAAAAAAATAAGGTCAAGTGGATTCGAAATAAAACGTTAGTCATTTGCGACACATGCCCGGCAATCACATTGCCGATAAGCTTCAAGTAGAAATTCAAAATATTTCAGTAATAACTTACGGGCCTAAAACACGAATAAACTACTGCACGTGGCCTGAAAAACATCACGAGGCTTGAGTGGTACCACAAGATCCAATAAACTTTACATATAGAGAGGATAGACACACCCACACGCACGCATTGCTCATCTCACTATATTATTGTAATGAAATAAATCATGTAGGAAAACCTCTGCCGTGTGCCCGTTTCATCGGTAACAACACGAGTGAAAGGAACACCCAGGCACACCATAGAAAAAGAATACACACAAAAAAAGAATGTTCAATAGCAACTGTGCAGCAAAATCATAACCGAAATATAATGAGACGTAGAGCAGCCAACATAAGGCCTTATATGAAGAGAACCCAAAATGGAAGCACTGGGTCACTGGCTGCATGCTGTGGTTATCTTTGCCGAAAGCAGTGCCGGAATCCTGCCGCGTATTCAACTCGCGCACGATTCTGACTCCTCCACACTTGTCCACACAATGGCACTCCAGCAAGAAAAACCTGCTCCCGCAATAATGATTATTCTTCCGTCAAGCGACTAACTATGATCCGATTGTGCATTAAGATGTCAGCATGAGACTA
Source organism: Rhipicephalus annulatus (assembly GCA_013436015.1). NCBI lineage: Eukaryota > Metazoa > Arthropoda > Arachnida > Ixodida > Ixodidae > Rhipicephalus > Rhipicephalus annulatus. Next base: position 182,485 of record WOVY01003821.1, on the reverse strand, counting down.
CGACGTGGTGTACTAACACCGACGCACTGAGCCGCTTACCCCTCAGCGAAACCATTGAGGATACACCTCAAGTTGGCTGCGTGCTCATATTCGAAGCGCTAAATACCCCCCCCCCCCCCCCACTAACGGTCGACGAAGTCACAATGGCCACGCAAGATGGCCCAACATTGTTCAAGCTGTAAAACGCCCTGATGGAGGGCAGAGTTCAAAACTTCAAGAATGAGAACTTCAACGCTTTTAACAAGAAAGAAATGGAGTTCAACTGTCATCATGGTTGTATCAAACTGGGACCACGAGTTGTCATTCATGGCCCACTTCGACAACGAGCAATGGCTCTCATTCATGCCGGATACCGAGGCGTGATCACAATGAAGTGCGCCCGCAGCTACATGTGGTGGCCGGGAATCGGCAAGGGCACCGAGATAGCTGCAGAGTGCACAGCCCGCCACTTAAATGAACGCGCTCCGACGTGAGCTCCAGCACTGGACTGGGGCAGACTGAGCACACCTTGGCACACATTCTTGGCAATTCCGGATGCCTACAGTAAATGGGTTGAAATTCACCAAGTGAACAAAACAACATCGACAGTTGCCATCGATTTCCTGCGCTTGTTGTTCGAAACTTTCAAATTACCCCACAAGGTGGTTTCAAACAACGGAATCGCATACGTGTCAGCCAAAATACAGAAACCCTACGAGTGACAACTGCATCACAGTGGTGAAATCTGGTCCGAAACCACCCAGCCACAAACGGACAGGCCAAACGCTACGTGGTAGAGCTAAAACATGCTCTTGCAAGTACGGGGTCATTACAGCGGCGCATTGCACGCTTTTTTTTTCAAGCAACTTGCAACGAGCCAGACGGACCAGGTACCGGAGTATATCATGTTTTCTTGCGAGCTGCGAGCGCACATCTAAGCCATTCAGACAGAACCGCCTTGAAAGGTTCTGAGGAAGACGCCTCGCGTTGCCGGCAACTCCACAAAGGTCAACCAGTGGTCGCCCGCCAGTTTCATGGAATGCCCGAATGAACGGCGCCCATCGTAAAAAAAAATGGCAGGAGATTTTGGCTTGTTGAAGCTCAAGCCCCTCCATCGCGTCTTCTGCCGAAAAACGCATGGAGGGGCATCAGACCGTGCATTCCCGCTGCCAGCCAGCTGCGGGGATGCGCCCTGCCCTCCACCTGACCTCCCCCCCCCCCCACGATACTTGACACCGCGCGCCCGGGGCTGACTGACTGTCGGGGCAATCAGTGGGCCCGCGCACTGGCTGCTCCTCCTTTGTACTCCTCATCCCTTTTATGGCCCACAGCGGACTCGAAATCCAGCGCTTGGACCATTTGGACTATGCTGCGCATAAATGCATTTCTTGAAAGTAATAAACTCAGTTCCCTGTTACTGACGCTTGTTATTCCGGCTACCGTGGACACTACACAGAGCAAATGCGGTTATTTGTTCCTAAAAAATTTAACCTCCCTGCCTTTCAGCATTATATCTGTTTCTTTCAACTCACTTCCATGAACATTTTTAAAATTTGTATCGTTCAAATTGGAGAGTCGAGTAATAAAAAAGAGGAAGTGGATTTATTTATTCATAGATTTGTTATTTATTTTAAAGAAAAACTGCCAGTCAAGTGCCGGCCTTTGGGCAGGGGTGTGTGGCTCAGTGAACGCAACAATGTGTAGGAGGTACAGCAGTAAATATAGTTTTGAACGAAAGCGCGATGATTAAAAAAAAGAAATGACATGAAATACGGTCCACAGTTCCAAGCGCAAAACAAGATCTATAAAAACAGTGCCCACTAGGTTATGTTGTTTGGGTAAAAAGTAAAAAGAACTCAAATACCAACTGTAGCAAAAATAAAGCCAGCAATGTTAAAAAGCGAAACTTTTCAGAATCGAAGCATTGAAGAATCGTGCCGAGGCGAGGCTTTGAACCTCAAGCAATCAGTCTGATCAAGACAGGTATTAAAATGAAGAGCACTGTAATATATATGAAGGTGTAGTTATGAGCCATGTGAAAGAGCTAACGGACGAAAAAACTACTTGAGATCGACACTTTCAAGAACCTGTGGTGGCAAATTGTAGCACTCTCCGCTTGTGCGGGAAAAAAATCGTACCTGTATATAGGGGCTCAGTCACTCTTTCAAGATTGGAGGCACGCGTTTCGTGGCGCAAGATTGGTTCGATATAATTAGTTTTTTGTATCGCCAGCTTATTGTTATATATGAGATAAAACAGCTTTCTTATTTTGTGATAACGTCTCCATTCCAGGGTCTCCAGTTTAGCGCTTTCCAGAAGAAATGACGGATATGTCTTACTTTTGGGCATTGAAAATGAATTTTACAGCTTTTCGCTGTATTGATTCAATTTTATCTGTGTTAGCTTGCGTGTGCGCGTCCCAGACAGCCGATGAATATTCTAGTATTGGTATTACGTACATTTCACATGAGGTCCTTTATGTTCACTGCATGCCTTAGCGAGTGCCTATCTTAGGTAGCCTAGTATTTTCAAAGCCCTTTTCTCAGTATAAGACACATGTTCGTTCCATCTTAAATCAGATGTGATGACAAGACCAAGGTGCGTATACTGTAAGACAAAGGACAAGAATTGATTGTAGAGGTTGTATTGAAATTTTAATGGATCTTTTTTGTGGTTTATGGTTATCGCCAAGGTTTTTCTCGCGTTAAAGGTCACCTGTCATTTTGTGCACCAATGTTGAATCTTAGATGAAGAGTTATTTAAAAGAACCTGGTCGCTGGAAGCGTTCACTACTTTAAAGCACGCAGGCATCTGCAAAAAGCTTTTGATTTGCTGGTATCACGGGTGGAATTATTGATATAAACCGGAAACAAAAGAGACCCGAGGACGGAGCCCCGCCGCGGTGGTCTAGTGGCTAAGGTACTCGGCTGCTGACCCGCAGGTCGCGGGTTCGAATCCCGGCTGCGGCGGCTGCATTTCCGATGGAGGCGGAAATGTTGTAGGCCCGTGTGCTCCGATTTGGGTGCACTTTAAGGAACCCCAGGTGGTCGAAATTTCCGGAGCCCTCCACTACGGCGTCTCTCATAATCATATGGTGGTTATGGGACGTTAAACCCCACATATCAATCTATCAAAGACCCGAGGACGGATCCCTGAGATATGCCGGATTTAAGCGGCGCGGACGGCGAGTTGATACCACCGTCCATAATATCGCGCCCGGTGAATATTACTCGCAATTTCAAAGCCTGACCAGGGATGCGTTAGTTATTTAGCACTAATAAACCAATCAGTGAATAACTGTAATTACCATGTAAGCTGTAAAACTCGAGAATGTGCTGTTAATTCAGGGGTCTATGTGGTACATACACTGAATGTTCGAAAACACGCACTTCGTCTTTTTTTTTTCAATATACCCTATTGATGTGCTATACTATAGATCTTTACCGCAACGAACCATAAATATAATTTCACTGGGTCATGAATGTGCCTTCCATAAAAATGCTCTCTTTTTACGCGCACCCTATTTTATTTTTACGTGGCACTGTAGGGTACACCATCTCAACGCTAGATGGAGCTACGAGGGCTTGACGGCTGTCGCACCCTGAACAAAACTGGCCAGGGAACTTTTTTTTTACCATGCGATTGAAACACGCTCTATACCATCATAAACTAGACATATGCGAGTACCTAAATCACAGAAAGCAATTGGATATCTTCAAGCACGTCTCCGGGGCAGCGATTCAAACGCGGTAAAACAGCCGATATTTCCGAGAGCGCACATAGGCGCTGTGCATTATATTTTAATAAGCTAGGGAACTCGCACTATTGCAACTACGATACTGTAACTCCAGCCGAAGAAAGGTTCATACAGTTGCTACTTGAAACCGTGAAAACAATGAGAAAATCAGAACGGGAGAGGAGTTATCATCGTCTTGCTCTCCGGTCCCATAGAGTGACGCGGGGCCCCGCCCCCACCGTGCGGGAAAGCACGCCTCCTGCTCGTGGGCCGGAATCCTGGGGACGTATTCCTTTCTTCACTAGTACGAGGTCGGTGACTTGAATGTCTGGCATGTCTGCTCGATGCCTCTTGACGAAATTTTTCTTCATTCGTTTTTGGTACCTTTCCTCTGATTTTTCTTGCCTCTGCTCGACGATCTTGATGTTTTCCAAGAGTTCCAACTCACGGTCTGCCTGCAGAATAGGGGTTTCTCCTGAAGAAGCGTACTGTGAACTGCACCCCAAGACACTTGTATAGGATCGATTATGACGTTTCACGGCGGCTTCCAAAGAACATTTCCATCCACCAAAAAGACTATCGTACATCTTGATGTACTGCTTTCACGTCCCGTATGGCACGTTCTGCCAGCCCATTCGCTGCGGGATGGTATGGCGCACATAACTTGATCGATATATTGTGATCCCGAGCCCATCTTGCTAGCTTTTCGCTCTTGAAAGTAGGGCCGTTATCGCACACTATTGACCGCGTAGTCTTAAACGTGTCTCTTTCGAGGAGGGTTATGACGCTATTTGCATCTTCTTTTCCTGCTCGTGCTGCGACCATCCTCGTGCATTCATCAATGACCAGAAGAAAAGCTTGCGTTTTCTTGACTCCTTCCCGTTTCTTATTTCGTTCGGCGAAATCTAGGTTAACTACTTCGAAAGGCACGTTCGAGTGGCAAGGTAGTAACATAGCATCTGTAGGCTGTTTATACTTGACTTTGTGTACTTGACACACATGGCAGGAACGAACGTACTGACTGGCATCTTTCTTCATGTGAGGCCATGTAAATCTCTTGACAAATTTGTTGTACGTGCGCCAAAATCCGTCGTGTCCTCCAGACTCTGGGCTGTCGTGGTACAAATAAAGGACTCTGGAAACAAGTGTTGGTGGGACTTGATAGCGACGTTCAGTAAAAACCAGTTGTTGGGAGCCTTCTCACAGCTTCAATCCATTGATTTTTTTTCGGATTGTTCTGTGTTGATTCGTACCGTCAACCTTGATAGAGCATCTGCATCGGTTAAAAAGGGTCCTGGTTGGCGCGACATGGTAAAGTCGAATTGCTACACGTAACTCGCCCATCTAGCAATACCTCCTTTAGTTTGGGTCATATTCGAGAGATGGGTGAGGGCCTGGTGATCGGTGAACAAAGTGAACTTCGTACCTTCCAGGTACGTACGGAAGTACTCAATGGCCTTCAGAACCGCCAGGGCTTTTTTTTTCCGTAGTAGTGCAGTTAATTTCAGATGACTTGAACATGTAACTTTAGCAACCTACTACGTGTTGCTTTTCTCGGCTGGATGCTTCAATACAATTTTGATACAACACTGCACCTGTCCCATAATGTGAGGCGTCAGTGTTCAATTCAAAGGGTAAAGTGAAGTCTGGTAGGCGTAGGACAGGGTCAGAAGAAATTCTGTGCACCAAGTCATGGTACACTCTCTCACATTTGTGACTCCAGTCAAAGGGAACGTCCTTCTGTGTTAAACGTGTGAGACATCTAGTTTTGACAGCAAAATCCTTTATAAAAGATCGGAAATGTCCAGCCAATCCCAAAAACACACGCAGAGAATGGACGTCATATGGTTTCTTCAACTAGATGATCTCGACGGATTCTTGTTTCGTGCTTTTGGTGTTCCCATCGAAGACCCGTCCAAGAAACACAACCTTTTGTTGAAAGAATGCACTCTTCTTAAAATTAACCTTGAGATGTGCCAAGCTTAAGGCGTTTAACACCTGAGACAGATGGTCCTGATGCTCAGCCTCTGTTTTGGAGAAGACTATTATGACGTCTATGTACACATTCCAGAAAACACCAAGGAATGGCTATAGCACGTCGTTCATGATCTTCTGGAACCACGCTCGCAATTTTTTCCAACCGAAAGGAAGCCGGTTATACTTGTAGAGGTTGAATTGCGTGATAAAAGCTGTGTACATTTTTGTTTCTTCAGTTAGTGGGATCTGTCAGAAGCCTTTGCACAAATAAATGCGGGAAAAATGTCGGCAACCACCAGTCTCATCTATAATTGTGTCCGATCTTCGGCATGGGAAATGGTATAATTTCTGTCTGACGATTGAGAACCCTGTTGTCGGTGCATAATCTGAAGGTTCCGTCTTCTTTCGGTGCGATCGTTATGGGAGAAGCGAAAGGTGATACCGATGGTCGTATGATATCAGCATCTAGAATCTCCTGCAACTCTTTCTTGAGCCAAATCTTTCGCTCTCTTGAAATATTGTAAGGGGATTTTCGGTTGACGGTCTTGTCAGCGAGCTTAAAAGGAACCTCGTATGACTTCATCGCCTGTGGATAGCTTTCTATGCATACAAGTTCAGGGTAGGTCGTTGTGATATCCTCCACGCACTTGACAACTCGTAGGTTATCTTGTCTACCTTGATATGTCTCGTTCCCTGCTACGGCGTCGACTAGAACCACATCGTCCCACTATATGTTGATCATCAATTTTTATATATGGTCTTGATAGCAAAAAGTCATACGTCACTCCCTCTACCACCAACACTTCGCTCTCAATTTTCTTATTCTAAAACTCGATGTTTACAAAGGTCGACTTATCAAGCAACGCTACTTTTCTATCATAGCCTTGTTTGTACCCGTGTGACTCTTGCACGTGACGTGCATCCACCATCTTGGCATTTATAATAGACACAGATGCACCGCTGTCTACAAGAGACATCATTGGCTTGTTTCCTACTTTGACGGGAAAGTGAAGTAGGCTAGAGGAACTTAAATAAACAGTCTCATTCGGAGTCATCGGGTGGGACTGATAATCCTCATTTATTACTTTTTTTCTGTTGAATCCTCTTGAGCTTCAGTGTCGATATTATTCACTCGATCTCTTGGAGTGCGCCATGTCAAGTTATTTGTGCTACTTGCGAGGTGGCTCGGTTCTCGCTGATCACGGCTTCACCGGTCTGCTTTACTCCGACTGAAACAGCTACTTGAATTAGTGATTATGCATGTTTCCGAAGCCAATGGTATGTTATGAAGACACTCCAGGAGGTCATCTAGAGTTTTTGGTAACCGTATTTGAACCTGCTTCAAGACTTCAGTGTGTAATCTATGCACGGCCGTAGATGGAAGCAAAGACTCAGCTAGCTTTAAAAGACGGCGTTTCTCGAAGAAGTACTCGACAAGGGAGCTTTGATTGGACTTGAAATTAAGTGCTGTACTCGATCTATGTACTGGATTGCTTCCAAATGCGGTCAAAAGTTTCTTCTTCCACTGACTCCAACAGTTGCCGCTGTCTTCCTGAATGCATATTTCATACCACTTGAGCGCAACACCTCTCAAATAAGCACGCATGTTAGTGATTTTATCCTCATCAGAGAGCCAACTGTTTTTTTTTTCAGTGGCATATTCGTAGAACTGAAGCCAACTTTCTGGACTTGAAGACATACCGTCGATGGCATCAGGCCCTACAAATTTAGGCACCGGTTTCTCAGCATTGAGAGAGCTTATAAGGGATGTCATTATTTGGTTTTGTTGCACAATTTGTTCATGTTGCAGCTGAAGAGCTTTCAAAACGAGGCTCACCTTTTCCGCCGAAGACCATGATCCTGAGTCTCTTTCACGCGCTGGTCCAATAACTAGGTTGTAAAAGGCCGCTACACGCAAGTTCACTTGTACAGCACCTTTCCGTCGTAGTTCAGTAGTGTCCATGGCTGCCTTTCCCACAACCAGGTTCACGAGCTCTTCCGAGCAGAGCTCACGAGGTAGGTCCACCGCTGCTTCATCTTGAACTTGGTACTTCGAAAAGATGGTCTTGTCCGCGGAGGTCTCGTCAACGAAGAACGTCACCCACATGTTGGCTTCGATGGCCAGCTGCGCCAAAACAATGTAGTGTTCCTACTTAAAAGAACGGAACAGCATTATAGCCTGAGTATAGAACTGGCGTCCATTCTTATTCTAATTTAATTTTTTAACGTCATCCTTCTCTTCTTTCCTGCCCCGGCTCTCGTGCTTCTTCTTCTCCTGTCCCAAGGCTCATACCAGTTCAATATATATATATATATATATATATATATATATATTCGAAGGTCGCAGGTTTGGTTCCTGCCCACGGCAAGTTATGTTTTCACCCACTTTTCTTTCTTCATATTTACTTTACAATTCGGTCTCATAACATCTCCTATACTTTCCTTGGCATTTGTGTCTGTTAGATCTCATTAATATTGTGTCCAAACAACAAAACGCGAGCCCTGAAATAAACACTTCTTTCCAATATATATATATATATATATATATATATATATATATATATATATATATATATATATACATTCGGCAATCCCTGTAGTTATTGAAAAGCACAAAATGTCTCTATTAGACTTCGTAAGAAGACCTACCACCGCACTTGGGTAGCTTCACAAAAACAAAAACTTTGCATGTTTGTATGCGTATACCGCTGCTGCTGACATGTATATGAGTGCTTGAAGTACTCTTTGCATATGCAGAGAGCAGAATTCACGAAGAAAAAACCAAGTCTTTCGGTTTATTGAAACCCTTGGTTGCGACCGATGAAAAAGACCCGTTTTGAATGAACACATGCACAGGCCATTAGTTTTATTGACGTACATCGTTCCCTTGATAAGAATTCAGGCAACAACAGCACTAGGAGCTGTCCAAGCTGGAAAAAATACAAAATCTCGCTAGCGTGCACTTGTTACCGAACGTATCGGCGCACCGCAAGCGTATTCTGCAACACGTTTCGCATGCCACCCAGCAGTGCCAGGAGGCACAATGGCCGCCATCGTAGCAGACAACGCGGCTGTCCTCATCTTCAGTGGAGCACGCGGGCATCAAGGCACCCTAGCGCTGACAAGCACACTGAGAAGAGTCTGTATTCAACTCTATGGGAGAAGCCACGCGTTCGGAAGAAAAGAAAATGCTCATGCTCATGACACATGCTGGCTAAAGAATGCAACTTCTTGCCGCTTTGTCATTGCATCCCAGCTTAACTTCGTACGCACTCGCTGATAAAAAAAGATAGAAAGCGTTTGAAGCATGCGACAAATGCCTGTAGCTCAGATAATACTTGGCAGATGATAGAAAAAGTTGTGGCACTTGTTTCATGAAGAAAAAGACTCGACAGATCTCCCGTGCCTCGGGAATCGATGTTATGCGAAGAATTCGGAGGGAAGGTGACTACGCTGTAACCTTTTATTGAGAAAAACGTTACAAAATGTGCTAAATACATGTACAAACGTTGTACGCATAGCATACGTTGAACATTCGCATGCGCACTGCTGTGCGACGCTGCCAACAGCAACATGGGTATTAGCAACGCGAGAAGCGGTAGACTAATTTGTAGCGCTTGTGCCAGTGAAGATGGTGGCTTTGGATTCTGCTATATAAATGAGCTTCATGGGTGGCGCTTCACTACAATTGTTAACCTGACGTGATGGCCGTATGATAGTACGCATGTACTGTTTATAAGATTGGATAGCCAGCACTGCAACCGCAATAGACGTTTCACGAATATTACGGTCTTCTTGAAGAGAACTTTTCAGACATGGCATGGCCTTGTGGTAGAAGATTTGACTGGCACGCAGAATGCTGGGGTTCAATTCCTGCTGGGATCGTGGTATCGCTGTGCTTACACGTTAAAAGAATTTTTCTGCGCGTTCATCGGGTCAACGTTGCGGAAGCTAGCTTCTAGAGGCGAAGATCATTAGGGCTGACCTAATTGGCGTCCATCACGCCCTACAAAAACCTAACCGAAAGAACACACCTGCCCAACAAAAAATTAAAACGTATGTGTAAGCAACTGACTTAATGTGCAATCAACTAAACGACCCCATGGCATAATGCGTGATCAACCGCGCCATGCGCCTATTCATCCGTCCATCCATCTGTCCATGAATTTGTGCGTCCGTTCATACGTGCGTGCGTCTGTCTTTCATCGCACGCGTCCACCTGTCCGTCCGTCATCGCTGTCTGTGCGTCCTTCCATGCATGCGTGCGTCCTTCCATGCATGCGTGCGTCTGTGAATACGTCCCACACGACCCGTCTGTCCGTCCGCTATTGCATCTGTCCGTCCATCCTTTCGTTCATGCGTCCACCTGTTCGTCCATCCGTGCAAACCTCCCGCGCCGTCCATCTGTTCATCCGCCAATGCATGTGGCCATCCGTCTATCCATCCACACGTCCATACATAAAACCATGCATCTGTCAGTCCACCCATCAGTCCATCCGTCATACCGTCTGGGCAATCATGCATACCTCCACTTGTTCGTCCATCCGTGCATATATTCACCAATCCGCGCGTCCGTCCATTCATATGTTTGGCTTTATACTAGTCGGCGACTTCAACGTAGAAATTGTGAACCTTAGGACCTATAGCTGCACCCACTCGTCATCATTGATTTTGTAGAGATGCACGGATTTTTCATAAAGCTTCGAATTAAAATTACGAATGTCAGTTCGTGCCGTTTCTTGATTGATATAAACTGTGGCTCACCTTTACTGCATTGCGCTTAAGTACAGTTGAACTTGACCCGACGTAACAGCTGTATCATACGAGTGCATTTGAAATGTTTATAAAATTGGATAGCCATCACTGCACCTCAAATTGACGCTTCACAAATACGGTCCACTTAAAAAAAGTTGTGAGACCTGGCGTAGCTCTGCGGTAGATTACTTGATTGCCGCACAGAATGGTTGGGTTTGATTTCTGCTGACACCCTGACATTTTAAATGCGAAGCATTTCTTAGCAAACTTCAGCGACTTTGAGCGTATCTATCTATCTATCTATCTATCTATCTATCTATCTATCTATCTATCTATCTATCTATCTATCTATCTATCTATCTATCTATCTATCTATCTATCTATCTATCTATCTATCTATCTATCTATCTATCTATCTATCTATCTATCTATCTATCTATCTATCTATCTATTCTATCTATCTATCTATCTATCTATCTATCTATCTATCTATCTATCTATCTATCTATCTATCTATCTATCTATCTATCTATCTATCTATCTATCTATCTATCTATCTATCTATCTATCTATCTATCTATCTATCTATCTATCTATCTATCTATCTATCTATCTATCTATCTATCTATCTATCTAATCTATCTAACTGCTTGCGTTTGGGTGCTTTCGTGGTTACCCCCTTAACTTGGCGTGAACCATAATAAGCAAAAGAGGGTACGATAGTTTGACAAACATGACGCGCTGGTCAAGACATGAATAATGTCACGATTCCGTCGCGTACGTCGTCAAACACTTTTCGCCAGACAGTGGCACATACCCACGGCCGGGTATGTGCTGTTGGTATGTGGGTATATGCCACAGTTGATTAACACTTAGTATCTACTCAGGAAGGACGACAACACACATGGGCAATTTTAACGCGTGAGCGCTAAGCAATACCCGAACATCAATAGCGTCGACCCAATGAAGGCATAGAATAAATGTCAGTGTTCTGAAAAATCTGGCCTAGGCCGCGTTGAGCCCTCGACGAATGCAAAGAATAAATGTCAGGGTCCCGGCTGGAATCGAACCCAAACAATTTACGTGGCAATTAAGCATTTTACCACAGATCTGCGCTAAGTCTCAGAACTGATTTTCATATAGATGCTAATCTTCGTAAAACGTAATAGTGGTTACAGAGCTGCCTACCCGATTTCATAAACATTATATATGTACTCATTTGATACAGCCATCACATCGGATTAACGTCCATTGTGGTTAGGTGCCATGCGCTGAGGTTGTTTTAGGTAGCACTGTCCAGGGCCACCATCTTCGCGAACATCAGCGCTTCATATCAGCTTTCTGGTGTTGCTAACATGCATCTTCCAGTTGACATCGTTGCGCAAGTGCAAACAACTGGTCATATAAACATCTGCTGATTTGATTGATTGTTATGTGGGGTTTAACGTCCCAAAATCACCATATGATTATGAGAGACACCGCAGTGCAGGGCTCCGGAAAGTTTGACCACCTGGGGCTCTTTAACGTGCACCCAAATCTGAGCACACGGGCCTACAACAATACCGCCTCCATTGGAAATTCAGCCGCCGCAGCCGGGATTCGATCCCGCGACCTGCGGGTCAGCAGCCGAGTACCTTAGCCACTAGGCCACCGCGGCGGGGCAATATAAATATCTGCAACTCTTGAGCATATGTCCGTGCGTGCAACACTTGTACATATATTTAGCGTAATTTCATGACGTGTCGCTCAATAAAAAAATGCAACACCGTCACCTTCCCTCCGCATGCTTCGCATAACGTCGATTCTCATGTACGTTGGGATCTGCCGAATTTTTTTTCTACATTAGTCGGGTCAACAATGCTGATCTCAGCTTTTTTTTAACGCTAACGCGTTCAAATTACGCGTGTGTGTTCTCGCAGTTCCTGGGTAGATATGTAGTGTAAAAAACATGTGGCACATACCCATCTGCGGATATGTGGCACTGTCTGGCTGAAAATATTTGACGACGTATGCGATGGTACTGCAACATTATTCCTGTCATGACCAGCGTGTCGTATTTGTCAGAACACCATAACCTTCTGAACTAATTTTCGTTTACCCTAAGTTAAACGGGTGATCACGACAGCATTTAGGCGTAGGAGGCTAGATGACAGATATATACATAAGAAATCAAAAGTGTTTGCAGTGCGCAAGAAAAATCGCTTCAGATGTAATAAGGAATTTTAACGAAGCCATTCGACTGATACCCGGTGCAACGTTGCGAAATCGCGTGCTTTCACAGCTAGCCGGGTGTGCCGTGCTTTACAGGCGACCATCTGTCATTGAATTTAAATTCACTGCGAAGCGAGAAGACAAAATATTTTCGTCGCGTAGTTTTGTCGTTACTATGGAAAATTACTATGGAACAACACTACGCGACGGAAAATATGTCTGGCGACCGGGGTGTCGCCAGACATATTTTTTAGAGAGAGGGGGGCTCGATCACACCTATTTCATGTTTTCGCGTACGTTTTTAGCGTGTGCGTGTAAATACACATGCAAATTGTGCAATGTCTGGGAGTGTTTTAGTCCCCATAGTGGCTCTAATTACTTCAATAGTTCACCGAACTAGCACCGACGATGCTTCGAAAAACAAAACAGTATATGAATGTCGTGTCATGGAAGGATTTGTCTCAACCCGTGTAATATTGTGCGGCAGAAGCATATACAATGGCGTCAGGCGTCAAAACGGGAATCGCGCAATGAGTGGATGTTTTAAAGGCTCACCCTTTACAAAGCACTGAGACATCGGGTGAGAAAGGATGAACAAAGTGAGCAGCTGCGTAACTTCGCTTGTTGCTTTACGGATGTGCAAAGGGCCCCGCGTGGAATCGCAGAAGGAACAATTATGGCGTAGTGAGCACTTGAATGTACTGAGGCCCAACCAACCGACCAACTTGCAGTAGGAATTCTAGGATAAAATGAGACGGCAAATGTTAGGTGCACAATCGTTCAATTTCTTATGGCATGGTTGAGCAACGCACAGAAAACCGAAGCGGTGCCAGCAATTCCAGAAGGCGATGCGCATTGGGTCCGATTACGGCATCGCGTTCTCTTCTTGAAGGTGTAGATCATCATCGGCCTGACTACGTTCATTGCCGGACAAAGGCCATGCCCATGTTTCACCAGTCAACTCGGTCCTGTGCTTGCTGCTGCCACTTTGCACCCAACTTCCTCATCTCATCTGCCCAGCTAACTTTCTGTCTCCCCCTAATCCACTCTCCCTCTCTGGGAATCCAGTCAGTTACCCTTATGACCAGTTGTTATTGTGCCAACGCGGTACATGCTCGGCTCATGCCCATTTATTTTCCCTAATTTCAACTATGATATCTCTAACCCCACTTTGTTCCCTGATCCACTCTGTTCTCTTCTTGTATCGTAAGGTTACACCTATCATGTTCCTTTCCACCACTCTCTGCGTCGTCCTCAATTTATTCGAAGCCCTCTTTGTAAGCCTTCAGGTTTCTGCTCTGTAGGTAAGTACCGGCAAGATGCAGTTGTTATATACCTTCCTGTTGAAAGATGCAGACGTTATATACCTTCCTCTTGGATTTCGTACAGGCTACTCACCAATCGACCTCATTCATCCTATAAATCGGGTAATAAAGAAATGCTCAGAATACACCCAACCACTATTGCCTTCATAGATTAGGAGAAGGCATTTGATTCAACAGATATATCAGCAGTCATGCAGACATGCAGAATCAGGGTGTCGACGAACCACATGTAAACATCCTGGAAGAAATCTACGCTGGATCGATGCCACCGTAGTGCTCCATAAAGAAAGCGACAGAATATCAATAAAAAAGGGTGTAAGACAAGGGTACACGATCTCCTCGATGCTATTCACCGCTTGCTTACACGAGGTATTCAGAAGCCTAGAGTGGGAATAGTTAGGGATTAGAGTAATTGCAGAGTACCATTGTAACCTGACCTCGCCGATGATAATATATTACTGAGTGACTGAGGGGATGAATCGCAATTCATGATTACTGAATTAGACAAGGCGAACAGAAAGGTAGGTTCTAAAATTAGTCAACCGAAAACGAAAGTAATGTACGACAACCTCGAGAGAGAACAGCGCTTCGAGATAGGTAGCAGTGCACTTGAAGTTGCAAAAGAGTACGTCTACTTAGAACAAGTGGCCGCCGCGGAGGTAATTCATGAGATTGAAGTAACTAAAAGAATGAGGTGGAGCACATTTGGCAAGCTTTCTTAATTCGTGACTGCTAGATTGCCACTATTCTTCAAGAGGAAAGCATATAACTGCTGCATATTACCGGTACTTACTTACGGAGCAGAAACGTAGATGATTACAAAGAGGGTTGAAAGTAAGCTGAGGACGACGCAGAGAGCAATGTAAAGAAAAATGATGCGTGTAACCCTAAGGGAAAAGAAGAAAGCACAGTAGGTCAGGAAACAAACTGGTGGTAAGGACGTTATAATCGACATAAAGATGAAGGAATTGTCATGGGCAAGGCACGTAGCATGAAAGTGAGATAACCGCTGGCCATTAAAATTCACAGATTGGATTCCAAGAGAAGGTAAGCGGGTGAATGGGGACATAAAGTTAGGTGGGAAATTGAGATTAGGAAGTCCGCGGGTAGAAAGTGGCAGCAAGCAGCAAGCAAACGACCGAGTTCACTGGCGGAACATGACAGAGGCGTCGTTGTACTGCATTGGGCGTCGTCAGGCTGACGATACTGATGATGATTATGATGATGGTGAAAACGATGATGGTATACCCTATAAAGTGGATTGTGACGTGACCGCAACTGTAGCTTGGACACGTAGATAGAAAATCGCCGGCTCGTTTCCTAGTTGCGGCAAGAAATTTTTTTGCACTGTTTACTTTCGACAAGTACTGCTGACTGGGCGACTTGGTGCGTGATAAAGTGATATTGTTTTAGCGCAGGTCAGTTTGAGCGTGAAGGAAAGATGCTATGCAGTAAAGAAGGGGAAAAAAGGCGTCAGTGTGAGCGCTAACTTCCAACTTTTGTTTATTGCGTGCCCTTACAGCACTATATATAGCTTGACGAACCCCTACACGTGTGACACAGCACACCATCAAGGAAACCTAGTTGTGATCTGATTACAAATTGACAATTTTGTCATGCTGTGGTGTTTTAGAGCACTGTCGTCTGTTTTACCCCTACTTTACTGCATAGTGTCTTTACTTCACGCTCAAACTGAGCGGCGCTAAAGCAACATTTCATCATTCACCAACTCTCCCAGCCGGCAATACTTGTCGATTTTATTTCTAGTTCAACGGGCCCTTTTCCTACCTACCGTCAAGACCCTTACTGCATCGTGTTGCTCATTGCCGCTTTAGTTTGCACAGCTCGTTCACTGTGCTTCTGTGACAAATTGTTCCTTACGAAATGGGCGTGATCTTTTGTGGCTTTGCACCTGCTGCGGAGCACATCGCAAAGGTGTGCAAGATCCTGAAATCGGAGCTTCGCAGGCAGGTGAGACTATATCGGCAACTTCTCTTCACGTGGTTACGCATAGAAACAAATCCCTCATCGTTGGACATAAACCTGCGCACATTTTCACGCCCGATCGTCCAGAAGACAGAAGTTGAGTGGCAGGTATGCTTGAGACAGCTCAGGAGCCGTCTTCCTAAAAAGTTCTCGAATGCCGAGACCGTGTGCATGTGACGGAGCAGGTTAATCTTCCGGGCTACATTCATGACGCTTTGTCATTCGGTCCCAAGTTCGCTGTGGAAACCAAGAGAAGACCCGAAGATTTGTTGACTTTCGTGAGGCAGGTGCCAAAGTATGCGACAGAGGAAGCAGTTCTACGTTTTATTTCTGAAGGTGTTCACATGGTGGCCCACCTTAAGGTATCAGGTCTGAAACTCTCGGTTAAGCGCGTCGCTGACTACCTGACGCACAATTCTCTAAGTGTGCTACCAGCCAATAAGGAATTTGGCTTCTGTGTGCTTCCTACGGGGGTGTTTTATGAAAAAGCTAGCAGTGCCGTTGCCACAGTCTTCAAGCGGTGTGATAACGTATCACTAAGCAGGGTAAAGTCCTCAGCTATTAAGCTATGCAAGGACTTCAGCCTTGGTAAATCAGAGAAGTCATTGTCAAACAGCAAAAGGAACCACCTGTCGGTTCAATTCAACGCAAAAACCCATCAAGTTGACGTTACCTTACGGGTTATTGTGTCAGAATACGACTCTTGGCAGAAGCCAGTAGCACTGTTTTTACAAGCCAAGCTTAACTGTTTGTGAATAAAAGACCCCCTTCCTGATAAGGAGCTAGGAGGAAATACTATTTTTTTAACTAATGCTGGCAAGGGTTACCAAGGATTTTCCATTGACATCAAAGATCTTTTTTACTGGATTCCTTATAGAAAACTGCTCGAAGTAGGGGAACAGTCCATTGAATAATATGGTACCATAAGGTTCCAGAATGACGCCTTCATATCTAGTAGTCATTTTTTACCGCTTTTACATCTTTATCTCGTGTAAATTTTTATCAAACAGGACGACGCTGTTTATCTATAGAAAACGGGGGTATGCATAGAATCGTGCATTGTACCCATACTGAGCGATCTTTTTCTCACCCATCTTGATATTTTGCTGTCTGATAAGCTCGCTCAGAAGAAGTTGCGAAAGGTTTTTTGGTGTGTGGACGATTTCTTGTTCTTTATTGAGTGTTCTTCAGTTGAGATTGAGCCGCAGGCTGCAGAAATTTCGCCAATAATTAAGGAGTGTCTTGTACTACTTGAAGTAAAGTACGAAATGCCGCAAGATGGCACAATCCGCTTTCTTGACCTTCGTCTATCCTGTTCGTTTGAACACACTTGCTGGTGCTATGAACCGTGGTCTAAAAAGCCTTTCTTGCAGTACAATTCAGCGCATTTAAAGCTAATAAAGCGAGGGATTGTTAGGTTATGTTTTATAAATGCCCTGTTGAATTCATGCCGTCACACAATGGCCGCTAGTTTTGCAAGACAAAGCAAGCAATTATCCTTGGCAAGCTACCCAGTGTTGGTGCAGGTGTCGGTAGTTGAGTGCCTGTTGAATGGTCCACGTATGCGGGGACGACCGCAGACCAATGGTGAGCCCGATTCTGAGAAAACCAGTGTGATTCCGTACGTACATCAGATTTCACACCATTTGAAAAAAATAGCCCTGAGAGGAAATGTCCGCGTCGTGTTCTGTGCTCCAGACAAACTAAGCCGTCTATGTAAGCTTACGAACCCCAAGGAGGAGCTGCAACCCACCTGTGGAAAGAAGCATGTAACTAAGTTTGTTGAATGCGCCCTATATCTGTTGTGTACATGTTCTCGCTGTCGTGTGGCATGGTTTACATTGGGCAGACTGATAGGTGTGTTAATGACCGCTTGCGCGAGCACTCTTGTAATGTAAAAAACAAGCTTTCTTTCGGTCATTTCCTGGCTGTGCATTGTAAGACATGTAGGTGCACTCCATTCTTTGATCAGTATGTCATCTTGGGCCACAACCGTAACAAGTTGACAAAAAAAGTTATTGAGGCGAACACTATCGCAAAATGTGCGAAGCTGTGTGTGAGTACACCGTCTGTGGCCTTATCTCCAAAATGGCTCAATTTTCTATAGCGCGTGCTGTGAAGCATTGGTAAAAAATTGTTAATTTGTAATCAGATCCCAACTATGTTTTCTTGATAGTGTGCTGCGTCACACGTGTATGGTTTTTCATGTGTATGATGTCACGTGGAATGAGCTATATAATGTGTTGTAAGGGTGTTCAATAAACAAAAGTTGAAAGTTAGCGCTCACACTGTCTGTTTTTTTCCCTTCCTTGACTGCATAGTATCCTTCCTTCACGCTCAAACTGAGCTGCTCTAAAACAATATCAGTTTACTTTCGTCACATTTACACCATAAATATGACAAATACCATCCCTTATACCTTTCTTAGTGTTCTTGTCTGTTAGTTGTTATTAATATAGTGTATAACAAAGGCAAACAAGCCCGTAAATATCGTCCTTTTGATACACTCATAGCGAAGGGGATTGAAGTGTTTTACAGCGAAACTGTTATGAGATCACAAGAGAAGTGCGTCTAGCATTGCATCTAAAAATTTGTTTTAAGCTTAAGTAATGTTTTGGTCTTAGGTATTGAATAGATTCACGCAGTGAGTCGTGGGGCTAAAATAGTCGTCCACCGGTAATGAAGTTTTTTTCTCTCTCTGTGTGACTTTCATTACATGTACTGGTGCATGTTTCTTTCGGTCACTGTAGCACCTATTCTCCATTATTGATAATCTTGAATGTGGTGCTGATTTCATTATATGGCCTTATGCATGTTTATTTTGACGCATTGTTTTTGTTCTTTTTATGAAAGCATGCACATATTTTACCTAAATTATTCTTGTTTGTTTGCCATTTTATAAATTCAGCTAATGTACATTACCTCTGTTAAAACCTTATGTGAGGGTTGTAGCACTCAAGAACAAATCTAATATTTACGTACGTCTAGAAATAAATAAATAAATAAATAAATAAATAAATAAATAAATAAATAAATGTATGCTGACAAGGCAGTTGTGGTTTGTGGTCATTAAAGTACCAGTTCTTCAAACCGTTTTTCAGATTTCCACCAAGTTGCGTGAACATATGAATCGAGAGCTTCTCTGCATAAAGAATATCCGGCAAAGCTAATTTTACGCTTAATTCGATCTGAACGTGCGGTATCGTTCGAACTGACGTGTTCACAATCGCGAAAGGCTCTCTTTTATAAAACATCTCGACTTTCTTATGCAGGTGCTGCTTTTGATTTCTACGGGTCTCTGCCTCACCAAAGGCTATTATGCGTTGGGAAACTTCAGGGAGAGCCAGTGCCTAACCACTTACGCCCTCCGCAAAGCAGTGCCAGATTACGCTATGGCGCTGTCACTGGTAAGTCACAGAGTGTAGCAGCGTGTATCTTGAGCGTGAACGTTTGGTACATATCCGCGCAGACTTCTTTACAATTGAGAAATTCGCTCTTTTCACATCGATAGTGAAAATGGGAGCGTCATTACGATGGCGCATACTACCACATTACGACAGAGCCAGCAGGACTTCAAAATCCACAATTTTTTTTTTCGATTGCAATTTTACGGACACTTTAGGCGCCTTTGTACTGACTGCATAGCCATCATGCTTCTTATGAAAGCCAAATTCATAACATTTCCCCGAAACAACCTGTGCTCTTCATTAGAGTAAAAAGAGGCAAGCGCTGGAGGTGAGTATGGCTGAAGCAGAAATAAATCTAGTTGGTCATCTCCGTCACACGATAAGCTCATGCGATTAGATCACCCTCGTGCGAGGCCTAAAGTCGATGGCTCTCAAAGTGCTCTCAGCGCTTCTAACCGATGTGACAGACAGCACGACGTCCACTTTGCTCTCTGGAGCGACCAAACTCACTTAAACTAGCGTCTCGCACAGTTTGAGAGATGAGATTTAAGAAAAAAGTTAGTTGTTGGCCTTGCTTCATACAACATTCTATTATGTTGCTGTTATATTGATTGCATCACCTTTGCGGCGAAACTGTTGTTTCCCTCTTTCTCATTATCAATAGCACTAATGCAGCATTCCTTCGGCCTTATGAATATTTTTAACATATGTGATAATTTGCCTTAAGTTGTGTGCCATTGCGGTAGCAAACATGTCTTGTGGCTTTTGGTTCTAGGATCGCAAATTTGTTTTTTAAGCTGCAGATACTTCTTAAAAAGTTCTTAGTACATTCGTTTAAGAAAAAGAACGAGTATAAAAGGTGTTACTTGTGTTTCCTTATCTTGAAAACTGGCACTCGCCACTTTCCTTCCCAGAGTACTACGCCACATTGATAACACGCATGCCATTCGGTACATAGAGATTCCTAATAATGCACTCTAGGCATCACAACGCTAGTGTCTATGGGAGCTAAAACGCGTGGTGTTTCCTCCGTCTTGAGAATGATAGGTAGTACATGGATTTGCCTGAGCTTCTTTTTTTTGGCTCCCTTTAGCTTCATGTGGCCTGCAGCCCATTTGTCGTAGTACGAATTGCAGCAAACGTTCATCAGCATCACTTGAAAACCTTCACGTTTTGTCTTGTTAGGTTCAACAATCATTCTTGTATCTTAAACAAAAACAAGCACACAGTATACTGTGTGCTTGTGGCATTGTATATTATAATATGCAATGCCACAAGTGCCTTCGAAGTGGCCGTCACGAAGATAACCAGAGAGAGAGAGATAAAGATGCAAGGAAAGGCAGGGAGGTTAACCAGACGCACATCCGGTTTGCTACTTTGCACTGGGGAAGGGATCAAGGGGAGAAAATAGGTTGCGAGAGATGAGAAGGTACACACAATCACGAGCACACTCTGGGAGCACACACAGTGTACAGGCGGTCACTCTGGTTTGTTGACTTTAGGTAAAGTAGCAGTGCTTTAGTTGCTTTCTGCGCAACTGAGGCAGATGCCCAAGGTCCTAGTATCTTCTGCACACAAAATGGTCCGGGGTCAAGTTGATTAAATACCATCCGGAGCTGGCATCGCTGTGTGTCGTAGCAAGCGTAGCTGCACAGGTCGTGTTCGATGGTCTCTTCAGCTCCGCAATAGTCGCATGTAGGAGTGTCTGCCATACCAATGTGAAAGGAGTACACCTTTGTAAATGTAACACCCAACCAAAGGCGGCATAACAGTGTCGCATCGGAGCGGGAAAGTTGTGATTGTAGCTTTAGCTTGAGCGAAGGATCCAGTTAATATAATTGACACCTTTGGAAGCTGGTAGACGACCAGAACGTGCGTGTATAATCTCGAGCCAGCAGGTAAAGTTGTCTTGCTGCATCATTCCTTGATAGAGGAATCGGGACTACACGGGTTCCTTCATGGGCTGAGCGGGCTGCTTCATCGGCTAATTGATTTCCGGTAATACCGATATGTCCAGGCAACCATTGATATATAATATCATGCCCTCGTGCTAGAGCTTCATGATGGCAATGTCTTATTTCTTGTACCAAATGGTCAAGACTCCTCCTACGCATGGCAGACTGCAAACTCTGAAGCGCTGCCTTCGAATCACAGAATATGACCCACTTTCCTGGACGTTCTTGAACGAGAATATTGTAAAGCAGCCCTTATAGCACCAAGCTCTGATGTTGTAGATGTAGTCATATGCGACAACCTAAACTTGATTGTCATTGCTGCAGCCAGAATCACAGCGGCACCTGATGAGCTGCTGGACGAGACGAACCCATCACTGTATATCTGCGTTCGGTCTAAGTACAACTCATGTAATAATAGCAGTGTTGCTTGCTTTAATGCTAATCTGGAGTGATTCCTTTTCTTTTTGATTCCCGGAATTTCTAGACGTACTTGCGGCTGGTCGAGGCGCCACAAAGGACGTGTCATTCTCGCAGCTGGCGTATATCCTGATGGAATGCTGTTTAGGTGCTTGGCTATGACGTCTGAAAACGTAGCACGTAGTCTTCCGGAGGATAGAAGGGCCAAGTGGTGGTCGGGAACACGGCTAGCATGTCGAATGGGCGCTCTCAGGCAATCCACAACTCTATATGTCCTGACCGGATGATCTTTGGCAAGGATGATTGTGGCATAAGTAGAAGCGCATCGGGGCAGTCCTAGGCAGATGCGCAGTGCCTGACCCTGCAAACTCTCCAATGAATGAGTATAGGATTTGCAAGTGTTAGTCAGTACCGGCAAGCTGTAGTGCAATAGACCCAGAAATAGGGCCCTGTACAGCGGTAGCATGGAGGCCACAGAAGTTCCCCATGCTTTCTCGCACATGAATTTCATTATATGCACAATAGATACCAGTCTCTTCTTCAAGTACACACAATGTGGGCTCCACGAAAGACTTCTGTCGATTATTATGCCCAGGAAACGATGCGTCCGTGCACATTTGACACTCTGCCCATTGATGCAAACAGGGTATGGCGTCATTGGTTTGCGTGTAAACGCTATCAACATGCGCTTCACAGTTAATATAGTTAGGCCTTGTTTCTGAAGGTGGGCTGTTGTGAGGGTTGCTGCCCGCTGTATTCGTGCACGCACCTGAGGGCGAGTTACTGCAGCACTCCAGAGGCAAATATAATCGGCGTATATGGATAGGCACACCGACTTTGGCCGAACCTTCACCAGACCAATGAGGGCAACATTGAACAATGTGGGACTTAAAACATCTCCCTGGTACTCCGCAGTAGGTGCAATGTTCAGCAGTTGTACCCTCATATGTTTGCGCAAAGAAACCCCTGCCAGTTATATAATCTTTTATCCATTGAAACATTCGTCCACCAATGCCCATTGCTGCGAGAGAAGTGAGGATGGCATCGTGAGCTACATTATCATATCCACACTTCACGTCAAGAAAGAGTGCCACTGATATGCGCTTGCGACTTTTTTCTTGTTGAACAAATGTCGATAAGTCAAGGACACAGTCGATGGAGGAGCGGCCCCGACGAAAGCCTGCCATGTAAGAAGGGTATTTGGTGTATCGTTCCAAGTACCACTCGAGACGAAATAGAACCAGTCTTTCCATCACTTTTCCGAGGCAGCTTGCGAGGGCAATAGGGCGATACGCTGTCAAGTCCAATGGTGATTTTCCCGATTTCAAAAGTGGTATTAATCGACTTATTTTCTATTCTCGGGGAACACTGCCGCTGAGCCAGGAGTTGTTGAAGGATGTTAAAAGTTCTTTTCTGGCTTTTTGTCCAAGGTGTCCCAACGCACTATAAGTAATGCCATCAGGACCTGGCAATGACATGCGCTTAGAAGCGATTAACGCACCTTTCAGTTCTTCCATGATGAACGGAATGTCCATTTCTGGTAATCGCGTCTCAGGAACGATCACGGCGTCGATGCTCTCGTTCATAATATTCCCGGCAACTGTCGTGCAAAATTCTTCAGCCACCTTGAGTTCTCTTTTTCCATGATGGAGTGCCAAAGTTTTAAAAGGGTGTCGTTGTTGCGGAGTGGAGCGAAGACTACGAACTGTTCTCCAGATATATGACAGCGGTCTATGAGGGTCTAGAGATTCGCAGAATGCTTTCCAGCGTTCGCTCTCCAGCTTGTAAATGCGTCGTTGAATTTTTTTTTTTGGAGCCGCCTTGCTTCCCTCAGATTGTAAATTGATCTTGTGCGTCTGTATCGTCGTTCAGCACGCCTTCGTATTGCTCGTAATCTTTTCAGTTCGATGTCAAACTGTGGTTTTTTAGACGAAAATGGTAATTTACATGTGGATGCTTGCATAGCTTCCGCTATGGTATTTTCCAGGCTGCAGGCGAGGCCTTCTTGGCAGGCGTCCTCAACACGCGATGTAAACATCGACCAGTCAGTGCCAATTACAACACCGGAGGAGAAATTTTTTGTGATACCATCGATCGTCACGTAGGTGGGTATGTGATCACTCCCATGGGTCTCAATATCGCAAAACCGTTTAACTTTGTGAGAGAAGAACCGTGACACCAATGTCAGGTCAAGGCAACTGCCATACGTGAGACCCCGCAGATATGGGGGGGTACCATCGTTCATGATGGAAATTTCGTAATCGGAACCAAATTTAACAATGTTCCGGCCCCTGGCATTCATCCTAGTGCTCCCCAAAAGCATGTGATGGGCGTTGAAGTCACCGGTGATGATCCAAGGCCCATCGGTCCTCATTAGGATGTCTTTTAATCTGTCGCAGTCAAATCGCGATGACGGAGATATATATCCACCAATAAGCGTGAATGAAACTGCATTCTTCTTTACACGAAGACACACGTACTGATTGTCGTCATTTGAACTTACTGGGTGCGAAAGATAAGTCAAGTCTGTGCAAGTCTCGCTGTGTGAAGATTGCGTTTAAGAGCACATCACTCCCCTCTCATGTGAAGGTGGGGTACTTCAGACATGCTGTGCGGCCTTTCATTCCAAAGCCTCTCCAGTGCCGTAAATGCATGAAACTTGCACATGTGAGCAGCGTCTGCGAGAATTCGGTGGTATGCCACCGCTGCGCCGAGCCCCATGAAGCGGATAAGCGCGTCGCAACTGTCAAGAAATGCTCTAATTGCAATGGATCCCATGAAGCCACATCGAAGGACTGCCCGCGGATTCAGAATGAAATTGCCATCTTGAAGGTGATGGTGCGCGATCACTCATCTTATCGAGAAGCCGCAGCTAAAGTCAGAAGGCGTCGTTCACGTCGACGTCGGTCTTCAAGGACGCCCGCTAGCTCCTCGACACGTTTGCCAGATCCCTCATCAGTACCACCTCCTTTGCCTCCCAGACCACATGCCGTGAGAAAGGCTGTAAAGGACAAAGCCAGTGAGCATACCCTAACTGCGACAGAGTGGCCTGCACTTCAAAGGGAAGCAGCACCAAGCGAACCGAAGGAGTTTCATGACAGCCAGTCCGCGATCCCGGTTCGAGATCTTTCCAACCAAGACAGGCAAGTGACTGCAATCGTGCAATCATTAATTGCCACGATTCGCACGCTACTGAGCAGCATACAATCTCCGTCTGCTAAGAGTGCACTGCAAATACTGGATGCACTGAATCCAGTTCTTGCTAACGTCGTATAAGCACAATGGCTCAAGAAAATCTCATCTTCCGCACTGAAGTTAAAAGTGCGTCGATTTTTCGGTGGTATGCCAGAGGCATGAAGTCCCGTATCTCGGACTTTCGCCAATTTGTTCGGGACAATCAATTCCCTATACTTGCCATATGTGAACCAAACGTATCAACGCCTTATAGAATGTCCGGTTATGAAGCTTTTTGTTCAGCCGCTTGCGAATAACGAAGCAAAGTAACGAAGATAACCAAATCCATGAACTACCTACCATCATCCCCATAATGGCTTATCGATCGCAGTACCAAAGTTTCCTGCAAAAAATTTCACAAAAAAACTCTATTCTTTGTAACAAGACATTTCCGGCTCGCGGGGATATTTCAAAGAACGTTTTTCAATACACTGTAAAATTATCTTTGCAGAGCGAAACTTCCTCTTTTGTCGTTATTTTCATAGAGTGTAGTTGTCGCTTCGACACAGCGTCAACTTATATAGTTATAGATAAGTTAATGTACGTGTGCTCCAGACAAGCTGCAAGCAGTAAAAAGTGAGCGACAGGGAAACTTATAAAAAATTTGTTTTAAATGCGAAGCATTTCTTAGCGAACTTCGATGACTTTCAGCGTATCTATCTATCTATCTATCTATCTATCTATCTATCTATCTATCTATCTATCTATCTATCTATCTATCTATCTATCTATCTATCTATCTATCTATCTATCTATCTATCTATCTATCTATCTATCTATCTATCTATCTATCTATCTATCTATCTATCTATCTATCTATCTATCTATCTATCTATCTATCTATCTATCTATCTATCTATCTATCTATCTATCTATCTATCTATCTATCTATCTATCTATCTATCTATCTATCTATCTATCTATCTATCTATCTATCTATCTATCTATCTATCTGTCTGTCTATCTATCTATCTATCTATCTATCTATCTATCTATCTATCTATCTATCTATCTATCTATCTATCTATCTATCTATCTATCTATCTATCTATCTATCTATCTATCTATCTATCTATCTATCTATCTATCTATCTATCTATCTATCTATCTATCTATCTATCTATCTATCTATCTATCTATCTATCTATCTATCTATCTATCTATCTATCTATCTATCTATCTATCTATCTATCTATCTATCTATCTATCTAGCCGCCTACGACTTTCAGCTCTCCTGGCCATTTCGATAATGGTATCGGTACCAAACTTGGTATGGCATAACATGACTGTATGAAGAACATATTTGACTAGTGATAACATAAAAATCAAGATATGAATGTCATGAATGTCATGATTTACATTTCATGGTCTTGCAACTCTTGCGGCGGTTTTGTTCACATGGCATGTTGCAAAACTGGTGTGGTATGACATGACTGCATGGCGAACACAAGCGACAGATCCTAACATGAAAATAATGATATGCGTGTCATGTAACAACATGACTACATGCCAAGCTCATGATGCGCTCGCGGCTGTTTCGCTAGTGTCACATATATGAAATTCAGTATTACGGTACGTGAATGGATGACGAAGGCATGTGACTGGTGCAAACATGATAATCACGAGAGGCGTGTCATGTAATAACATGACTACATGCTACGCTCATAATGCGTTGGCGGCCGATTGGCTAGCTTTACATGTACCAGATTCTGTATAAGGTGACGCCAACGGACGCGTCCAAACAGGATAATCATGACACGGAAGTCATGTACGGCATCATTTACCTCCATCTCGTAACGTTGTGCTGATTTCAAAATGACATATCAACCTTTCTCATTCTTGCTTCGAAAATCATTGATTCCCACTGTACGTGGAATTTGCCAATTTTTTATTCTCCTGAAGAGGACGGCACGTATCGGGAATCACCGAGTATCCGAGTTATTCCAGTTAGCTTTGTTAATAGTCAGTTCGTAAGACATTCTTAGACCAAAACGCGTATGCACTGAAAACTGAGGCATTCATTATGGCCAACAATGTGAACAGGACGGGACTTGAGAATATTATTGTCACATAGAATGGTTTGTTTATTTTACTTTTGAAAGATAACGGAACTCCTTTTATTTATATAGAGCTTACCTTAGTTTATTGAAGGTCACTGTCGCCGATGAATCTACTGTAATTACAATTAGTGATGAGGTGGTCCACGTTGTTGTAGCCTGATGATTTATCATTTTTACACTTGCACATGACTGTAACACATGTTTAATCATAGTTCTTCGGGCTTTATACCTCAAAAACCTCATATAAATATGCGAGATGCTGTAGAGGAGGGCTTCCGAAATTTCGACTTGCTTGGGTTGTTTGCCATCCAACTAAATCTAAACGCACAGACCTCTAGCATTTCATGTTCGTAAAAATGCGGCACCCGCGGCCGCGATTCAATTGCGTGACTATCGTGTCACCAATCGAGCACAATAGCCTTTACAACACTGTGCATGGTGGATTAGTTAAAGCTCCACTCGTCTTTTTCGTCATGCGTTCTTCGTTTTACGCTGTGTGCTGCAAGAAAAGAATTAATCATATAGTTGATAAAACCGTTCTTTTCAAATGTACGATTGGTTGTGGCCTTTTTCTGTCTTTGATTGACTCGACAGGTTGTTCTCGTGTGGATTTTGTGGAAGCGGCATCGGCGATGTCTTCCGCCATCGGCGTTCGCAGTCACTTTGTTGGGACTGATGTTCACGGGCTGCGCCCTTGACGCCTTCCTCAAGTTCAACACTGCATTCAGTGAGCAGGTTGGTTCTCCCACGCCAATGTACTTTTTTTCCTATCGTTTGCGTAAAAAGACTGACATGTTGAAAAGAACCTTTCGTTGTGAACCCGTCCATGTTTTGCTGACAGTGGCTGCCGCTGCCTTTTCTAATAAATTGAACCTGGGAACGTTTGTCAATCTTGGTGCCTGATTGAAGAATTAAGCTGGGTTCGGAGACCTCCGAAACAACAGCGTGATTGTCCTAACAACAGGGTACCACTACAGTGCGCTGCTTAAAGAAGAACCCTCTCATTGTCTTTCAGGTTGCGTTGTTATAGTATCGGGGGATGTTATGTGCATCTCAACAGTCCTAAGACTGTTCATTAATTATTCTGCGGAGGATAAACTCAGGCTAGTCATTCCTGATGAGCAAAACACTGTATGATACCGGACTGTATGTTCTCAGAAAAGCCGCTAAGAGCCAGAAAACAAACTGTATGGTAGAACGAACATCATCGGTAGTTATGCAACGCGCTGTCGACGCTTCTCTAACATATACTTTTGGGAAGATAGCTCGTATAGTTAGAAACGCTAGATTAGTCGCTTTAGAATAGTTAAGTTATTGCAAGACGAAGAATATGTTACCTCTGGGCGGATATCTGTCGTTACTGTCGCCATGGCTCCCCGGATATATATATATATATATATATATATATATATATATATATATATATATATATATATATATATAACTCATCCCCTGATGAAAGGAGGACCCCTCCCGAAACTGTTGGGAAATAAATATATTTATCCTTGTTGACAACGCTCCCGTTGTGCCATATCCCATACCTTCACGAAGACTAACTGGCCCATTTAATTATTACTCCCATATATATATAAGGGAAAGAAGTGTATACCTAAGGGCTCGTTTTTCCGTGTTTCAACACAATAATAATGAGATATAACAGACAGTAATGCCAAGGAATGTACAGGGGAAGTTATTAGAACCAATGGAATGTAAATAAGAAAGAAAAGTGGATGAAAAAATAACCAGCCGTGAGCAGGAAACAAACCTACGACCTTCGAAAAGCGCGTTCGATGCTCTCACCACTGAGCTACCACAGCGGCCTTCCCCCCATCAACATTTTGGGTTTATATGTGAATTTAGAAGTAGGAGTGACAGTCAGCGCCATCTATAAGCCAAACAACGAGTGTGAAAACACTCTTATGCGCATGTTTGGCGTCACGTAGCACGTGAACTTATTATGAGCGGGCAGCTGAATAATTGTCCCTCTTATACAACCTAAACACACCAAGTCTGCCAGTACGAGACCCTCGTTCAATGAAATAAGGGAAAGAAGTGTATACCTAAGGGCTCGTTTTTCCGTGTTTTACCACAATATTAATGAGATATAACAGACAGTAATGCCAAGAATTGTACAGGGGAAGTTATTAGAACCAATGGAATGTAAATAAAAAGAAAGAAAAGGTGAAAAGGTAGAAAAGTGGATGAAAAAATAACCAGCCGTGAGCGTATATATATATATATATATATATATATATATATATATATATATATATATATATATATATATATATATATATATATATATATATATAATGAGATATAACAGACAGTAATGCCAAGGAATGTACAGGGGAAGTTATTAAAACCAATGGAATGTAAATAAGAAGAAAGAAAAGTGGATGAAAAAATTACCAACTGTGAGCAGGAATCGAACCTACGACCTTCGAATTACGCGTTCGATGCTCTTCGAAGGTCGTATGTCGTAGGTTCGATTCCTGCTCACAGTTGGTAATTTTTTCATCCACTTTTCTTTCTTCTTATTTACATTCCATTGGTTTTAATAACTTCCCCTGTACATTCCTTGGCATTACTGTCTGTTATATCTCATTATTATTGTGTTAAAACACGGAAAAACGAGCCCTTAGATATACACTTCTTTCCCTTATATATATATATATATATATATATATATATATATATATATATATATATATATATATATATATATATAAGACGCACAAAGAAAAATGAATCTAAGAAAAAAATTTCGAAGAATCTCAACGAGCATTCGAACTAGCCGCAGCCCGGTGCGTTAGACGACTCAACCACACACCATGCATACGTCGGTGCAGTAACAGTGAGCTATTCATACACAGTACTTAACGCTTGCGTTACGCAGGTGTCGAACGAGCTTGAGCGTGTTTTCTGTCACGCAACGCTCCTACATTGTATTTCTATTTAAATACTGCCCTTCAGACGTGCCCCTTTCTGTACCCACTCGTGATTCTAAACGAAAAAAAAAAAAACAGGGCCCACTTGGGAGACTCCGGCACATCGCTTGGTGCAGTAATCTCACCACTATTATGTAATATATAATTACCGGATCTTCCTAGAGAACTCAACAAAATACCCGGACGTATGCGCAGATGACATTGCTATATGAAATAGCACCGGCAACGTGAGTCAGATGTAAGAAGTGCTTCTATCTGTTCCATGCTGCTGGATGCTCTGGATGCAATGGAATGCATCGGTCGAACATGCGGGCTTGGCTGGTTTCCCTCTCCTCAAACAAGGA
Source organism: Rhipicephalus annulatus (assembly GCA_013436015.1). Taxonomy (NCBI): domain Eukaryota; kingdom Metazoa; phylum Arthropoda; class Arachnida; order Ixodida; family Ixodidae; genus Rhipicephalus; species Rhipicephalus annulatus. Next base: position 152,148 of record WOVY01003821.1, on the reverse strand, counting down.
TTGCTATCACTTAGGCAACGTGGCAGCCACAATATTTTGAATATGCATTTTGATCAATCCTCGCTGAAAGAAGTGGGAACCATCTGCGTCCTCCCAGCCTACATTAATAATCAGGGCAACAAAAAGATAGTAATTGAGAAGCTCTGTACTACGTACACCATTAAATAGCGAATGATATCAATGTGCTTTCGGTCTACCAGTCAGCGCTATGAGAGAAATTTCAGAAAGTGGGCACCAGTGGTGAGAAGTTTGAAAACAGGGCAATGAAGGAACATTGTATTCGCTGCACTAATAATGTCGTCAAAAACTACGTTGTAACGCAATTTACCCTAAGGTTTTTTTTATGCCTACATGCCCAGTGTCAGTTTCCAACGGTGAGTTGTAAATTGTGTTTCTGCTCCACTAACCCGGTCGGATATTTGTTTGGCTTACTATTGCCTTTTTTTCATTTTCAGTGCACCAGGGCTATGTATTTGGGTGTACCAAGAAAGGGTTACTACGTTATACTCACTGGGTGTAACCTCCTTAGTTTTGCAAAGGTTTAGCGAGCGCTGAGCCGCAGTGCCATGAATACAACGAACTAGTATATACCATAAATGAACTCGAGGTGGTTAAAGGGGGGAAGTAGATACGAAGCGCAAGCCATAAGAAAGTAAAAACCGAATTCTCCTGTTTCTGATTTCCCATTAGCAGCCATTGACATGTACATTGAGCACTATCTGACAGGAAAAGGTTGCTACCTTATACTCGCTGGGCGTAACCTCCTTGGTTTTAGAAAGGTTTAGCGAGCGTTGGGCCGCAGTGCCATGAATACAATGAACTAGTATATACCATGAATGAGCTCGAGGTGGTTAAAGGTGGGAAGTAGATACGAAGTGCAAGCCGTAAGAAAGTAAAAGCGGAATTCTCCTGTCTCTCATTTCCCATTAGCAGCCATTGGCATGTACATTGAGCACTATCTGACAGGAAAAGGTTGCTACGTTATACTCGCTGGGCGTAACCTCCTTGGTTTTAGAAAGGTTTAGCGAGCGTTGGGCCGCAGTGCCATGAATATAGTGATCTAGTATATACTATGAACTCGAGGTGGTTAAACGTGGGAAGTGAACACGAAGCGCGAGCTGTAAGAAAGTGTGCGTCTGCCACCTCTCGTTTAGTCTTTGCAATGACCGCTGGATGGTGGTGCTTCTATATGCCGAATATATAATGAAAAGTTGCGAAATTGTGGTACTTGGAGTGTTGATGGGCGAACGGACACACATACAGATGCATGGACGGACGCACGGATGGCTGCACGGACGAATGGACGCATGGATGGACGTGCGGATGCACGAACAGATGCACGCACGGACGGTCACACAGACAGACGCATGGACGGGCGGAAGCAAGAACGAATGGACGGATGGTTGCTTTGCCCCACTCTCCATCATTCACGCCGTGGATATGCTTGCTGTGATTTTTTTATTGGGACGCGGGCGAAGAGGAAGACCAACGCAGTTGCGGCTGACGTGTTCAGAGGGGCCCAGAGCGTTCTCTTCACCACGTGGCTCGCACCTAACGAGCTACACGGCTCTCATCTTCCTTTGCGCATCAGCCGCGGAGCTACAAGTTTTATTTCACCACTCTCTCTCTGATTGTTTCATTCGAGCAAAGTGGTAAATATTAGAAGAAAAGAACGATGACGGATGATGATAATATATCGGGTTTAACGTCCCAAAACCATCATATGATAATGAGAGACGCCGTAGTGGAGGTCTCTGCAAATTTAGACCACCTGGGGTTCTTTATTGTGCACCCAAATTTGAGCACACGGGCCTACAACATTCCCGCCTCCATCGGAAATGCAGCTGACGCAGCCGGGATTCGATCCCGTGACCTGCAGGTCAGCATCCGACTACCTTAGCCACTAGACCACCGCGGCGGGGCAACGATGACGGGAATAGCGCGTAAATAGTACAGCGTGTCTCGAACTGGGCTGATTTAGAACGGTGAGCAATGAAAGCGTTCCAATGGTGCTGTGGGCAATAAAGTCGCCTGAGTTTTCGTCTTTCTCACGAAAGAGAGAGAGAGAGAGAGAAGAAACTTTAATAAACTGCCCGAGCTGGAATCAAAAGTGGCGGGGGCTGGGAGACGGGCTCCTCTGTAACCCCCTTTTTCAGGTGGTGGCCAGGTCTTGAATCCTGACGGCGTCCTCGGCCAGCCGGACAGCCCAGAGCTGGTACTCCGGGCACGTGCTGAGAGCAGCATAGCCTCCCACTGGTCGGCCGTGGTGATTGTGACTGTACGATTCGTGCTCTGTTTAATTGAGTGAGTAGCTGCGGGGCAGGCCATATAATGTGGCCGAGCTCGGCGTTTGGTGCACCGCACGCTTTGCATTGTGGTGTGTGAACAGCGGGGAAATAGGGCTGTACAGTGACGGACAGGGAAAAGGGCGTGTCTGTATTAAACACCGGGTAGTGGACTGCTGCTTACTAAGGCAGTTGTCTGGTGGTGGGTATTTAAGTCGGGCCTTGTGGTAATACATTAGAATTTCTCCAAAGTTAACCATTCTGTCTCTCGCATTGTCGCGAAAAGGGAAGACCATCATCTGTAGCTCAGTCGCGTCAGGTCGCGAGGGGTGGTGCTCTGTTGGATGGCGCGCTCGGTCGACGAGAGCTCTGGCGGCGTCATGAGTGTGTTCGTTCCCCGTGAGCCCCGAGTGACCCGGAGGCCAGATGATCTCAACGTGGCGGCGACGTAACTGAGGTGTATTTGTGAGAATGTGGAGCGCTGGTTGAGAGATCAAACCTTTGGTAAAGTGGCGGATGGCAGTCTCGGAGTCGATGGTGATGCACGGTGCTTGGGTTGAGGAGTAGGCTAGAGCAATGACTTCTTCTTCACCTTCTTCGGGTTTGTGTGGTGAAATGGAGCCAGTTGCGGTAATTATGTGCTATGGCCCGGTGGTGACAGCGAGGGCCACGGACCGATGCGTAGGATATTCCGTTGCGTCTACATAAGCCACGTGTGGGGCTTGCGCGTAGCACTTGTCTAGTTGCTTGGCGCGGTCAACTCGTCTTTCGGGTTATATTTAGGGTGCATTTTGCATGGTATTGGGAGAATCACGAAGGTATCGCGAATGTCTGGCGGATTTGGGAGTGTTCGGTCAAACTGGGAGACGTAAGGTATGCCGAGTGTGCACATGAGACCACGTCCTGTAGGAGTTTTGCCTAATCGTTCGTAGTGCGATATACGTTGGGCTTCAATGAATTCGTATCCTAGGTCAGTGAGTTTCGCATTGGGCGTAGACATGGGGAGATGCAGCGTGCACTTGTAGCAGCGCATGATCATCATGCTTGCTTTGTTCTTTTCGGTTGGCGTAAGTTTTATAAATGAAGCAGCGTAAAAGATTCTGCTTATGAAGAAGGTGGTCACCAGTCGTATGAGATTGGCCACTTTCATGCCATGCTGTTTATTGGTGATGCGGGAGATGAGCCTAGTAGTCTGATAGACATGATGGTGTAGTAGTTACATTGTTTCAGAATTGCCACCGCTCTGCTGGATGCGGAGACCCAATACGCGAATGGTAGGGACTGTTTGTGTAGTGTGATGTTGCAGATGCAGATTTATCGTGAAAAAGTCTCTGTTGTAGGGAGATCTAGGTCGATACATGAGTAACTCCAACTTTTGGGGCGAGCAGGACAGTCCTCGTTGTTCGGCGTGAGTTGTGATTCTATCAATAGCCAATTGAAGTGCATCCTGTATCTCTCCGTCACTACACCTGCCAATCCACCATGTGATATCGTCCGCGTATATTCTACGGTGGAGGTCGGGGATATCTTCTGGAAGGGGTGGAAGGTGAAGCATGCTTTGATTGAAAGAAATGGAGAAAGGACTGACCCCTGTAGTGTCGCTTTCCCACCGAGATTGATGGAAGGTGCAGGCAAATTGTTGACCGAGAGTGTGGCTATACTGTCCGTTAGAAAGTTAAGGATGTAGCGGTAGGTACGGGCGCCTACGTTGAGCGTGGCGAGGACGTCAATGATGAATGTACGTATTACATTGTCAAATGCCTTGGTGAGGTCTAGCCCCAGAATAGCACGTGTCCCGTACTGAGAGCCGTCTTTACCGTCAATAATGTGACTCTTCATTTGCAGCATTACGTCTTGTGTCGAAATTTTAGGGCGGAATTTAAACATTGTGTGCGGGTAGAGGGCATGCTCTTCCATGTACCTTTGTATTCGAGTGTGAATAACGTGCTCGAGTGCCTTGCCGACACAAGATGTCAGAGATATCGGCCGAAGATTCTCGATAGTGAGTGGTATTGCTGGTTTAGGTATCAGAATGACTGTGGCAGTTTTCTATAGTGTTAGCATTTCTCTCGACTCCAAAACCACTTGAAGTTAAGATGTGAGCATATCAAGTTACTTTTCGTCAAGGTTTCGTAAGGTTTTATTTGTAACTTTATCCGGGCCAGGCGCTGAGTGGTGTCGTGAAACTGCGGACCATACTTCCGCTTTTGTATTCTGGGAGTCGAGTGCTAGATTATCCACCCCAGTCTAGCATGGGAGATCAACCGAAGTAGCACAGAAATTGTACCGACTAGATAAATCTTGGATAAGGTCTTCATTGGTACCTCGATATTGTGGAGAGCAGTGATTAGGGAGTGGCCCTGAGCAGTTATGTCGATGTTGGTTCTATCATACGACGAAGAATATTTCACGTTTTGGGCACGTTAGGTAAGTGTTTTATAACATTTCAATGCTGAAGCCAGTTCTGGCGGGGAGTTGAAGACCGTAATCTTCAATTTTACGTGTTAATACAGCAATGCGTTTGCGTAATGAGTGGCTCCATTTGTTGGAGTTATAGCGCTTGCGCAGACCAGCGAGAGCTTCCCACATGTGCAGCAGCATGGTGTCTACCGTGTCGCCTACGACTTCTTCTTTAACGTGTCGTAGTAAGGAAGCTGCCCATCGGTCGATCGAGGTGGCAGATTCTGGAGAAGCCGATGCCTGCAATTCGCGGAAGACATCCCAGTAAACTAGTTCAGGCTGTTTGGCTTTCCTGCACTGCGGGCCAGCCTTGACGATTGTTTGTATTATATAGTGGTCGCTGCCCAGATGTTCATGAAGGTTAGACCACTTTGCATGCGTAATATTCGTAGTGAAAGTGACGTCAGGAGTAGTGTCTCTGGCAACGCTGTGGACCAACCACGTATGATAGGTCGTTTCTGTGATAAGGGTGTAGCCGAGATTGTGGGTGTCTTGCCGCAGCATTTCTCCTTTTCTGGTGTCGTGGATGTACTCCAAGGGGGTAAGGGGACTATCACGAGGAGGGGGGAAATTCTTGCCAACTTCTTGGCATAAGAGAGGAGCTTGTGGAAGGAATGTGGCTGTCGTGGGCTGCTGTAAATATTGACCAAAAGCAGAACAGTGGGCGTTCGTCAAGATGAAGTGAGGATTTTCGAGATAATGTGCGACGCTGTATCAGAGAGCGAGCGGTGTTGAATAACAAGGATATTTCGTTTCACGGGGGTGATAAGGACTTCGCGACTGTCGGGGGCTTGAGAAGCCATAAAGGAGGCGTATCCGACCAGCTTAGCCTGCCTGCCCGATTCCTGTAAAGTGATAATACCGGGTGTATCTGTTTCATCGAGTGTCGATAGAGATTGTTGCAGAACGCCCCTCCTACGGCGGTAGCCACGGCAGTTTCACTGCCAGATGCAGTACGGAGTGTGCGGATCCCTCATGGCCGTCTTAGTTAATGCGATCATAAGGCTTCTGATACGAGTGTGCGCGAGAGTGACGTGTACACCGCTCAAGCTCCGTAACTCTGCTGCTATAGTTGGCGATAAGACTCGAAAGTGTTGCTTCCAGGTTGTTTTCGATAATTGCCACTCGGGCTTCCAGCTTCCCATCGATCATTAAGGGGAGGTGGTGCTCTAACTATGCTGTTAGGATTGAATCGAGAGATCGCTCTAGTGTTTGTGCGATGGTTTGTTGAAGAGTTAGCGGTAACTGCCGTATAAGTACGGCATGAATCGTCTCACGGAGTTGTTGCTGCGGTACAGATTCTACTCGCAAAATGGGCGCTGAAGTGGTAGGTGGTTGCGACGATGGTGTGGCTGGTTCTTCTGTGTCTGGAGCCTCTCGTTCAGGGGAGGGGGGTGGAATTGGTGCGGAGGTCAGCAGGGTGAAACAAAGAAGAGGATGGAGGTTGCTGGGCAAGTTACTTTCGAAGAGCGCCGTTTTCAACGCGGACTTCTTGTGCGAACGTACGGAGCGAACGCAGCTCTCCTGTGTCACAGTACTTAACATGGTTTTCTTATTAGGTGTGATCGTGCGTGTACTTGTGGGCACTGTATTATGTATAGGAGCATGTCGAGAGGCAATGCTATCCCAGCTTATCGTAGGGGTGACGAGGGTGAGACCGGGTTGCCGCTGCTGAAGGTAGAACCATATGCCTTGGACACCGTAGATTTTAATGGGAGCACCTGGGGTTGATTCTTGCACCGCTGCTTTGACCGGCTGCGTGAGCGATGACGTTTCCAGGTTGGACTGGGACTTCGGGAGCGTGGGTCACTAGGCTTCATCTCCTGGCATTCCGGATGAGCATCTTGCATGCATGGAGATCGCGGTTGAGAGGTACTGTTGTTGTTGGACGACAATAAATGAGAAGGCGAGGTGTCATGTAGCGTTGAGGACAGGATTTGTCACTTGTCTGGTGGGCTTGACCACACAGAAGACACTTAAGGGTGCATGGATGAGCGGTAGCGGGGTTGGCTGTGCCGCACAGCGTGCAGATTATGGCATTTGGTTTGGAGCAGATATCCGAACGGTAGCAGACTGCCTCGATTTCGCCACATACTTCGTTGCGCTTCTTATGTAGGTAACATTCGTATTCGGCTCCTCGACAATAGACATGGAAAGGGACTTCGTCACCATCGAATGGAATGAGTACCGTGTTTGTCTTTCCCATTCGGCGAACTTGTAGTATTGTGCGATTTTGGTCACTAACAAGCCTTGCCGAGATGTCTTCAGGAGAGTCGTAGGGGGAAATATTGTGGATCACTCCCTTTGCTGTATTCTTAGCGGAAGTAACGTAGGCTCGAATGCCATAGGTTTCAGTTTCCAGCTGTAGTTTAGAGACATGACTGTAGATTTCCGCGTTGGAGAGATGAGGTGTGCCTACTACGACGAGATTTGCTTCAACGCATGTGGGGTAAGTGTGGATCTGCAGCATTGCATGCAGATCCACATCGCATAGAATAGCACCTCGCTGTTGTGTTTCCCCACTTTGTAGATGTTGAGGTCGTTCCTTCTGGCGACTCACAACTCTGACGTGATCATCTGGCAGAAGCAATTGCCTGGGTTTGCGAGAGAGACGCTGAGCAGATCCGTCCGGCATTGGGATATGGGATGCGCTTCTCTGGCCAGTTGGCGATGCCGAAGTGCTTGCGTTGCTTGTTTCGGGGGCTAGAGATCCATCCGGATCCATCCGGTCTTCAGGAGTGATCTTAGCTCCTACGACTGCGAACACTTCCATTGTTAACACGGCAGTGATTTCTTAAGGTAGGGCTCAACATGGGTGAGTCAGATGGAGTTGGGTGGCACAGGCATCGTGGCGAGGAGCGACTGTTGTCGTAGCTACCGCGCCAGCGTCAGGCGGCGCGAGCAGTGCGAGCTTATCGCTAGGATTAGCGTCTCTATCACCTTGGTCGGGAAAAGCTATCTCACCAAAAATCTGTGTACTGTGGTCGGTGACTGGTTGTATAGGGTGCTCGGGTGGCTCCAGTCGTCGAAAAGTGCGATTGAATATATCCAGAAGTAGGGGCTCAACGCTGTCTCTTCTACATGTAGGAGTGAGTGGGTGCGCGGCTACCCTGCATCATGTCCAAGGCGTCCTACCTTTCCACGAGGAGGCTTCCTTTCTTCTACATTTTATGGTGCCAAAACTCTGCAATTCCTAGTTGAATGGCGAGGCTGTCTCGTTCTCGTAGTCATGTTGATACACAGATTGCAGATATCAATGCTGTTGAGATGCGAAAACTGCAGAGAGATAGACATGTCTATGTCAACGCAGCTCGTGCGAAGTACACAGATGGCAGCAGTAGCAGCACGCTTAACATTCTGTCCTTCAAACTGTATAGATGCTTGAAACATCCATCCAAGCTTCGTGTCGATAGCAATAAGGCATTGCTGGTTCTCGTGAGTGAGTGAAATAACTTCATCAAGTCCCAATAGACGCGAATTAACTCAGCGTCACCTGATTACGCCCACTTGAGGGCGGTCAGGCTTAACCTGACCGCCCACACGCGCGAAAATATTGTACAATGAAAATTACCACACTCGGTCCGCTCTAACGAGCAAGCATAGGCCGTCTTCAGATTCTAGTCCTGGTATGTACACCGTATCAGCGATGAATTCCTTTTCATCTAAGAGTTTGCATAAGAACATGTTTGTTGCTGCCGTCTCAATAAGTTCCCAACAGATTAATGGTACTCCCGTAGCTTCTAGACCATGCTTGCATGGTCGAATTGAGTCATCAACGTCGCCTTGACGATATTTCGTCGTCTTTCCGGTACACTCGCTTCTCTAAATGCAGTTTCATTCATTTCGATGGTGTGCACTGCGGACAAGCTCAATCTAATAGATATATCCTCTCTAACGAAGTTTCTTTGGCTGTCATTATCAATTACGCCTCTCATAGAGCATGAGTAACTTTCGTTTATTGACCATAGCCGTAATGTGTGCAGTAAAACTATGGCTTCAAAATTATGGTTTGAACCCATCGTAGCAATACCTATTCTAGGGCTTTCTGCTTGGCTTGATTGCTTCTTCGGAATGCAGTTTGGGTTGAAAATGATGGTTGTGTGCCTTCCTTTACAGTTCGCACAAGTTGCACGACGATGGCAGTCTTCAGAGCAATGCCCTTCGACAGTGCACTTGAAGCACCTACCGGCCTTTGATACGTAGTTCTTCTTTTCATGCAAGCTAATTCCAGATGTGCATAGCTTTGCAGTGTGTGCTGCAGAAAGGCAAGAAAAGCAAGCATCTTTTTCAGTCCTTACGTAGCTGTTCAAAGCAGAAGCTGTAGGTTGAGCCTCATTAAGCCTGTCTTGTCGGTGATCTCGGGAACCACGACCACGCGTCCGCAAAAGACAATTATCTCACGAGCGTCCACCTCTACTCGGTCGTAATCGAGTAGCTCCTACAATTCCGTATCCGATGATGTGGGCGCCTCGGCGTTCGTTTGGCAGCTCTGTTGCTCTTAAAGCACGGTGGCATAGGAGAGCCTCGGGCATCCGAGATCTTTAAGTCCTTTGATGTTTATTGTAGATGCTGCCATCTAGGACAAGCCAGGCGAAGCCGGTGACCGCGTGTGCTCTAGGTGTGCGTGGCGTGTGGCTGGTCTTCTAGGCTATAACGCAGTTCTGGAATAAACATGTGTCCACGTAACCCAGCCTCCTGCCTTCTCGCTCGCTCCTGACGACTTCAACATGGTATCAGAAGAACGGGTGCTACCAGTGGACAATGGCTTCTAGTCATCATCCTTGCGAAGGACTCGGCAAGCAGCTCAAATTACACCGGATTCAGCTTCAACCAGGAGCAAAACCTTTCGCATTGAGCTCCCCGAGGCGCATTCTAGTTTTATTGTACGAGAAAACAAAGTTGGAACTTCAAAGGATGCAGAAACGTGAAGTCATATGGTTGATGAGCCGACCGAGTGGTGTGCACCAATAGTAGTCGTCCCAAAGTGCTCCGGAGACGTGAGAATATGCGTCGACTTTACAGAGCTGAACCACCGCGTTCTCAAAGAATGGCATCCTATTCCTTTCGTGGAGCACACTGTCGGACTTCTTTGTGGAGCTAACAAGTTATCCAAACTTGATGCCAACTCTAGATTTTAGCAAATTCCACTTTGTGAAGAATCAAGGAAACCCACCACCTTCATCTCTTCATTTGGGCGCTTCTACTTCAACCGACTACTATTTGGCATTGTATCAGTTCCTGAACACTTCCAGATGCAGATGGCCTGCATATTACAACGCATCAGTCGAGTTGTCTGTAACATGGACGACATCCTCGTCTGGGGTTCCAACAGCCAGGAGCACAATTCGACACTCCAAAATTGCTGCAGGCACTTGCAAAGGCTGGAGTGACACTGAATGACAGCAAGTGCGTGTTTAATGTTCAGCGCCTTACATTCCTAGGACACTGGCTTGATGAAGACGGAATAAGACCCGACGAAAGGAAGGTTCGAGCCGTAAAGAAAATGGACAGTCCCAAAAAAGGACCGAGCTGCAGAGATTTCTCACAATGGCAACATACCTCGCGAGATTCCTTCCTCATCTCTCAGATATTCTGCAGCCACTCACACATCTGTTGTCAAAAAAGCAAGAATTTGTTGAGGGTTCTCCACAAGAGCAGGCATACAACAGGTAGAAGTCGGTGCTCTCATCTCGTCCTGTCCTTCGAGCCTACAACCCATAAAAAAAAACAGTCGTCACCACTGACGCATCGCCATTGGGACTGGGAGCACGATTGCGGCAGAAGCGAACCAATGGAAAGTTTTCTGTCATCGCTTACGCCTCGAGGTTACTCTCAGAAATTGAGAAGCGCTACGCTCAAATTGAAAAAGAAGCTCTTGCTTTAGTCTGGGCGTGCAATAAATTCAGCGATTACCGTGTTGGCAAGCTGTTCAAGCTAGAGACTGATCACAAGCCGTTGGTTCCGATCTTCTTTTCGAAGAGTCTTGATGACCGGACGCCTCGATTACAGTGACAAAAGATGAGAATGATGCGATATTGATATGATGTTGCATACATACCAGGCAAGGAACTTCAAGCCGCAGATGCACTTTCGAGAGTGCCTCTGCGAGAGACAGGAGACTGCGATCTCGAAGAAAGCGCTGAAGTTTTCCTGACAACCTCTCTTCCGATAAAGCAACATTGTTTCCAATGGTTAAAGACATCCGAACAAGCAGACCCTATTTGCACACAACTTCGTCTACTGTGCGAGAAAGAATGGCCGTCCAGGAAATACTTCGTACTTAAGCTAAATCTATTCTACGACCACCGACGCTATGTCAATGTCGAGATTGATTTACTCCCCTACGCATCGCGAGTTGTCGTTCCCGGCTCATGCGGAAAAGAAATCCTACGACTCTGACACGAAGGACACTTTGGCATAACAAAGACATTGGCTCGTGCCAGAGACTGTGTCTGGTGGCCCACCATAGGATCTGACGTCTCGTCCTTTGTGAAGCGATGTCAGCAATGCATCGAAACAAGAGTAAACAGGGAAATACCACTAATAAGCTCCGAATTTCCTAAGACGCCTTCGAAACGCATTGCGATGGATTTGTTTTACTTCAAGAACCAGTGGTGGTTGATAGCTACCGACTATTATTCAAGACACCCCGAACTGGTTCGACTTGAAAAGCGCGCTTCCGCAGCCGCGATACACCACCGCAAGTCAATTTTTGCACGCCACGGTGTTCCTGAGGAAGTGGTTTCCGACATAGGCCTGCAGTTTTCGTCGACTGAGTTTTCACTTTTCGCCCAAGACTATGGTTTTATACACATTACATCTAGCCCTCACTATCCGCAGAGTAAGAGGCTGCAGTGAAAATTATGAAGACATCCATGACGAAGACCAAGGACCCATACCTGACACTTGTAGCTTACAGGTCGACTTCTTTAAAAATGAATATAGTCCTGCCGAACTGCTCATGGGTCGTCGGCTGAGATCCAGGGTTCCTCTGCGTTTCAACAAGCTGACACCCCAATTGCCAGATCAAGACACTCTTCGTAATTTTGAGGAAAAATACAGACAACGTCAAAGGAAAGACTTCGACAGACGTCACGGAGTCCGCGACCTGCCGGAACTTCCTTATGGAGATGCTGTGTGGCTGACAGACCTCAAGAGCAAAGAGACAGTACAAGCCCCAGCCGATGAGCCTCGATCTTATTGGGTCAACACCGACACTGGTGCTGTGCATATAAACCGGACGGAGCTAGTCCCATATTCCCGAAGCGACAACAACGCAGATAATTCCAGTACCAGTGATTGTGCTATAGACACTCGCTCGCGTTCCCAGGACACTTCCTACGGGCATAACAAAAGTGGCAGCTGCGTGAAGCCGCCTGCTGCAGCGAACATCGCTCGATTGCGCTTGGAGATGTTGTAGATGCTGACATCTAGGACAAGCCAGGTGAAGCCGGTGACCGCGTGTGCTCTAGGTGGGCGTGGCTCGTGGCTGGGCTCCTAGGCTAGAACGCGGTTCTGGAATAAACCTGTGTCCACGTAACTCAGCCTCCTGCTTTCTCTCTCGTCCGACTTCAACAATGTTGATGTAGACGGTGCCCAACGACGCAAAACGAAGCCACGTCGCTGGATGACTTTACAGGCTTGAGCATTAGCCGGTTCGTTAAGTATTGCGGTTAGATTATCTTCTTGTTCCCCAGTCGGTTTCTCAGAAGGGTGATCACGTCTGCGTAGAGCCCCTCCGTGGCTTGAATGACATCGATCCACGGCCTTTGATGCTGTACAGCTACTAAGTTCTTCAAATAGTGGAAGTTTTCGATGTTTGTCAGACTCCGGAGTTCGTGAACAACGTGCTTGAACATGTCCCAGAAAGGCTGCCAGAGCGTTGGGATTCCGTTTAGGTGAATTTTCTCAAGTTTAAGGAGAGTAGAGCTGATGAGCCCGTGTCTCATCCGATTTCCAAGGACATGGCTTTCTACAGTGGCGATATCTTCATTTTCGGTGTTGTTGGTTCTAGCACTATCGGGGACCCTGTTGCTGATGTCCTGAGCTCCATGTTCTGACAGAGCAACGATAGCACAGCTGCAGCGTTGTCTTCATATTCTTCTACGAAGGCGTAATCTTCTGCGACTTGATCATCCGTGAGGTGTGGTTCAACCTCGAAATTGAGTGCCCGCAGGCCTCCATTGCACGCCTTTAGCCTGTCGTGCACCACACGAAGATCTGATGGGGTTGAATAAATAAATAGTTGTAGTCAATGAGTTGTAGTGCTTCATTTCGAAAAAGCGTATGCATGAATCGCTGAGTTGATCGCTCACCTTTTCTGCACTCCATTTTCGTTGCGGGCGAAGCACTTTCGTCGGTCGCTTGGATCGCAGAGTTCCGAGTTTCTTGGCACCATAGAATGTAAAATATTCATTCGCCGGTTGAGTACAACAAAACGAATGCTTAATAACTCAAAGAAAGAAAAAGCGCATTCATGTCAGGCAACTTTCGTTCCGCCTCACCATGCGTGAGCTCTTTTTTGGTGCCTGCACTTCTTTCTCCTCTTTCTTGAATGAATAAAAATTGCACCATCTTCCGCTAAAGGGAATCATGTGTGAATGCGAAGCAGCGTGGAGATGGTTCACTTGCGCTGGCGATGGTACAAATGCTATCGCTGACACTGCTGGCAGCGATGACACCAGCGCTCACTGTGGTGTTACGGAGAAGGCAATGAGGTTGGAGTGCTCCGTCATTTTATACCGCGCAACTGCTGCGGCGCTTCCAGCGGAGTATGCAGCTGTAGAGTAGAGGAGTCATAGAGGAGAGAAAGGGGGAGCGTAGGGCAAGAGAGAAAGAGGACGCGCATACGCAGCGGGGGTGTGAACGCCGCGGGAGGGATGGACAAAGTCTCCACCTTAAGCTGCATCTAAAACGAAGGAAATTTTGCTCTACTAAAAGAAATATTGACTTGAAGTCGCCCATCTGTTGTTTATATGAGCATTGAAAACGAGAGTTGAATAACGTATACATATATACTGGTTGCAGTCAGGACCGAGGTCAAAGAAACGTGGCTGATATTTTTGTCTAGGATTTGGTATAACACGTAGGTGAAACATGTCGTCACAGACACAATTGAGTGTTTATTGTGTATTGTTTCTCCACAAAGCCAAAGGCATAAATGCTTCAGCAACAAATTGTAAAAACATGCAAAGAATGGCAAGCACCTGGAAACTTGCAGCGCGCATCTCAAGTAGAAAACGTATACGAAATGCGCATACACAGAACGAGTGCGTCTTAATAACATTTGCAGCTCGACTCTAAAAGCCTGCTGCTTAAACACGAAGCAAGACGTACGAAACAAACGCACAAGTATACCCAAGACGGGTGCGAATAACGGTCACTATTCTTAATTGTTCTCAAGTGAGTAGCCAGCTCCCTTAGTAAACTTGTCCGCGGCTGCGAGCGAAGTGACCATCGAGCGCTTTTTAAAAACTGTTGCTTCAAAACAAATGCAGTGCAAGCAATGTCATCGCGGCGAGAGGCATGGCCGTTGTTGACGCGGTGTGGGACTGCGTGTTGGTCCAGGGACCCCGCGGGGTCCGAACACACTTTCTAATAAAGCTTTCCTTTTTGTCTTTCTGTCGTTCGGTGGTGGAAGCACAAAAGGTACAAAATGCCCGAATCAAGAAGAAGAACGCGCTGTGGAAGCGTGCGTGCGTCACAGCGCGTGGGGCGCCACCCTTTGGAGCGTGTCCAACGCACGTCTCTCGCGCCATCTCGCTACTGATGACAGAAACCCGCTGAAGTCGCTGAGTTCTCAGGACCACCAATTGTATATAATGCATATAAATAGCTCGTCATTAACAAGCTGAAGAAAGTATGCACTGTGCTTTAGTGGTTTCATGCCAGGCACTGCGAAATGAGAGGTCGTAGGATCGACGCCCAGCAACGAAAAATTTTCTTCTGATTGTGTTTCTTTACAATCTCTTAGTATATGTATATTAATACGTCATATTTATGACGGAAATACGTTAGCGGAGCTGTGGTGAACCATGGCATAAAGAACATGTGTGTTAAAAATGCACGAAAGCGTCACCTGATCACACTTTCTCCGTGAACTTCGTTGTTTCCTACTGCTGAATGTTTGTTGCACAAACTACAATTACGTGCGCTGCAATTTCTCGCTGCGTAATTGCTGGTATAGTGCAAAACGTTGTGAAATGTCACCGACAATAATATTATCTCGAGTTTTACGTTCCAAAACCACGGTATGATTATGAGAGACGCCATAGTGGAGCGCTCTAGAAGTTTTGACCATCTGGTATTCTTTCACATGTACTGACATCACACAGGACGCGGACCCCTACCACTTCGCCTCTATCGAAATGCGACCGCCGGGATCGAACACGCGACCTTCGGGATGGCAGTCGAGCACATTAGCCACTGATACACCTCCGAGGTTAAGCAGAGATAAAGCTACATGAAAACGCCTTATGTGTGGATAACCTTTGTCGACCCATATTAATTGGCAGATAATCAGAAGCGTATTTCGAAGGTTGTATATTCGGACCACAGTGATGGAGGTGGCTTTCTTTCGCATTGGTTTATTTCAGTCTAGGTCGTAACCAATACAGCACAGCCAAAAGCAACAAAAAATGTCTACTGCCTTTTCTCTGGCTTATTTGTGTACAAGATTCAATTGGTTCTGTCTAACAAGGAAATGCGCCTCTAGAATGGTCCACCCTTTTTTATCCTTACGCCTGTGAGATATTCAGCTGAACGTCATTAGTGGCGCTGGTTAGAAGAACTCCGTGAACGTGATCATCATCATCATCATCATCATCATCATCATCATCATCATCATCATCATCCTGACTATGCCCACTGCAGGACAAAGGCCTCTCCCATGTTCCGCCAGTAAACTAGGTCCTGTGCTTGCTGCTGCCAATTTATACCCAAACTTCTTAATCTCATCTGCCCACCTAACCTTCTGTCTCCCCCTAACGCTCTTGCCTTCTCTGGGAATCCAGTTAGTTACCCTTAATGACCATTGATTGTCCTGTCTACGCACTACATTCCCGGCCCATGTCCATTTCCTCTTCTTGATTTCAGCTATGATATCATTAACCCCCTTTGTTTCCTAATCCACTCTGCTCTCTTCTTGTCTCTTAAGGTTACACCTACAATTTTACTTTCCATTGCTCGCTGCGTTGTCCTCAATTTAAGCTGAACACTCTTTGTAAGTCTCCAGGTTTCTGCTCCGTAGCTAAGTACCAGCAAGATACAGCTGTTATATACCTTCCTCTTGAGGGATAGTGGCAATCTACCTGTCAAGATTTGAGAGTGCTTGCCAAATGTGCTCCACTCCATCCTTATTTTTCTAGTTACTTCAATCTCGTGGTTCGCCTCCGAGGTTATTACTTGCCCTAACTAGACAAAGTCTCTTACAACTTCAAATGGACTATTACCTATCTCAAATCGCTGCTCTCTTCCAAGGTTTTGTACATTACTTTCGTTTTCTGCAGACTAATTTTAGGACCCACCTTTCCGCTCTCCTTGTCTAATTAAGTAATCATGATTTGCAATTCGTCCCCTGAGTTACTGAGAAAGTCAATGTCATCGGCGAAGCGCAGGTTACTAAGGTACTCTTCATTAACTCTTATCCCTAACTGTTCGCATTCTAGGCCTCT
Organism: Rhipicephalus annulatus; assembly: GCA_013436015.1. Taxonomy (NCBI): domain Eukaryota; kingdom Metazoa; phylum Arthropoda; class Arachnida; order Ixodida; family Ixodidae; genus Rhipicephalus; species Rhipicephalus annulatus. The sequence goes on along the minus strand of WOVY01003821.1, from coordinate 135,731 downwards.
GAAAACTTCCTGTGAGCACGCGGGAAATAGCATTGGGGAGATTGTATCCCCCTGCCTTACACCCTTCTTGATTGGTATTCTGTTGCTTTCTTTATGAAGCACTATGGTAGCAGCTGATCCCCTGTAGATTTCTTCTAGCATGTTTATATAAGCTTCATCGATGCCCTGATTCCACAGTGTATGCATGAGTGCCGGTATTTCTACTGAATCAAACACCTTCTCGTAATCTATGAGGGCTATGTATAGTGGCTGGTTATATTTTGAGCACTTCTCTATTACCTGATTGATAGTATGAGTGTGGTCGATTGTTGAGTAGCCTGTTTGAAATCTTGCTTGTTCTTATTGGTTGATAGAATTCTGATGTTTTCTTAACTCTGTTAGCAATTACTTTTTTAAATAGCTGGTATACTACGGAGAGCAAGCTCATCGGCCTGTAATTCTTCAAGTCCTTGTCATCTCCTTTCTTATTTATTAAGAGGATGTTAGCGTTCTTCCAAGACTCTGGCACTCTTCCCGTCAGGAGACACCTCGTAAACAGAGTGGCTAGTTTTTCTAACACAATCTGTCCTCCATCTTTCAGCAATCTGATGTTACCTGATCCTCACCAGCAGCTTTGCCTCTTTGCATGCTCTCCAAGGTTTTCCCGCCTTCTTCTATCAATACTGTGGGCGGGGGGGGGGGGTGTCATCTAAATCACTGCTAGTTCCTATAGTATTAAGGTCGTGGTTGTCTCGGCTACTGTACAGATCTCTGTAAAACACCTCCGCTATTTTAACTATCCTATCCATATTGGTAGTTATTTTCCCTTCTTCGTTCCATAGTGCATACACCCGATTTTGCCTATTCCAAGTTTCCTCTTCATTGCTTGACGCTTCCTCCGTTTTTTAGAGCATGTTCAATTCTCTCCATGTTATACCTTCTTACATCGAATACCTTACGCTTATTAATCAACTTCGAAAGCTCTGACAGTTCTATTTTGTTTGTTGTTCTTGAGACTTTCATGCTTTGACGCTTCTTAATGAGAGTCTTCGATTCCTGAAAAAGCTGGCCAGTGTCCTGTCTAACTACTCTGCCTCCAACTTCCACTGCACACTGCGTAATGATACTCGTCAGATTATCCTTCATTTTATCTACGTTAAGGTTGGATTCCTCAATAAGAGCTGAGTACCTGTTCTGAAGGGAGACTCTGAATTCCTGTAATTTTCCTCTCAGTGCTAGCTTGTTGATTGGCTTTTTGCGTATCAGTTTCTGTCGTTCTTTTCTCAAGTCTAGGCGAATTCGAGACCGTACCAGTGTATGGTCACTGCATCGTACCTTGCCAACCACTTCCACATTCTGCACGATGCCTGGGTGTGCACTCATTATAAAGTCTATTTCGTTCTTATTTTCGCCATTAGGGCACCTTCATGTCCACTTACGGTTTCCTCGTTTTCGGTGCCAACTCCGTAAATTATTGCGTTCTGAAAATTATACTAGTAGCTCTCCTCTGGCATTTCTAGTACCGATGCCATTATCTCCTACTGCCTGGTCTCCAGCCTCCTTTTTCTATACATTTGCATTAACTTCTCCCATAAGTATAGTATATTGTGTTTTTACCTTACTCATTGCCGATTCCACGTCTTCATAGAAGCTTTCAACTGACGCGTCATGATGGCTGGATGTGGGCGTGTAAGCCTGTACCACCTTCATCTTGTTCATCTTGTATCCCTTTGGGTTTAATTACAATATCTACCACCCTGTCGTGAATGCTATAGCATTACTCTATCTTGCCAGCTATGTTTCTGTAAATTAGGAACCCCACTCCCAGTTCTATTCTGTCAGCCAAGCCCCGATAGCAAAGGACGTGCCCATTCTGTAGCACCGTATAGGCCTCATCTGTCCTCCTAACTTCACTGAGGCCATTATATCCCATTTAACACCCTCTAGCACCTCGAATAGTACAGATAAACTTCCCTCACTAGATAAGGTTCTAGCGTTAAATTTTGCCAAGTTCAGGTTGCAATGGCGGCCTGTCCAGATCCAGAGATTATTAGCACCCTCTGCTGCGTTGCAGATCTGACTGCCGCCGCCGTGGTCAGTTGCTTTGCAGCTGCTGGGGACTGAGGACCGTGAGTTAATTAAAGTGTGCATGTGGGATGTAGTGGCCAGATACTGCACCAGGGAGGCCAATGCTTCTCTGGTGAGACCCCCCTCCCCCCCCCCGTTAGCTCGGGTGCTTGGTGTCGCTACACACCAAACACCTGCTTACGCAGACGCCGCTGCGCTCCAGCTTACTACTGGTGTTGGACGTTGATTCAGATGTGTTATTTGCTTAGTTGCTTGAGTGCCGTAGCGAGAAATCATGGTTCAATTCATGTCTTTCGTTTTTTCGTTGTTGTTGCAGGAGATTACGCTGTCCACGTATGACCTAAGGGAGAAGCCTGTTATTGTTCTTTTTGTCATGGCAGCCGCAGTGGCTGGGAATTTCGTGCTCTCCGAGGTGCAAGACTTGGTAATTTCTAGACGAAAATATTCAGGGGTATGTATCAGCCACTGTACCACTATTAGGCATGCAAAGAAAAATGTTTTTTCGTAGCGGCTTTACTAATTGTGTAATTTAGGCAAGTGAGGAATAATGACGTTCCTGAAAGGTTAGTGCTAGTTAACTTGCCTAATAATAATAGTTGTCGCATACGTTTACTTAAACGCCGGTGCACACAAAACTTCATGTGACGGCAGATTTTAATTTCATAGTTATATGAAGCAACTCGGCTGGAGCCCGCAAGAAGAAGAAAACGTTAATGAAAGAGAAACACTGACGAGCTGTTCTTTAGAAATGCCAAAGTGAAACAAACAGAGCTCGATTATATATTACAAGCAATTAGAGCACATATACACTCGTCTCGGATTACAAGCATGCACAAAAAAAGGTGAATGCTATATGGAAGCACCCGAACAATGAAAATTGAGACTTGTAGGATTTGAGACAATCAGAACCAGTCAAACATTAGGTATACCACGTGAACACATCACTACCGAAACAACCAACTTGGTCACCTCCAGTCTGTCTGACGGGTAAGCCAAACTTTCCTTGCTATCGTTCTTTGCTAAATGGTGCACCTCAAATGGACGCCGGAAAATTACGGCTTGATACGGGTTCATTCAAAAAATTTTCATGTGGCACTAGTTTGGTGGCTTCCCCTCTGCGTTCTCTTTGTAATCAGCAGAAAATGACACATCACATGAGCATGCCATGTCGCTACTTCAATGTTCAATAAAAACTGTTTTGGGATATACATTCATGAAGGAAAGTGGACTGCTCGGAGTATGCTCGTGACGGCCAGCGCAATCAATATAAGATATAGAAAACATCACCTGTACCGTTCATTCTTTCTTTTATGCTGCCTTCTCTTGCGCTGGCCATCACTAGTTTTGAAATTAACTTTCTTACATATTGCCAAGAACTATTTTAACTGATTATTTTTCGTTTGGCATCTCAACACAGTCACGGGCATAGTTAGAACAGATACGTTATCTTGAGAATAACGCAGTGAGACAAAAACAGGAAAACGGGCAACAGCACCAGTTTTTTTTTTTTGCTGTCAATGTGTGTTTTGTGTGTGTTTAGTACTTAAGATGAACATGTAGATGTGTCTCTGCTGTCCACAATATTGGTAAATTCCCACTAAGTTGCATGCTGCTTTATACAAAAATTTGAAAAGAAATTTTACTGGTTATCATATATATATATATATATATATATATATATATATATATATATATATATATATATATATATATATATATATATATATATATATATATATTTATATATATATATATATACGCGCATTAGGAGTGTTTTATTACATGCAACTTCAGAATCGCCGTCCCTGTGATAGCGCGGCCTGCTGCTATATAGCACAATGAAACTGCGCCCGCATTTTTTTTTTGTCAGTAAAGTAAGTGGGAGCCAAATCTGCATTGGATGATGGCATCGACCGTCCCGCCAAACATTGCGTGTTCCCACGTATCTGAACCAGATGGAAATCTACAATATTGTGTAATAATGATCGCGCAACTTTTTTCTTGAGTCAAGACCACTTCCAATAAGGTGTACGTTTCGAAATGGTATAGTTACTAGAGCTACAAAAATAAGAGTTCAAAATCAAGCATTCACTACTCAATACCGGCCATTGTAGGTAAGCATACGCCTTTTGTCGGCAGTGTGGGAAGAGACGTTTCGTATGTATTTACGGGCAGCTTTACAGCAAAGAGGCCAGTACTTCTATGCAAGTGGTCACAAGTATATGGTTGCTTTCTATCCTCACGGCAGTGACACCGCATGCATTATTACCAGCTGTTCTAAAATGTCCATACAGAATTTCTCTCGTATTGCAACGGAAATCATCTGCCGAGGATGTCGAACAGACTGCGCCTAAAACGTTAAATGTTCTGACTTTTACTTCCAGAAACGAATTGACCAAGATACGCAGTCTGTATTTGGACGACAAACGTGCACAGTTTTGTACAGGTGAGAATGAGTGTGCCAGATACTTTTGGCAGTAAAGATGGTAAAACTCACGAAGAAATTATTATCATTACAAACGGTGAACTTCCACCGACTCTTGCCAAATACCACTACTGACCACTTCATCTTGGCCTGTAATAAACCCGATGGGTGAAATAACGATTAAAGAGAGATAGAAAAAAAACGACACTGTCTGTATGTCTCTTTTTGAGGTGTACTAAGAAAGTGCTTACAGCCAAGGAGCATGCCGCACATATTGAAGCTGGACGCGCTGGTTAAAGAGAATACATGAGGCGACGGGCCCCCGCTTTTCGGGGCCAAGCTTCGTGTGACTTAGTGCATATTTTCCTCATTTTTATTGCCTTATAGAAGCAACTTCCGTTATCTATTGATACGTTATTATTTAGAGTTTGTTTAGCATCAGTTGGGGGCGGAGTTGTAGTTTTATTACATAGGACATGAACCCAGATCAATAAAAATCGGCCTATGTCACCTATCTTACCTAACCCTGTAGCCACTTGTATAATATATGGTGGCAGGTATTCAAAAGCGATGGCGATAAAGCAGTGTGATGAAAGCATACGGTGCTCTTCGAGTCCACGTGAAAGACTGCGTAAAAGACAATGCGTAAAAGGCCCCACTCTGTCGCAATAAACTACCAGAAAAATAACACTTCCTGCCATAACACAACTACATGAACAAGTACAACAGAAAAGTAGCAATTACAACAAAAAGGCGATATGCATTGAATCACGAGTTATGTGAAAAGCCTCTGGCTGAAACCGCAAATTTCAGGACTGTCTTTCCTACCGAGAGAAGCTTGATGCGGGCGTGACTAACCGAACGCTTGTCTCTTCCTTTTTGTAACGATGCTGTAGCCGCTAAGCGACAATCTTCGTATTCTGAATCAGATATCTTAAGAACTACATGTATTTTTCTCCTTTTCTAACTGCAGTATCTTCAAGGACATGTTACAGAAAGGAAAGACAGCGACGAAGGAAATTCCAATGCTCCGGAGAGGGCTGGTTTGCGAAACGCTTGTCGGCGCCTTTGCGTCCCGAATGAGAGCCAGGTGAGGAAATTGTGGACGAAAGTCGGTATAACAACTTCACGGGCTGAGGTGATCAGTAACAATTGCAGCATGCTTATTTCTTCCCAACCCGAGTTGGAAGTTTGCGAGTGGGACACCAAAATCAGTTAAAATTATTACAGTTTTTTAGAAAATTATATGGCAATATTTCGACCACGAGCGCTGACGCCTAACGCGGAAACAGTGGTCCCTACTTTTCCTTGTACATTTTTCTACATAGCTTCAGCACTTGTGCCGCTTCGTTATACCATTTCGGTTTTCGTTAGAAAGGACTCTCAAGAGAAAAACGATTCGATTTGAATGGACAAAATGCACCCTGCGAACTCTAACCCCACATGTTTCGCTATCATGGGTTCAATATTAGCCTACTAATTCAAGCTTGAAGCTTCATTTTCATATTTTGCCTGAAATCTCCACACTTCACGTCAAAAATTTCAAAGTGTATGTTTCGTATTTTCGCGACATTGGCTCGAATAAATTTTCGGAAGCGTTGTTGGTTAACCTCCCTGTCTTTGCTCTCCATTTCCTTGTTGCTCTCCCTCTGAAACGTCGCTTTCTAGGCCTATGACACACACAACTAACCATGTGTTTCATTTTTATTGACTACAAGCTACGTAGCACCCAGTAGACGCCTTCAAAATCTACGAAGTCGTGGTGTTCGGTGGAAGAGTCTCAAGGTGGCGTCTTCACTCGTCTATTTTTCTCGCGCGTTTTGTCACTTACCAATTGTTGTGTCTCGGATAGTATAGTGTTTTTTGGGATGATGAAATTGTACATTACTTATACGTTATAAAAATAGTTTCGCTCTCCCAGTTCTCTTCAAATTTAGGGCATATCACACGATGCTGTTCAGAAAGCTTTGAGGCTCTCGCATATTTCTTTGACAAGACGGAACTCCGCCGCAGTGATGTAGCGGCGGCGCGCTGCTCGGCTGCTGATGTGAAGGTCAAGGTTTCTATCTTCGCTGAAGCGGTTGCAGTTCAATGGAGGCGAAAACCTAAAGCCTGTGTGCTGTACGATGTCAGTCCACGTCAAAGATCACGAGATGTTCGAAATAAACACTAATAATCACATCGTAGTTTTGGTGATGTAAAATCTCAAAAATTATTATTATTATTACTGATAATTTGAAGACAATGCAGTGAGGAACTGAATAGAAAATTATAGGTGTAACCTTAAGACACAGGGAGAGAGCAGTGTGAGTGAGAGAACAGGCGGGAGTTAAGGGCATCATAGTTGAAATCATGAAGACGAAATGGACATGTGGACCATAGGGCCTGCTGGTGATTTGTGATCGATGTATATTGCGCGGTAGAAAACATGGACGGCAAGTAGACAAGGACAAGCGCTCTATTGATGGACATGGGCAGGGCATGTAGCTCGTAGGTAGGATAACAGCTGGTCGTTCAGAGTAACAGATTTGATTTGCGAGAGAAGTCAAACGCGTCCGGGGGAGACGAGAAATTAGGTGGGCATATGATTTTAAGAAGATTGCGGATACAACGTGGCAGCAGCAAGCACAGGACCGGTTTAATTTGTGAAACATGGGAGAGGCATTTGCCAAAATCAACAGTTGAACGAAAACCCGCCTGGTCCGCAACAGGCATGAAGGTAATTGAAACAAGACGCTCACCACTTTAAAAGCAAAACGCAACACATTTCTGCACTCGTGTCAGAGTATTGTTCACAAATGCTAAATCAGTGGATTGTCGCGTATGTTTTAAAATGTGGCGTCAGCAACGTATCTACTACATGTGAGGAAAGTTTCCACCAGTTCGATTGACTGCGCGCCGTCGTCTGGACTGTGATAGATCCAAGATGCAGCTGAGGGGACGAGTCCGCTTCTCGTTCTGTTACCTTTGATTTGTCCCTGTCTACTTTTAAGAGCTGGCTTCTCGTCCATCCACCCGCCGTAGGTCAAGTGCGCGTGAGCCCTGCACTGTGTAGCGACGTAGCGAAATTCCAAACGAGCTCAGCACACTCACACGAGCTATATTGCTTTCATCAAAGGGGAATACAGTGTCAAGACTGCATAGTTTCAGTGTTAGGCGTCCGACAAACACGTATTCTGGAGCGCGCTACCACTCTGTGAAGTCCTCTGATTTGGCGGCTGACAACGTTTTTCTGATATGCCATGCTCTTGGTCGGGGTTAAAATGCTCAAAATTTTCCATCACAATCGTCTTTTTCGTTCATTTCTGCAAAAGGTCTGCAGAAATGAACGACAATAGACTTCGAAGTTTTTAGGTTCGCATCCCACCAAAGGAAGGGTAATTTTTTGTTCACCTAAATTTCATTAAATTACTTCATAGTTATGACACTACGCCAAAAAACCAATGATGCTTCCATATTTTGCTCTTGTGAAGAGCTTGTTCGATTCATTTAGCGGAAAGAAACGAAGAGAGGAGTCCCGTGAGAAAACGCCCCTAGTTTCATAATGAAGCTCTGCTCGAGAAATTCGCACTCTTGTGAGCAGCCCCCTCCTTTCAGTTCTGTGAACGAGCCATTCTCCTTAATTTCATAACTCGTAAATCCATCATCTCGTTTGTAGTGTCTTTGACGCAGAATGCGATGCTTGCGCTGTCATCTTCTCAACTGTTAAAAGTACCCACCTTTTGGTCGGCCTGTTATGACCTCGCCTCTCGATAAACACGTACTATTGGATACCCTTTTAAAAATTGGCCCCGTGTCTGCATGTAATCTGCAAATGTCGTCGAAAGACGATAGTCTTGCGTGTGGAGAGAGTGAACAAAACATTTATTTCATGTTCTGCGCAAGAAAACTGGTGAATCGTATTCCGAAAGCGCTGCGTAAGAGTGCCCCGAGCGTGCAGCGGAGGCGAACGAGCGCATCAAGTCATGTCACACGTGAGACATGAGTGCCATCTAGCAGTATTTTTTTGGAAAACAAAGCGCGTGGTCCTGAGACAGGCGTGTGCGCCCGAATCAGAGGTGATAAGGTGTAAAACGCAAGGCGACGGGTAGGAGCCACCACCGTGTCTTCTTAGCAGAGTTAGAAACACTAGCCTTTTCCTGCAAGCGTTGCATGGTCAGCGCAGCGTGATAAGCGCTACGGTCCTTAGAATTACTTATGTATGCCTTTTCTAGTAAAAGATGAACATGCATAATGTATACGTGTTGTTATGGTGTCTCAGATATGCGCAATAATTGCTTTTTAATAGACAATCACACACGTATGAACGCTGATCCTTGAGCAACATTGGTGGGCGCTGCGGATGGGGTCGGCTGTTCGGGGTATCAGCTGGTGCTGTTTAGAGTACCCGGTTCACGGTAACAATTAACAAACAGACAAACATGCAGACAGACAGACAGACAGACAGACAGACAGACAGACAGACAGACAGACAGACAAAAGTTTTTGCGTCGCTTTAAAAGTACCAAAAGTTCCCACCCGGACGGCCAAAGCACGGCGATTGATCGGCTCCACGACTAAAGAAATAGTCCCGCTCTTCCTCTAGGCAACGATCTCCAAATGCGGGGTCACCGGCCGTACTGTTTATGACGTTACCCTGGTGCACGCTCTCATAGGAGCAGCCTTGGGGAAGACTAGCTTTGAGGGGGAAGTGCCGGAGACTTATAATCTTGTATACAACTAAGCCTACTGTGTTCATTAAGGTTGAGAGCTGCGCTAGTTGGTGCTTGATCGTTATAACGTACGGCGACATAGCGGGCCTTAAAAGGAGACAGAGGAAATAAGCGAGTGTCGTCTCTATCTTGTCTCCTTTCTTCTACGTCCAAAGTGCGCCATTTCACCGAACAGTATAATCAGTATAATGATAATCAAGCCTACCATGGTTTGCTAAAAGAAACGATGTAGGAATGCGTACTCACTACGTCCGAGCTCACTTAGAGCTTTCAGGCGTCGACGCGGGAAAGCGAAAAGATTGCAGTGTGGAGGAACATTAGTTACAAGAACTCCCATGTGTTGAGTCTTATATCTAAGATCAATCGTTCGGCCATTTAGACTGGTTACTCATGACAGCTACGGTTTATCAAGCCCTGCTGTGATTGTCATGTGTGTTTCAAATGACTGTATTGCATCTAATCTTTTTCAGCAATAAGGCGCCTGAGCAGCGATGTGAATTTTATATCAACCTTATCAAGGTATTATGGGTGGACGTTCTTCGAGTTCTCTTGGCAACCATTGGCTACTATGCTTGCGTATTTGCAAGAATCCCAGCTCTGGAGTAAGTTTTTTGTTTTATTATAAAAGGTGGCCACAATTTCTTTAATATGAGGCTACTATGTGCACACACGAGTCGCGTAGCATAACGACAGCTGAGAATCAGGACGGCCACGCACAGGGTTGCCTGGTTTTTCTACTTTGCGCCAATTTGGCAATTTTTCTAGACTGGTGGCGACAAAAAAAGTGACTTCGTGACGTGGCTAGTTTTTGGGTGGTTTCTTGTTCCCTCGATATTAATCAAATAATAAACACCTCGTGGTATCACTGCCGCTGGCGTTCCAGTGCGTGCTTAGAACTCCCAAAGTTGACTTTGGAACCTGCATTACAAAAAGCAACGGCTTCGGGATTAGTGACTGTATCTCAGGCAAAACATTTGCATTGCACCTCACGTCGCATACCAGAATGCCATTTTAAATCTTAGGATTTAACGGGACAATAAAAATCACTCCGTAACCATAGAGTCCTGCAGTTATTGGCATTAGTAGTTCGTTGCACGACCGAATTCTTGTGTCATTTCTTAGCATAAAAAACGAACTGCGACTGAAGAACATTAAGCTCTCAGACTTCATCACCAAACAAGAAATGATGAAAAAGTTTAATACAATATATGCGCCGATCTCAGCAACCGTGATTTTGAGCACACTTATGAGATATTCAGTTTTATTGCAACAAGGCCATTACATTTACTCGTTTTAAGAAACTTCGCCGTATCACATGTCACGATTGATAAGGCGAACAACCTATGCTTGAATATCAGCAAATAAGCATTTGAAGGAGGCATGCATGCTACTTATTCACATTTTCGCGAAAATACCTTTTGCGTTTTCTCATTTAAACAAAAACCTCACACTCGTTTTAACTTACTTGGCTACTTTTGAATGTTTTTCCTTCACTTCGCTTGGATATTTTCGTCTATACAACTCAGCAAACCTGGCGTCTAATGTCACTTGTCACTTGATGGTTTGCAGGTTCCCAGAAAAAAAACGCTTAACGCTTTCAATAGTGTTGGTTGCATGTTAGCTTTACGCGACTTTGTACTTTTTCAAGGTGGTTGCCAAGGCTTTTTCAGGTGGTTTCGCAAACCTATAAAAGCATGCAGGCAAGAGAAAAAGGAACAAGAGAAACAGGAAAGGTAGGAATGTTAACCTGTTGAGCATAGTCGGTATGCTACCCTGCTCAGGGGAACAGGATGAAAGAGATTGAAAGAAGGGGGAGGAAAGGGAAAGAAAGAGGAAGGAAGGTAGTAGTGCTGACAAACTTGCTTGCATATTTTGGCGTTACAACGACTGCATTGTGGCCTACCTTAAGAAACACACGCGCACACAAACACACGCACCCGCACACAGCCCCCCCCCCCCCACACACACACTCATGATGTACGGTATATTGTGCGATATACAGCATGATCATCATTCTATAGCTGCTCGTGCAACTTTGTTGCCCATGGAAACTTCCGTCATGGCTTGACTGCTTGAACTCTCGATGGCTTTCGGGATGGCATTGGAAAACAGTTACAAGCGTGACCGGCTTGTTCTCAAGGTGAGCGATATTGGTTTTAATAAAGAAGCGTTTAATAGACGCCAACAGCCACCGTGCAGTGAAAAACTCAAACAGCATCTCTTGTTGACGCAACGCCTCTTTTTGATGTTACGTTCTGCGACCAATTCATGCATGGACTAAGGAATAACTACTGGCAACACATTGTTTTTGAAAATAAGCTGACGTTCACAAAGGTCTAATGTGTTGTTTTTCGTGCGTACAGCATTGCCTAAGAAGAGTGAGAAAGAAACAAAACCATGGAATCAGATGAAGAGGCGACTTATCAAGATCGCCGCAACTCTGTCGCAGCAAACAGATAGCAGTGAAGACATTGCTGGCATCACAGTCAGCCGTTAGTCACCAGTGACGCAGGCGTGAAGCAGTTGCGTCTAATTTACGACAAACGCGCGGCCACCTTAAGAAGGCCCGTATCACGAAGGAACGGATGAAATTTCTACCTTTGCGACAATAATGCGTAACTTCGCCAAAGAAAGCTGAAGTAGACACGCAGAACATTACACCAGTTCCGACAGTGACGCGCCACTTACACACTGTCGTCAGCGTGCGCACGGAACCGAAGACCACTGTCAACTCACCTATTCAAATTCTTTATTTTCTGCCTTGTAGGGGTACAGACAGTGGAGGCGCAGAAAAAGCTGTCAGAGACAGCTTGACAAAGCCGCGACACCCTTTTGCTTAGCAGCAGCTTCACAGCAATGTTCATTAAACAACAGTATTAACATAGTGTAATGGCAAATAAACAATAATCGACAAATACAAAAGAGACTCTAAAAGATACTATAAAATAGAGTATAAATAATATTCACATTAAGCACAGAGATATGAAAAAAAAAGAAAAAAAAAAAAAACTAAGTTTACATATTAACGTACATAGCACGCAAAGTATTCTTTGACGAACTGAAGAGATCAAAACCACTATGTAAATATGAATTTAGAAGGGAAGGAAGAGTAAATTGCAGGCGTTGTCGACCCAAGTTTATTCTGGGTGTCGGCACAACCCAAGACTCTCCATGCCTTGTCATAAATGTCATTTTTCGTGCATGCAAATCAGCAAGGTATCGTAGATGGTTTATATTTTTTAGAGTTTCGAGTTGAAACCTGACACTCAAACGGAATTTGTACAAGTTCTCGATCTTTATTACATTACTTTGCAAAAAGAGATCCGCACTGGGCGAGTGCCAGGGTACATTATGAACATGACGAAGGAATCTCTTTTGCAGAATGTAGATACGCTGGAGACAGCCAGGAGTAGTCGTGCCCCAGACTAAGTGGCAATAGTTTAAATAGGAGTAAAAAAGGGAATTGTACAATAGTAGTTTTATTGGTTTTGGGAGAACGTATTTGAGCCTGCCTACGATCCCAGTTATTTGAGCCAGTTTCGTTGAAATGTGGTCCACATGCCGTTCCCAAGACATAGAGGAGGAAAAAAACCACTCCGAGGCACTTAAATTGTTCAACCACATCTATACATCGTGAGTTTAGTTTAATGCCGAAGGAAAAAGGAACTGGTTTATTTTTAGGGCGGAATACGACAGCTTGTGTTTTCTTCTCATTGATACGCATGCACTTGGATTCTGACCATTTTTGTAGCTCACTCATGGTATCATTGCAATCCCGAACAAGGATATCAAGATTATTTCCAGTAAAAAATGATGAGCAGATGAGCAGGTTGGTGATGTGCTATGCACCCCCCAACCTGCTCATCTACAAGGAACTACGACAACTGGTGAAAAAAAATGACTGAGCCCTTTTCGGCGAGAACACGTTCATATATCAGAAGTTGCATTCAACGACAGTATAGCTAATCTGCCTCTCGTGAGGGTGGAGGGCACTAAATTCAGCCTTTCGTCAAAAAATTGGTTCGGGGCTTGCAAAATTGCAATCTGAGCCATCAATCAGGTAGCGGAGCAAAGATGGATCATGCTACACAAGCTGATTCAGCAGCTGCATGAGTACGAGGTGATCTCAAATGAAATTTATGTACATTACAAACGACTAGCGGACCTCAGCGCGAACGCCGTAAGAGGTCAACACGTGGCTTGTGAGTTTCCGTCGGCTACGCAGCTTGCCCTGCAGCATGCCAAGAGGAACCTCAATAAACATTAACGTCGTGTTATTTGGCACTCACACTATTCACACTGCAAGGCCCCGCCACTCTTCGTATAGTAAAAAGAAAAAGATAAATCAAAGCCTCTTCATTCGTGGAAACTACCGTTCACGATGAACTTGGCGACTAAATTGTGCTCGTACCCTCAATCACCCCTCATTGTGGCCACGAGAGGAATACTTAAAGGACAGTTGTGCAGAAGCTTTGACCTAACCAAGGTACACGGCTTAATTGAGATTGATAACTTCAGAAGTGATCACTTTAATAGCACTGGATGAATATACAGTGCCATTGGATGACCGTTTGAAGAACTGGTAGCACATTAGACATTTCGAAAGCACCTAGAGTCTTCGCTTCAAGGAAATGCTGACACACTCATCTGTGTGAACACTGCAGTTTTCAGTCAGAAACATTCACCTCACCTGTAGAGCTTAGCTGAAAATATGTGCTTGAGTTCAACTACGCGTTAGTATTCATAAGTGTGGCTTGTTGGTTAAACAAGTGAAGCCTGCAGGTGGTCCGATAAAAGCCGAAGGTATTTCCGCTGGTGACAAGGTACGTGGATCTACAAGTGCGTGCCCTTCAACCAACAAGCATGAAGTGGCATTTCTTTCTTGGATTCCTAACATTCACAACATGCACACAATATGCACCTATAAAATGCTCCAAAACTGTGGCCAGCGGCCTTCAAAAACTGCCGTAAAATGATAATCGCTGATTTTTGTCATTCTACCACCAGAAAGCTCTTCAAGACCTGTTGGAGCTCTTCTATAAAAGTATACTCGTTAGGCCTTGCAAGGAACATAATTGTTGCATCTGATATGGCACAAAAGTGTGGGTGCTTTTTTTTTACTATTCAACAATCATTGTGCCAATGAACCATTCATCTTTACTTTCCGCACCATTATCATCCATAGGCCATAATTATGTCCAGCTCGATCGCGAAATAGTTACCATTGTGTACGCTGAGCACAGTATATCGCGGACGGACATGTAACCATTCTGACATGTCACAGGCCACGCTTGGGTATCCTGCAACCCCGGAATTACATTTGGCACACACCATGGATTAGTAATACCAGATGGTGCATTGAGATTGCTATGAAATCGTGTTGAAAGCAAGCAGCTTAACAAATATGCGTCGAAGGCTACTTCTCTAAAAGATCATTCAAGACTTTACTCATGTAGGCTGTGTGTTAGTGTTCAAAGGGTGCGACTGCTGATCCAATGGTCGCGCAATTGAATCCCGGTTGTGCTTGTCGAATTTCGAATAAATGAACATGCCAGAAGGCTCTACACTTAAATTTAGAGGCCCGTTGAAAAGTCCCTAGTCGACATGCTCGAGCCTTTCTCGAATAGTGATTTTGGGCCTCGAAAACACCAAAAATATATTCCAACTTTATATTCTAATAATATATCCCACTTACCGCGAGATGACTGCAGATCCAATGTTTTCCAATTCCCTAGCTCCTATCGCTTTTCTGCCCGCCTCCTCAGAGTGCCCTCCAAGTGGAGTCCCTTTTTACCACATTGTCTTCGGATACACTGGAAATCCCCCTCTCTCCCCCGCATCGCAAGGCAGCCTGTCATGTAGACAGACGAAAAATGATAAGATGCACTCCTTGCATCGCGGAGTCCAGACGCGTCAGTTCGCAGCATCTACAAGAGTTCCAGAGTAATTGCTCTGCCTGTGTTTTCTCCTTGACATTGAGTACAGTGCTGACTCAAAGTTGGCGTTACAACCACTACACCATGGCCTACCCGAAATATGCGGCCGCTTTATTCATACGCTGTCTCAGCGTGCCATGGTCTAGCCACCTAGATAATGTCGTTCCTCCCAATGGTAGAAATCACTCCAATTAGCATGGTTTTGCGAAAATTTTATTCCTTTTCTTCCTGAGCTGTACTGCTGAAGAACGTGCTGACATATTTTGGTTTTACAATCACTACATCGAGGCCTACCTTAGAAAATCTCACTGGGCGGTCGTTAAATACCTCGTCGGCAAGAGCTTTAATGTGAATCTTCAGTGGATCTCATTCCACTCTTGAATTGAAGGCAATAAAAAGGCTGATGCCCTTGAGCGTGTAGCGTGGTCTGGTGTTCTAAACGTAAGAGCTCCTAATAGTTACGAGAATGACAACGATGTAACACGCCATCACTTCAGAATGACCAACAAGTATCCACATTAAGAATGTAGAGGCCACACGTTATCTTGAAAAAAAGCGGCGCCGTTGTACCGCCTAAGATCTGACTTCGCACTCACCTTGCCTTGAATGTACTAGTTCTAATACACTCTACCTCAGCTTAAGCATTCAAAAGTGGGTGATGTGCTTCCCGTATTGTATCTTCTGTGTTTACATCAGTAACATTCAACTTTTTTTTCGGTTTTTGCCTGCCGTTTAATATGGTAATAACAGAGATCGTCCGTGGCTCACAAATAGGTGGTCATAGGCACCTGGTATTTGAATATTTTCGTTTTTTTCATGGGCCCGCAGCAACGAACACGTGATTGTAACGATTTTTATTGCTTTTTTGCAAGACACTGAGCTGTTGAAATTGTAGTGACAAAACTCAATAGTTCCGGAGCTTCTCAGGCGGAATAGTTGTCGGTTGTTTAAGCTAAGCTCTTTCCGTTTGCGCTTCTTTACTTCCTGTGCTCGTCCAATTGTATGCGCAACGACACATACCACAAGCTGATTCGGCCAGCTGCAACATCACAACCACCACCACCATTACCTGGCTACATGCACGGCGAAATGAGAGGGCCTTGGATGAGGGCAGGGGGAATCAAATGGTTGAAGCTTGCTCACTTAAGTTTTCTCCCATGCCGTAATCTGGCATCTCCTAATCCTTCGTACTGCCTATCTGCTCATATTGTTTGTCTTGTTTGTCTATGCAATGCACTTAGAGCGTATCACTACTTGCGTTATCGTGCAGCAAAGTATTGCGAGCATCCTTTACAGGCAACTATGTTGAAATGATTGATCTTAACTTTGCGCTCCTAATTTATGTTCTATTATATCTAGATTACTTATCAGCAGCAGCACCGCTATTGGCACGGCGACTGCAACACTACTGTTTGCTGTTACCACTGCCTGTGAATTTCTCATGACGAGTTTTCAAATGGATATAATGAACATGTTCGGCTGCCGAGGACGTACCATACTTACTGGCTACGTATTCAAGAAGGTCAGTGGTTTTTCGTACTGTTAATCGCACCTAGGTCTTGAATAGATACGCATGAATAAAACCAACACAGTCCTTTATGGTGCACTGAGACAGCCACCTGGATCCGGATTTGGAAGTGCGGGTTGTTTGTCACGTGACCTTACAATAGCGATTTTTCTCAGTGTCTCGTCTACACGGCTCGCGGACGAATAGCCCTAGCTTCTTTTTCGCATCGGGATTCTAGAGGCTAAAAGCTGTAGCTTCAGTGGAAGAACCAACAGTGTCCACGGCAACTATCGCGGTTTTCGTCTGTTGTAGTCGTACGGCTGTCCTCGCCTCGATGTTAGTTCATCCCATGCTGCTGCAAGGTTCAGTTAATCTCGCTGGCGGTATTACAATTCTATCACCTCTGAAAAAGGTATCAGTTGGAACGCGTGGTGATTGGCCGGTTGGCGAACAGCTGGGAAGTTTCTGATTTTATCCTTGCACAAGCGTAATCCTACGATAGGAAAAGTGGTGCGGTAATGGAGAGCAGTTGTATCAAAACACAGCCTTCTTTTCAACGCTGCTGTGAACCGAGAGATGAAAACACGATGTGCAGTGATGCAATGAGCATGGTCGGTACCTGGTGTGTGCAGAAAAAAGACTACCGGTATAGGTTGTCTGATCAGTGTCATCACTCTACCCTTCTGTCATATGCGGGACACGACCTCACAAGCGACCACAGCGAGGTTACTCTTCATTGGCTCTCTGTACGCAGTTTTTTTCTTGTCATATAGCACCTACACTAGTAACGCTGTTTTTACGAAACAAATTACAATCATCGTCAGTGCTCGGCGCTTGGCAAAGTGAGTGTCGTCACAGTGCACCGAAATGCGGCGTCGTTTTCTGTATGCCTCCGCCCACGCTGTCGACCTTACTCTCTAACCGGTTTGCTGGTAGTCAGCCTCTAACTGCGGTCGAGAGTAATCTCGCTCTGCCCTCGTCCACAAGCACCCCGTCCATTATGTGGATCGGCCTGAAGGTGGATAAACCGTCCGCGTCGACAACAAATCAGAATTCAGTCCACCGTCTGGATGCACCTTTTGACACGACTTTCTAAATTGCTAAAGGTATCGCTCTCTTCATTTTATGGTATTCAATTCTGTGGTATTTATATTTGAGCTATGTACTTGTAGACTTATTTATCACATGAAGTTGCATTGTTTCACCGCTTTTTGCTTTTCAATGACTGTGTGAAATGACCACTGTTTTACACGAACTCATTTTCATATGTTCCTACTATTATATTATATTACAACTCATGTACATTTATTTACCTTATTTTGTTGTACGCTGTGCATAGCTGCCATAGAGGGCCTTCACGCCTTCTCAAAACTGTTTGCTGCAGCTTTTCGAATGAATGAGCTATTAAAAAATTGTAAAAAAATGATGAAAGTAAGGATTTACTTCATTTTTTGATTGATTTATGTTTCACCGGGATGTGTTTCTGGATTGGTTGACTCATACAGACAGGGTTTATTGGGCTTTTAAAACGCTTTGGAACACTCAGCGGGTGTATCTGCACGTGCAGCCGCCAGGACTGAAACACTTGTCATTTCAGGTTACGACGATGTCTACTCTGACCAGAGCACGCTACACGGCAGGCCGCATCAGTTCGATCCTTTCAGTCGACTGTTGGCAGATCGGTACCTGCTTCTTCACCGTTGCCCTGCCCCTTTTTGGAGCCTTGTCGCTGCCTTTGGTCTTCTGGATGCTCGCAACGCGTGCCGGTGTCGGCCCTTCGCTCTGCTGCGCTGCGTGGACCGTTATTGTGCTCTGCCTTCCCTTGTTCTGCTCTTCCTACCAGAAGTTCATATGGGTGAGTTCAGGTGCGTTTAGGTAGGCGAACTTATGTTAGCCTACTTCCAATGATTTTGTTTGCTGCGCTTATGTAGCGAACTTCTTGCACAGTGCGAAATTTATCTGAACCATCCGCAAGCTTACGGGTCCCTGTTCATGATTACTTGGCTTCTCGTATGTGGTGACTTGCGTAACAACACTGGTTATGTAAGCAAGCATTCATGGCCAAATATTCACGGTCAGTTTTCGTGAGTAGATGCGAGATCGGAACAAGCCCAAAGGAACACAGATCAGTTGCGGGCAACAAGCATCCTTGTCTGGAGAAAAAAAGAACCGATGCAAATTCAAATCAAACCAAGCAGTGATGAGCTGAATGCAAATGCAGACATGTAAGCTGACATCGCATCACAATATTTTGCAGTTCATTTTATGCACGCGTGGTATTACAGAGAAGTTGCAGGTGCCACGGCGTTCGAGAAGTGGGTGCAGCATGTATAGTTTACTCTAAGTCTTCAAGGATTGCTTCATTATAGGTAAGCTTTTGTAGTCTGTATCTGGACAGTTACACATTCACTCTTTCGAGCTTTCGTGTACCTCCAGAGAGACTACGGAAAGCGACGGTTTGCTGCGTAACACAACGACGCGAGAAACTGTGTGTACCTTATGGGGTCTACAAGTTCCCCTTTTAAGCAAAAACAAGCTTAAATGAGCTTTCTTGGGGCTATTGACCATATGACAAAGGTTTCTAATGGAACTCTTATAACAAAAAAAAAACAATTCTCCACACACGTATACACTTCACACATATGCATTAGGTGCACATGTAATGTTTTACATAGGCACGTATGTAGCCTAATCTGCAACGCTTCATTATTTCGTATGATTCCTTTTCCCGTAACATTTTATATCGGAAAAAAAATGCAAAGTGCTGTTCCCGCTAACAAGGGTGAAATTTCTATTCTATTCCGCTGCGACAATGATACGAACATAGGAGAGAGAGCATAAATTTAGAGAAAGACAAAGAGGTCAACCAGAAGTGTATTTCGGTTTCCTACCCTGCACAGTGTGGGCTTAAGGTTGGAACCAGCAAAGAGTGAATCAAGTGGGCTTGGAGCTCATTTTGAAAATCTCCAGTCTCTGAACGTCTGAGGGCTCAAGAGGCGAGAAACAAATGTTTCTTTTTATGTTTAATCTACAACGCATTGTGATAACATGGTCTCTGGATAAAGGCACTGGTAATAAAATGACCGAGATTGAACAGCTGATCTCGCATCGCGAAGTGCAACGCCATAGTTGCTGAGGCGTCGTGTTCGGGCATTTGAAAAATAACGCTAACCCTTCCGGAGACTTTTCAAATCATTCAATAGAGAAACCAATCATTATCGGCACGCAGACATAAACAAGAATAAAACTACGGGATCAAGTAACCGTATAAAAAATAAAAAAAACTCGACATTGTGGTACTATATGTAATAATAGCGAAGCTTCTGCCCCAACCTAGCACCGACGCAGTTGGGGCTTGGTTGTATTAGTTTAATCCGCCATGGTCAGACCCAACGAGGCTTAACCCGGCACAGGGCCACCGAGTCAAGCCTAATGAGCCCCCCTCAGTACTTATTTTTTTCAATCAAAATATAAATCTGACTTCATCCAAATAATATTATCCGGATTAGTAAGTCTCCAAACGTATTCGATGGCATTTTCCGGGTGGTCTGCATTGTCAGGTTTTATTTTCTAATTAGGCCGAATTAGCCTAACCCAGCATGCCTCATGCCTAGCCTGCCTAGGCAAATTTGGCTTAATGCAGATGAGCTTGGCCTGTACTTGCTTGGTTGAATTAGCTTAGTAATTCGGCTTGATTATTTAGTCCTAATAGGGACAACACAATTAGGTGTGGTTTATTACGCTTGGTAACGCTTAGCTTGTCGACCATTCTAAACAAAGCTTAAATTGACCATGCTACACTTCGCTTAATTAGGCTCGCCTTACCCAGCTTTAAGTAATTATTTTTGCTGGATCATGCTCAAGTTCGCTTATTATACTCGACCATGCTTAAATACACTTGGCTAGGCCCCAACAAAGCTTGACTTCGGCTTTACGCACCGATGACATAGCCTGGCTGAGTTTTCTCTTTGCACAAAAAGGACTGATGAATATAACACCTCGACTGTCAAAACTCTTTTCGGGTTCACTTGCTGCAGGGAAAAGTAGTATCTGCTCGCGATGAGCGACTGAAGGTCATCTCGGACATGCTGGCAACAATCCGAGTCGTCAAGATGTACGCCTGGGAAGACGCCCTCCAGGAGAATGTCACGGGCTTCAACGAAAGGGAGCTGAAGTGGCTTTTCCGAGTCAACCTCTTGGACGCCATCTTAGACTGCATCTACTCATCCACAAGCTCTGTGGTGTGTGTCGACTGATGCAGAGATAACCTTCTCTCTTTTTAGCTACTTGTGTCATAGGTTTACAAAGGGCTAAAATGGCAATTCTTCCTCTGAGCCAGTAGGGTGAACTTGGTGCATGCCGAAAGTAAGTGCTATGACAATGTCCTCTCGCAGATAAAAGCTTAATCATACGTTAATAATGCCTTTTGTAATACAGGAAAACTGCTGAATGCAGACTACCGTTGCATCTACTTTTCAAGTGTTGGCGTGTATTGTTTCGCACGCTCATAGCGTTTAACAACGAATCATCAACTAGGGCAGTTACTGTACCTCATTTGAAAAGGTCTAGCCGCATGAAGAACATGATACAAAAGAGAATACACACGCTCGGTTCCCTACAATCTGGAACAATTTCGGCTGCTCTGTAGTTAATTATGTCTATAACATGTTCGCAATGTCGCATTAACTGCATAGCTGGTGTGTCCAGGGAATGTCGCGTTCATCAATTCTTCTGAAGCTTTTGACTTTCCTCTTATTTGCGACCTACTGGTATAACAAAACATCATGTCAAATAACCTCTTCTTAGTTCGGTATTCGTCGGCATTGTCAGTTAGCTTTCATCAACGAACTGTAATCGTCTCCTGTTGATTTCCCGTCCGATGTTCCTGAGGGTTGTGGAATAGATCATATTTAAAGCGAAAACCTTACTGTCTTGTTGGGCAGTCCCGTGAGTGATATACGCAGGCGAGTGAAGTCTATACGAAAAATACACGCCATCGATAACGTCAAGTCGTAGCGCCGACAAACAAGTCACAAAAATTTCATACACCTGTGGCATCAGCGTGACATCACTGTCAAGGGATATTATCTTGCCTTCAAAAGACATCACATGGCGTGATTAGTGCCATGTGATATCATGGCGTTTATCATGGTTCATACTTCAAAGTAAAATTGGTGTGAGCTGCAAAATAGTAACCAAGAACACAGTAAGGCAAGGGTCACAAGGCAAGGGTCACATTCAAGGGTCACAAATTGTAACCTTCAGCCAAACATTCAAATATTAATTATTATAGCAAGGTCGACTCGTAGCAGTTCGTTTATAATCACATTTTTCTTGGGTGGCTGTAGACCACATGAAAGTGCTGTTTCTATTTATGAAAATCACTCTCTTGCAACATCCGTCATATCTCTTCGTGATTCGTGTAAAATGTGGCATACTAACATCAACAACAGTCACACTGTTGCGATGTCTTTCACCAACACTCGAGCCTTTTCATCTCTTTATGAATGGCGTTCTGTTTAAAAGAGCTGCAGTGCCCACTTACCCCACAATCTGATGACGTTAAGGCCGGCACTCTCAGCTGACACCTTTATACAAGCCGGGAAAGGCAAGGCGAAAAAATTGCACGCCTTCGCCTTATTCGTAGTATCAACGTTATTAAAGCGAAAGGCTTTGATAGCAAAAGCAGCCTTCGGTATCCTCTGTCGTAATGATAAAAGTAATCATTGAATGACGTACATGATGTAAACATGGCGTCACTTGTCTCTAAATTTTGTGCGTCATGCATTTTCGTGCGCATGTGTGTATGTGTTCGAGTATACCTTCATGCCAAATTGAAGACTCTAATTTTTTGCGGGGGGGGGGGGGTGTATGCAGGGCTGAACCCCTCAGCCCTCTAGCTCCGCCGACGTCATCTTTGCGTCACTATGGCGTCAGTTAACGTCACCTAACACGAGTAATCACACGGCTTAGTGAAACGCAAGCCGTTCTCTGAGGAAGCGCTGCAAAAACTAAGTGATGTGCAGGAATACTTTGTGGGGAGGATCAATGTAATCTAATCAGAAGAAGAGCAAGAAAAATAGCACTAAGGTTACTTTCCTTTCCTGTAATTTGAGGGAAATGACCAATTGTTTATTCCGCTTGGGAGGTTTGGGTGGTTCCTTTCCATAACACTTCTGGGGGTTCTAATAATCAACACATGGTAAATAGTAAATACGTAATTTATTCACAATGTAAATCTTATGAAAATATATTTCGTTGTTTTCTTATTATTTCATGGTCTTCAGGCAATAAATATGTGCGCGAAGTTTTAGCTCTTTGCTTTCTTCGACAATTTGTCATTAATATGTTCATGAGTAATTTTTTGTTTTAGTAGATGCCGATTGGGTTTATGTCGTTTTTGTATCTCCTATTTTTGAATGATTTGGTAATAAGAAAAAAAGCTCAATATGATCTGATCCATGACGTCACTTTGTGTGAGGTATAATACTTTGGTGAAATCACTTATAGAGATCGCAACTACTGTAGAAAGCTCCTTTTAACAATTCAGCAGACGGAATATCTTCTTTCAGACGGCATGTAACATAAATCTACACAACCGTCCATAAACTATGAACATTCAGTAACAATGATGTTTCCGCTTTATTTTGGTTGCAATAGTTCTGTACATATACGTACATACATAAGAGATGTTGTAGAGAGTATGCTTTCTTACACAATAATGCACTGATTATTAACCTTCTGCTGTGTCATGACGATTTACTTGACAGCTTATGATCATCTTGTTCTCGACTCTACCGATACTGGAACCGGGCATCATTCTCACACCAGCATTGGTTTTTACTTGTGTCTCGCTGCTGTACACAACAGACCTCGCCATGAGCACCTGCGGACAGGCCCTGAGAAATCTCAGTCAAGTAAGTAAAGTGAATAATATCGTACCCATATGCATGCGTGTGGATGGCAGTGTGGCAAAAGGGTGGCCGCTCCCTTCCTTCCCCCCGCTGTTCTCCTAACATGAAGGGAGGCAACATCTACCTTATACATTAACAAAATAGGAAGGAGGGGCGCTGCGATGAACATTCGCCTCCCCTCAAGAAGTCTGCACACGCCTTATATCGATGGACTCACTTGAGGAGGGATCAGAATTGATTTGTGTTTCCGCGTAAAATAATTTTAGTGTATCCTATGCAGTCTCCTAAAACACAAAGGCGAAAGCCATGGGTAGGAGTTTGTCCTATTGTAACCGGGAATATTGCATACGTGAACGCCGGCTGGGCTAACACTGCACACAGTATGCAAGGATGCAGGACGAGAGGGCAGTTGAAACACAGCACCACAACAACATCGTCGTCTTCATTCCGTCTGCGTCATTTCTGCACCCGTGCCTGAGGTACCTTTCTATACCCGTGACATTATCCCGGGCGGCAAAGCACCGTCCAGGTGCCTGCTGTTATTAGACGGACGGGTCACTGTGATAGGGCTTCAGGCGAGACACATGCACAATGTCACTTCTGGATGTAACAGTGGGGTTCGTAGTAGGAGAAATTTCATAGGTGACAGGTGTGACTTGGCGCAGAACTTGGTAAGGCCCAACGTATTGCGATAAAAGTTTCTCGCACAGGCCGACACGACGGGATGGCAGCCACAGTAGCACGAGAAAGCCGGAAGAAAAATCGGCAACCCTATGTCGGCCGTCGTAGAGTGACTTCTGTGCTCTCTGGGACGATGAGAACCTGGTGCGGGCTACTGTACGTGCGATCAGAGCATGAGAGATGGCATCTTGTTCGTACGAAGTGTTGGATGGAAGGTCATGCGCAAGCAGGGTATCGAAAGGTAGTAAGGGATCATGGCCAAAGAGAAGATAAAATGGTGAGTGGACGGCAGTTCCATGACGGCACGAGTTGTAGGCGAAGGTTATGAACGGAAGGGCAGTGTTCCAATCGGTGTGGTCGTCAGAAACACACATAGCAAGCATGTCCGTCAGTGTGCGGTTGAGGCGCTCAGTACGTCCGTTGGTCTGAGGATGGTAAGAAGTCGTAAAGTTGTGCCGCGTAGCACAGGATATAAGGAGGTTGTCAACCATACGAGACAGGAAGCAGCGGCCATGGTCCGTGAGTAGGTGAGAAGGAGCACGATGCTGAAGGATGATGTCATAGAGTAGGAAATCTGCAACGTCTGTTGCGCAGCTGGTCGGTAGCGCTCAAGTAATTGCATACCGAGTGGCATAATCCGTAGCTACTGCTATCCATTTGTTTCCCGTTGCCGATGTTGGTAAGGGCCCTAGCAAATCCAAACCCACACGATAAAACGGCTCGGCAATAGGTTGAAGGTGAGCGGTAGGGAGAGACGTAGGCTTCTTCCGACGCTGGAGCAGGTCACACGCTGCAACGTAGCGGTGAACGGAACGATAAAGGCCCTTCCAGAATACGCGTCGGCGGACGCGATTATAAGTTCTGGAGACATCTAAATGTCCAGCAGTTGGGGCGTTGTGAAATTCTTGCAAGATGTTCTTGCGCAGATGACGTGGGATGACAAGCAAAAGTTCTGAACCATCGGGCTGTAAGTTGCGGCGGTACAGAACGTTGTCTTGAAGAAAAAATAGGCTCAGTGAAGGGTCTTTATGGCCGGATTGAAGACGCTCAATCATCAATAGCAGCGATAGATTTCGGCGTTGTTCGTCGGCTATTTGCAGAAAATCTGACAGGGAGTTGAGGGGCTAGGATGTTGGCATCAGCTTCCAACTCAGAGGAGTCAGGTGGATCAACAGGGTGTCGAGATAGGCAGTCGGCATCGCTGTGAAGGAGAAATCTACACTACATTGTACACTACAGAGAACGTGCACTACAGAGAACCAGACTTGTACACTACAGAGAACGTGTACTCCTGCAATCGTGATGCCCATCGCCCGAGTCTTCCTGTAGGATCCTTAAGGGTTGACAGCCAGCACAGCGCATGGTGGTCTGTGATGACTGCGAACGTGTGTCAATATAGGTACGGACAAAATTTTGCGATAGGCCAGATGAGAGCCAGGCACTCTCGCTAAGTAATTGAATAGTTCCTTTCCGACTGAAAAGGTAGGCGGCTGGCGTACGCTATGACACGGTTTGTGCCGTTCTGCAATTGTGCGAGTATTGCCCCTACGCCATGGCCACTTACGTCGGTGCGTAGCTCCGTTCGAGCAGCTGGGTCCAAATGAGCCAATACAGGTGGGGATGTGAGCACAGAAATCAACGACACGAAGGAATGTTCTTGGTCTTCACGCCAGGAAAAACCACGTTCTTTTTGAGGAGATCCGTGAGGGGCGGAGCGATTTCCGCGAAGTTGCTGACAAAACGGCGGAAATATGAACAGAGTCCCAAAAAGCTGCGGACTTCTTGCGTGGAACGTGGGACCGGAAACTAACGCACTGCACGGACTTTATCAGGGTCGGGTCGTGCACCAGCAGCGTCAACAAGGTGGCCAAGCAGCTTTATCTGACGGTGCCCAAAGGTGCACTTCGACGCGTTAAGCTGGAGGCCAGCACAGCGAAAAACGTCAAGGATGACCGATAGACGTGGACGATGGCTTTCGAAGGTTGGCGAGAAAACGATTACATCGTCTAGATAGCACAGGCACGTCGACCATTGAAAATCGAAAAGAAGGGAGTCCATCATGCGTTCAAAAGTCGCTGGCGCATTGCACAACCCAAAAGGCATGAATTTAAATTGATAAAGCCCGTCGGGTGTTATGAATGCCGTCTTCCCGCAGTCGTAGCCATCGACTGAAATTTGCTAATATCCAGATCGTAGGTCTAGGAACGAGAAATACTTGGCACTATGAAGGCAGTCAAGCACATCATCAATTTGAGGTAGAGGATAGGCATCCTTCTTATTCGATTGAGACGGCGATAGTCGGCGCAGAACCGCCAGGTGTTGTCCTTCTTTTTAACAACCACAACAGGTGATGCCCGAGGACTGGTTGAAGGCTCTATGACGTCTTTGTCGAGCATTTTCTCTACTTCCTTCTGGATTATTTGGCGGTCTGAATGAAACACACGGTAAGGACACTTATGAAGGGGACTGGCATCGCTAGTGTCGATACGGTGAGCTACGATGCTCGTGCGGCCCAAGGAACGTTCGTTGATATCAAAAATGTCGAGGTAAGCAAATGGAAGACCATGGAGCGCGTCAACTTTGGACGGCGACAGGTCGTTCGATATCATTTTGTCTAGGAAAGCTATACTTAGTGTGGCTGCGACAGGTTCGGCTACGGTCTTGATGTCAGGAGTGAGAGATGAAATTAGAGATTGCTCCAGAGTGGATAGTTCTGCTGAGGCAATACCTTGAGGAATGACCTGGGTAGACACGAAGAAGTTGTGGACAGGGAGAAGCATCTTGTTGTCACTAATCCTCACTATAGTATGAGGAAGTACAATTTTCCGGGAAAGGGTCAAGTCAATGAGTGGAGCTTCCAAGTAGTCGGCATCAGGAACAGGTGGGAGCGACGACATATAAGGGTACACAGTGGCCTGAGGCGGTAATCGTAAACACTCAACGGACCGTAGCCGTGTGCGAGCTGCAGGAGGGACATCAGAGTACACAGGCCGCTTTAGCTGTAAAGTCCCGGTTGAACAATCAATGAGGGCTGAATGCGCGGTCAAGAAGTCAATGCCGAGAATCACGTCGTGTGGGCAAGCATCTAGAACAGCAAAGAGGACTGAAGTGTGAAGGCCGGCAACAGTGACGCGGGCAGTGCTCATACCAAGAACTGATGTTCGGCTGCCAGCGGCTACTCGCACAGTCGAAGACATGGCAGGAATAAGAACTTTTTTCAGGCGGGATCGAAGACGTGAACTCATAACGAATATGTGGGCACCAGTGTCTATTAGAGCTGTAACGTTCAGGCTATCGATAATAACACCAAGTAAATTTCGTCTGGAATTACTGGTCAGTAGATGTTT
Source organism: Rhipicephalus annulatus (assembly GCA_013436015.1). NCBI lineage: Eukaryota > Metazoa > Arthropoda > Arachnida > Ixodida > Ixodidae > Rhipicephalus > Rhipicephalus annulatus. The sequence goes on along the minus strand of WOVY01003821.1, from coordinate 108,142 downwards.
TTCGGTCCAAGTTGTCAATGCAGCGCCACCTCCAGGAGCTGCATCTGTTAGTTTCCCGAGAACTCCCCAGAATATGCCGGTGACGGGGAGTGACGGCGTTGATAGGAGCGGGGCTGGCCACACTAAGGGGACGGCGAGCGGCTGCACCGGGACATCGGCGTAGGATGGTTCGGAGCATTGCGTAGAATGGCTAGGTGGCAGGTCCTGAAGGTGGTCATCGGAAAAACGAGGTGGTGATTACTGCCCACGATTCTGTCGGTGGTCGTCTAGAAAACGTTGCCGGAAAGGTCATATATTGCAGCAGTGGCGGGAAATGTGGCCAACGCGATGACAAGAGAAGCATATCGGTCAATCATCTTGTGTGCACCACTCAGATGGATTTCGGCAGCGCGATGAGAACCACGGGACCGACGCGGCAGCAGCAACAAGAGGGGCGGCGAGGTAAGCGTTAGTATTTATGGGCTGCGGTGTCTGGCTGGAGTTTTGGGGAACTAAGACGCCCATGTTGGCAAACTGTTGTCGCACAACAGCCTGAATAAGAGAGATTGGGGCCGAGTTGTCAGACACAGGGGGTTGATAAGCGGAAGGGGCCATGGCTTACAGCTCCTGGCGGACAATTCTTTTGATGTTTGGAGGATTCACGAATGGACGTGGCACCACAGGATCCTCGCAACAAGAAGTCACAGCGGTGTTCGGGAGTCAGAAAAAACGTTGAGTGGTTCTCCTGCTTTTGGCTTGTTCGAACCGCCGACATTCACTGACAATTCAGTCAATGGTGGTACAGTTCTTGCATATCAGAATGTTGAAGGCATCGTCGGCTATGCCTTTCAACAAATTGCTGACCTTGCCTAGTTCGGTCATGTCTTTCTCGGCCTTCCGACACAAGGCGAGCGCGTTTTGGATATAGATGACGTACGACTCGGTGGAAGATTGAACTCGTGAAGCGAGTTCCTGCCTGGCTGCCATTTGTCGAGCAACTGACCGCCCAAACAAGTCACGGAGCTTCTGCTTGCACACGTCCCAACTCGTCAGGTCTTCTTCGTGAGTCTCGTACCAGGCGCGTGCAGTACCTCGCAGGTAAAAGATGATGTTGGCCAGCATAAGCGTCTCATGCCAACTGTATTGCTTGCTGACGCGCTCGTATAAGGTGAGCCACTCGTCAACGTCAGTTGTGTCGGTGCCGCAAAATGTACCTGAATCGAGAAGATGGGAAGGGATCACAGGGGACGGAGCTGGCGTAGACTGAACAAACGGCACACTGCCTTCAGGCATCGTGGCTGGACGAAGCTGACGTCCGCTACGGAGATCCAGAGTCGGAATGTTACCCAGCACTTCCACCAAAAATATGTAACGGGGAGTATTTAATGAGTGAACGCCGGGTGGGCTAACACTGCACACAGTATGCAAGGATGCAGGACGAGAGGGCAGTTCAGACACAGCCCCACAACAACATCGTCGTCTTCATTCCGTCTGCGTCATTTCTGCACCCGTGCCTGAGGTACCTTTCTATACCCGTGACACTATCTTTTATTGGTCGCGTCTGAAATAATTATGTACAAGATGGGTAAATGCGGTATATCTGGCAGAGGCCTTCATTCTAAAGTAATAATAAGTATAGGCTAAAAAAGAAGATCACTCATCGATAATCGAGCGATGTAAACGGAAACGACATCACTTTGACTTCTGTGTATGAGGCTTTCGATCGGGAAAAGATCACACGCACGTCGGATCATACCATCGCTACGGGTCGCAGTGTGCCGCAGCGTCATGTTTTCACCCGTCTTTGTTTTGAAGCGGTGTACTGTTTTGGGACGCCATGAGTCCGACTCATTTTATTGGCTGAGCGTTTGTAGTGTAGATACAAATATAAGCTGTCCGGTTTGTGGCAGCCCTTGTTGTGGCCGAAATCACCTCACAGTATGCGACGTGCCGGTGATCGATCACGAAACGCATCGCGTAGCTCCCATGACTCGGCGAACAAGTTGAGAAAGAGAGCACGGCTTCGGGCATGAGTACGCCGTAATTGCCCGTAGTTCTTTTGATGCAAAAGTGTCTCGCATGAATGATGCATTACTTAGTTACCGCTGTTTTATCTAAACGCTCCAGTAATCTCCACTCCAGATGTTTCGAGAACATGCTTCTATATAATGCAGTTTTCGTCAAGCAGCAAAAGGCAGCACTCAGTAAGATCGGATAATTACTTGTAGTAACAAAGAAATATGACGTCCAAGAAACAGATCGGCTGTTACCTTTTTCGGATAGGATTGTTTTTGTGAAAATATCATTTGCTGAACGCGCTCTTGAAGAAGAGCGCGATTAATTCAAGTGCTTACCAGAACGGAAATCGGGGTGAGCTTTTTAGGAATTCATATGACATCAGGTAGCGCAAAAATACGAAGACGGTAGCCAAGTACGAACACTCACACAGGAGGCAAGCGCTAATTTTTAATTTTATTCTCAGGATTAACGCCTATTTATCAACCAGCAAGGATCAAAACACAAAATTGTCGCCTAAGCACGAACAACTCGTCCAAATATGAAGTGTATCATGTCACAACATCTTGATCAGCCCTTGCAACAGGCACTCAAAACACGCCAAAAACTGAAAGCAAGAGATATGCAGAACACATATTCCAAGGCTCGAGACTTCTTAACGTGGAAATCGAAGGTGCCAGGTTAGCTGTAAAAGAATAGAGTGAGAATAAATGGTATGGAGGTAAACCAGTCAAGAATAACCGGTTTGCTACCCTACATGTTGAAATCATACGAGGGAGTTTGAATGACGGAGAGGAAATGAGGAAAAAAAAGATAGCACATCACGCAGCACATATACAAGTATACGCAGTCGGTACCAGTTCGTCAACCTGGCGTGGAAAGTGACATCACTGTCCCAGCCGCTTGTCCACGTCCGTTTTCCTGAATAACTTCAGCAGTTTCTATGAGCTGCAAGGAAGATAGAGAAATAAATAAAAGGAAGATAAAGGGAGGTTAACCTGGTTGAAGAACTGGTTCGATACTCTGTACGGGGGTGGGGAAAAAAGAGTCGAAATGAGGATAGATATAGAGAGACAAAGGAAAATAAAAATACTGTCCATGCACACACATACAGGGCGTTCTGATCAGAGTCACTTGCAGAGGACGGTTGAACACCGAAAGCACAGGAGCGCCTGCAAAGCCTTCTTCTTCGACGTAATATCCTGTCGGTGGCGCAGGATTCTTTCGTCCGAAAGAATCTGGTTGTCCAGGTGATCGAGTCCGTTGCGGAACGACTGTCACTGCGACCAGTATTGTGGTCATTCACACAGAACATGCACATAATACGCTGGAAGCTAACTCGCCGGGGTATAGGCTCATGGAAGGCTGGCTGCCACACACGAGACAGTTCCTTTGAATAAAAAAAAGCCTCGATGGTGTCTCAGGACAGCTTACTATGCTTCCGGTACAACGCTGTTGTTTCAGTTAAAAGCGGTTCACAACCACACTGCCAACAATTCATCACAACATGTAGGTATCCTGAACCTTTGAGAGAGCTGAAACGCCTTCAAAGCCTGTTGTTCAAACATCTACCCGCCGGGCCGATATAGTCACGTCCGCACGAAAAAGGCTTGCGAATAACATTGCAGGAGCAAGAAGCAAGGCAAATGCAATGACTAGGTAATGTAATTCCTCCGTTCTTTACATACCATGCCTGAAGGTATACTTATCCTTTGTATGGTCTTTATTACTGCACATACATCTCCGCAGTCTTGCACAGATGGAGCCCATGTTGTTTTTCGCGGTGAAAGCATTGTTACCATCATAACGCGATCCCACCTTTTTGTCGCGATCAGAGTGGCGATGGATGTACGGTATACATGCGTTCTTTCTATATGATGATACGGTGCTTGGTATTTGTTGTTTATTAAGTAGGCATAGATTCCCATAATAAAACTTAGGTTGAAGTCAACGCTATAATCTCGTGAGGATGTATGTACCTCGCTACGGTTGTTGTATTTTTGCGATACCTGGTCTAAAAGCTATTCAAATGTATCGCTACGCTTATCTGCCTCTACTGGCCCCTATATTTCATTTTCAGGCAACGCTAGCACTCAAGAGAATTGCCGAGTTTTGTACTGCCGAAGAACAGGACAACTCATCCCGTGATAGCAAGATATCAGTATCAGCGAAGAAAGGTAATGTTCTTGACTTATATTGAATTAACTGGTGGTTCACGGTAAGCAATGGCTTACTAGTGTGCGCTGGCACGTCACGCCACTTTTCGTGAGTCACAATCTCCCGTTCGTGTTCAACAGTTTACATAATCTATTGACCAGCACGCTCTTGAAAAACCTATTTGTTGAGCTTTTGCCATAAGCTTCTTGCAAGTGCACTTGTACTGCTGACGTGGGGATTAGTCGAGAGTTGCATATTTCCCTCGGTGTGTATATTCGTTCCTTTATCTCGTCTAGGTTTCCGAACGCAAACCCACTCACATCTTACCAGCACGCTCAATAATTAATCTGACTAATATTAGCCAAATTCTGAGCATCAGCCAGAGATATTTACAAGTCATCTGAACTGATTTAGCAAGAGATATAAGGCATCCGAAAAAGCAATGCATATTCTAGAACTGGTCATATAGCAGCATTGAATATAGATATGGAAGGTTGGCCTAGAACACATGGGACTGACGCCAATGAGGTTCTTCCAGAGGTTAAACTATAGTGGTGAAAACAGAAATAATGCTCGATAGTTTCGGTCACCGAGGCTGCTGCACGCCTTCCACGATGTTCTGCAATAAAGTACATATTGGGGCATTGCCTAAACTCCGGCACATACTTCCGTGGAACAGTAGATCCAATGCACGAAATATGCAAGCGAGGTGCTTTGAAGGCATCTACTTCACATCCTTTGCCTACACACGGCATGACGCTGTGTGTGCGCTTACCCTGACTGAAATATGCCGGCCCAAGAAATATTGACTTTCCGCTTAATAGTTCTGTGACAACGGCTCAAGAGACCATATCGGTTACATCAATGGGAAAGAGCTTGCGGCTGAACTCAGAAACAGGCACCAAATTAAAATTAGCCAATGATTCTCTTGTTCCTCAATGTGAAATTTGAGCACAGATCTGTACATGATTTCGCAACCTGTTACCTATCGCGTATAATCTGTCTCGTGTGGTACATTGCAATCAGGCGAAGTGGGGCATGGCTGCACCATTGCATTTCCGATGGAGGCGGAAATGCTGTAGGCCCGTGTTCTCAGATTTGGGTGCACGTTAAAGAACCCCAAATGGTCGAACCTTTTGGAGCCCTGCACTAAGGCGTCTCTCATAATCATACGGTGGTTTTGGGACGTGAAACCACACATCTAAATCAATCATATTTTCGGGGAAGACGGGCGAGGCACCCCGATGCTGTGCGCAGAAAGGGGCACCGAATCTATTTTAACTAAAAAGAAAAAGAGATGCCTGCAAGTTCTTTGCAATCTAATCAATTTTTCCTGTCTTACACACTAGACAGATATCTGAAGTTCCCTGACATTTATTTACGAGTATCGACCTTAACGTTTCAACTTTTCGCCCTGACATGCTCAAATATAAAAATTTTTTCTTCGCCGTGAAGTAGGCCCACAAGTGGCAGCACCATCGACGCATTTTGTGGATAGGTGGCTGGCGGAACGTATGCAGTAGTAAAGTATTCACGGATATAAGCAGGGCAGTGTTGGGCTAAGTAACGCACATACTTTAGTTGCCACCGCTTTCAGTTTGAGCTATACCGGTGCAATTTTGACTCCAACGCGTAGATAAGATTCGCTAAATGACACGATTATTTCGAGACATTGCCCATCCCAGTCTTCATACTTAAAAAATGCGTCGTTGGAATCTGTGAGTGCTGTACAAAGCGACGCTTCGCTGTGAGCGGTTTGAGTCGATTGTTGTCGAATAAAGTGCAGTGCCCCCAGCCTCCTGGTGATATATAAGCTCGTTATTTCTGCAATAATGCACGAAGACAGCCAATAATTTCTATTACGTGTGAGAAAAACGTAATCTGCAAATATATCAGCTGCTGGCCTGCACTGAGAGACATGCTCTCGCACTATGCTTGGTGCGTTTTTAGATGCGAACCATTTCCTGGCGTACTTACTCCCTGTCGGTTCTTACGTGGGACACGCCTCCTACGCGCTAAGCGCGTCTTGCAGGACAAAAATAAAGCTTTTCCATCCCATGCATGCACTTTTGGCGTCGTTCCGTGTATTCATCTATCTAGCCACCTACGTCTGAGTGCTCTCGTGATCACACCTCAACTTGGGGTAAGCCAAAACCAGTATACGAGAGAGAGTAAGATGGTTTAACGAATAAGATCTGGTTGTCACGACATGAACAATGTCACAATCCTGTCGCGCACGTCGTCAAACAATTCCCGCCATGCACTTGATGGTGTAGTCCCTAAATGTAAATACAGTTGATATGCGTAACATAGCATTCGTATTTACTTGTTATGGCATTCAGGAGCAGTCAACGTGGAGAAATGTTCCTTTTCTTGGTCCCTTCCGGACGGTGGTACATCCGAAGCCCAACTTGAAGACGTCAGCCTGGAAGTAAAACCCGGGTCCTTGGTCGGCGTTGTCGGATTCGTTGGTAGCGGCAAATCCTCGCTGCTTTCTGCTATACTGGGTGATATGCACGTCATAGAAGGCAGAGTCACATCCACGGTAAGTCGACAAGTAGTGCAGCGAGGGGCCTCCTCCAGTCTATTTCAATCCGTCGCACGAAATTCGAGCAGGTGTATGGGCTTATCAGAGACCAATAGAGACATTTATTTGAATAAATTTTGCTGACTGAAGTGTGAGGCGACTTTGTTATGGAAGCAACCTCATTTTAATACATGTCTTAGCGAGACACTGTGAAATAATTTTGCCACCCAGGGTTTTATACAATGCACTCAATCCCAACCCCTGGGCACCTCTGCGCAGCGCCTTACATGGAAGGAGCCTGTCTTAGGTGGTATTGAAGTATGAATCTCTAATTGCACGACGTTATCAGTTTGGTGCGTATCATCATTGTTTGATGTGCCAAAGTACTTTTTCTTTGAATACATAGATGAACTCTCGTTCTAGGGCATGTAGATGACCATGGCACCGAAACACCGCCTGTTAGCATGAACATTACGTGGTTCCGAAAGGCGGAGTTTACCTTTTATGTCTGGCATTATCCGTGTTAAGGATAGAGAAGTAACAGAGGAAGAGGGAAACACTACTCACCCAGCCGAGGAAGCTGGCGTGATACGCTTTGTATTGAGGTCTTATCAGTAAAATAGATAAAGTGTAATGACGAAGAAATGCGTGCATTTATTAGGTGCTGCCAATTTGCGAACACGCGCCTGTGGTCAAATCAGCCATTGAGGGGCTGGGAAACGAAAAAACGTTGCCGCCAAATCAACTTTGCCGCACGCGAGTCACGAAGGGCAACACCGTGTGGTTTTTCTGGCGCTTTTTTTAATTGAAGGGCACGCGTGCAACCACCACTAAAGCTTATACTTTACCTGCGGAGCAACCGATGATGACTGCGGAAAATATCTGACTACGCAGTAATGTTGTCAGGAGCACACTATACAATGTGGCTTGTATTGCCGTGGTTTTAACACGTCCTTTTCTTCAGGACAATCAACGAGCTCGGCGAACATGGCGGAAGCCCTCACGGTAGCACTCACCATTATAACCAATGAACATCGTAGAACATATAAGCGCAATAGGTTTTAATAAGCGCGATGGGTTAGATACAGACAAAGGAGGGACACAGCCCTGACCGTATCTAAGCCGTTGCGCTGTTAACTATTCTACCATGAACTTCTACCAACTTGCCCAATTCGCGAAAACGTATGAAGTTGAGAAGAGGTCTCATAACCTCACGGACTCTCAAATAAAGTGTCATTATTTCAATAACAGCTGTGTATCTGCGTGCCCATTCCGCCTCTTAACTGCAACACTAGATCTGGAACATCGCTTCATGTTGTGCGCCGGATGTACTGCAGGAACGGGACAACGATAGAGCGAACAGTGCAGCTCGAGCTATTACTCACCGAGCGGCTGTTCTTCGTCCAGATACCTGTCTGCTACATCTAGGCTCTCCAAAACCCTCGAGATATCTTGGAGCGCGAACGTCGACAATGATGGGGATACTTCCCGCCCCCCTCTCGGTAATGTGTAAAAGAAGCGTATTAGTGGCACCACCTGCAGACTAATACATATCTTCACCTCCGTTTAAAACGTGCCATCCACCCAACCATATACGAGGTTTTTCCCCGTAGTGTAAAGGATAGCCAACACTTGCTCTCATTACATTGGAATGTGAATTTAGGCCACCGAAAATCGACACGCCTCTGATTCCAGCTCGAAAATTCAAGACAGAGCAGTAGGACATTGCCAGCGAAAAAAAGGAGTGGAGCTCTTAGCCCAGGTGCGGTGGGCTGCTGAGGCCAGTGGAAAACTGGGTCCCGCCCACCAGCTTCTAACCCTTCTTCCTGCTCTGTGTTTTTTCCTTTAATAGACGTTTTTCTATTCTATAACATTTTATATTTATTGTAGGTATTACTTGGATTTGGACGGACGGTCGCTCTCGCTCCTTTAACACTACCCAATAAAAAGGAAGTTAGAGCCATGCTTATTAGCAGATTGTTCTGATCCATCTGCGCACGCCCATTATCGTCGCATGGTGTTGCAGGCTTTGTTTCAGTCCAGAAGCGTGGATTGCAGACAGCAATTAAAATGCAACCAGTGTGCTAAAAACTTCGTAAAATTTGCTGCATTTACCGACCTAAGTAAAGTAGTTGCCATAATTGTTCCACTACTGACCGTAAAATATGTATATGACGGTCGGTGTGCCATAAATCTTATATACTACGATGTCAATACATGCTTCGCTTATAAAAAACGCTATTCAGTGCAAAATGTAACAAATGCAGAGGAGGAGGAAGCAACAAAAAGGGAGAAGGCAGGGAGGTTAACCAGAAAGACATCCGGTTGGCTACCCTACACTGGGGGATAAAGGAAGGGGACAAGAAAGACGAGAAAGAGTGAAGAGAGGAAAAAAAGGGGGGTGGGGGAGAGACTGACAGTAATTTCACTGCAGCGTGTAGAACTCTACCGCATGTCAGAGGCGTTCACACAAGCCTGTCTTTCTCAGGAAACACAGCAGGGCTTTCACTGCCTTGTGGGCTGTCGAGGCATGTGTACGTTGCTGTAATAGCACCTGCACAGAAAGAGGCCGATCATCCAGTCGCCGCATTGCGTTGGCAAGTACTTGTCTCTCTGAGGCAAATCGAGGACAATGACACAGCAGGTGTTCGATATTTTCGTCGTTGCCGCAAACATCGCACGCCGCGCTGTCAGTAATTCTGATTAACGTGGTATAAGCTTTCGTGAAAGCAACTCCCAGCCAAAGGCGATAGAGAAGCGGAGCTTCACGTCGATGTAGGCCGGGTGGAGGCCGGAGTTGTAGTGAAGGGTCGAGCTCGTGCAGTCGTGTACGTCGTATGCTTGGTGTGTTCCACTCAGTCAGTGTGACACTGCGGGCCAGTTGACGAATCTGCCTCGCCGCATCCGCTCTTGAAAGCGGTATCGGAACGCTGTTCGCTTCTTTATGTGACGTGCGAGCAGCATGATCTGCAGAATCATTGCCGCCTATACCACTATGCCCAGGTAACCACTGAAAGACGATGTCATGGCCTTTTTGTATTAACAGGTGGTGAAGTTTCACGGTTTGGTAGGTCAACTGGTCGTGGCATCCGCGTCGGAGAACTGATATCAGGCACTGTAACGCTGGTTTTGAGTCAGAAAACACAGCCCATTTACCTGGTCTTTCTTCTGAATTGATGTGTTCCAGTGCATTGCGCAGAGCCTCGAGTTTTGCCGTCGTCGAACTTGTCACATGTGAAGTCTTAAAACACCGAGTTATCCCTTGTGATGGTATAACCACTGCTCCACCTGAACTAGACAGCGTAGTAGAGCCATCCGTGTAAATGTGAACGTGGTTACTGTAGTTTTCTTCCAATAGGGATAGACTCAGTTGTTTCAGGGCATGTGTCGGTAAGTCCGATTTTCTCCTCATTCCTGGAATCATTAAGTGAACTCGCGGCCGGCTCAAGCTCCAAGGAGGAAGCAGTGGCTTTGATGCAGGTGCGTATGTCTCAGCAAACGATGAACGATGCTTGGAGACAACAAATGCAGAGAATGCCTCATAAACGAGGCGGATTTGTACAACTATTTATTTCAACTACAGAGATGAAACATGACGTTCATGGAGTAAGCATGCTGACTTAGCTTTAGACAGCACAATGCAGGCGTCCTAACAAGTTAATGGTTGATATTCATTGACTGACTCATGTAAATTGACACTGGCGCAATTTTTCGCTGTGCATTTTCTGAATGATTGCTTCCAATATCTCGCCTGCGGCAGCATTGTGTAAAGTCTAGCAGCATGTATCATACGCTAATTTAACAAATAACCACGTTCTTTCGTACTATCTCACAGTTTCTTTTGCATAAAATGTATCAGCAGAAAATTATCTAAATTTTACCAAGTTCTTGTTGTTGCACTTAACCAATATTTGCTATACCTTTACAATAGCACGCTTCACAATACTTCGTTTCCTTCTCTTCAGGGCCGCATAGCGTATGCTCCACAGCTGCCTGCCATTCACAACATGACCGTCAGGGACAATATTCTCTACGGCAACGCATTAGACATGGACTTCTACCACCGTGTTATCCGAAGCTGCCAGCTCACAAATGACTTCAACAGCCTGGCTTCTGCGGATATGACTGAAGTTGGCGAAAAGGTACACTTTGGCTGTTTAATCAGACTTGTGTTTTATAGAAGCTGATAAAGCAGAAGAGTTGGGAAATAGATCGTTGGCTCAGTGAATATATTCAACCCACTCTTTCGGTAGTTCGTTTTTCGTAAAAACAATACAGGAATGGAACCGTCTACCGGATGATCTCGTCAATGAAACTGATAATGGATCCTTCTTTTTTCTTCATTGTAAGAACTCCTACAATATCACTGCCACTAAGAATGGTTTGCTGTCTCGAAGCATGTGGGTGTTTACAAATGCATCACTGTGACTTTGTTTTCACTCACCAATATTCGAGTGTTTTTTTTTCCTTCTCTTAAAATATTTTGAGTGCTGTTTTATTTGTTGAATCTATTGTTTCGATTGAAAACTATGTAGTCAAATTATTATGTGTACCTCCCCTACGTAATGCCTCAGGGCGATGTAGGTGAAATGTAAATAAATGAATAAAGTAAATAAATACCTTTCAGTGCTGCTTAGCAATTATTACTTGACAAACATGTCCGCCATATATTTCAGGAAGGTTTTATTCGCAGCTTGCCAAAATTCATGGAATTTTATTCTCTGAACAAGCATTTTCTACCCTTTTTTGTTGATCAGGTGGTTGGACTTTTTCCCGTGTGTTTTGAGGCGCACTAACCTACGCGCCCAACTTTACAGCCTCACAGAAGCAGCTGTTCCTTCGTTCATGCAGTTTTTCGCAGAGAAGGTGTCTTTATTGGCGATTAAATTTATTTTAATCCCCCCCTTTTTTTAATACTGCACGTCCTTCTCATGCCTGCAACTTCAATACAGTTCTCAAGTTCAACAGTTCAACACTTCAATCTGAATACAGTAATTCCAAGGCTGAGACATACTGATTTTAAGGTACGAAACCTGAAAAACGAGCTCCCTACTGACAGGATTTTTTGTGCTATGTGTTACTGCGTGGCAGCCAGCTTGCAGAAAGAAGGCGTAGAAATTTACTTCATGTGGAAGATGTGAGAGAGAAGCCTGGACACTGCTGGTCTATAGACTTGTCTTTTTTGTCCATGTTTGGGTGCCCTTTAAAGTGAATTTTGACTTGGTGTTTTGTCACACGAATATGCTAAATTTAGTAGACCAAGGCGGGTGCTTTCCCTAGTCCAGGATGCCATAGTTCTGAGCTGACAGTTTGGTCCTGTTCACCAGACGTCGCTGGTATACAAGGCTTGACGTCGTCAGCTGGACTGTTCGATGTTTGGTCCAGTGACACATGGCAGTGCAGGGTTGTTTACACACCTATTCCTTATGATATAGTAGAGTTCATTCGCTGCAGTGAGAATTTACAGTCGTTTCGGTGACATGCGGGGCACATAGCATGCGAAAGGGCATAGCGAGGGAGTGTGCCCGTCAAAAGCTTCCGGAATAACACTGTCTTTTTTTGGGGGTTTGGGGGCGTAGATAGAGGTGAGAGAAGTAATCTATTCATAAGATCAGATGTCACTTGTTCTTCGATGAAAATAAATGCCGTGATTTAGAAGTTCACAACGTTTTACTTAGGTGTGCTCAAAACTTATAAATAGCGACATAGGTGGCAAAGGGTTTTCTGGCACCTAAATTTCTATATATTTCTTTTTTCTGGCGAACTTTTTGCAGAAAAGCTACCCTCGAAAGTATTGTACTGGCTCTAATGCTTAGACCTATACTAAAATTAATCAAAATTGGAAATCATAACCTGGACTGAGTGCTCGATATTATCTGGATACGTCTTCTAGCAGAATAAATGATTCATTCGTTCGTTCGTTCGTTCGTTCGTTCGTTCAATGCTTACACTATTTCATAATCAGCTGGTATTACATGACACGGGCCGCTTCGCTGTCCCAATTCCTTGGCTTGGCAAAGTGGCTCGGGAAAGGCCAGTTACGGTCATGTGATCAAACATGGCCACGGTCGTACGTCGCTGGGGAAAACCGTTAATAGGGCTCCCGGCCCATGTACTCACCTGCTATCCAAGTTGGCAACACGGATGTTTCGTAAACCTAAGAGAGTGGGGCAGCAAGGTAGGTGATGTTCGGAAAGATGTAAGCGACAGTAATTAATTCTACTTGTGACATACGTCACTGTGCTATAACAGGGATAAAAATTGAGAAGTGCTATAACTTGTCAGCTGTGGGAGTACAATAGATTGGTTGTCAATGCCCGCAAACATAATGAGTTGTTGCTCAACAACTGCAGTGTAAGCCGCAATATTTCAGGTGGAGTTTGTAAGGGGTAAATAATAACAGCAGGCTAGATCCATGCGCAGATTCATGAAACAATAGTGTAACATGCACGTCATCTTACAGTATTATTAAATATTGTGACCTGAAAAATAGTTTTATTTTTGAACAGGTGGTCACTAAATTAATTACTCAATAAATATTATGTCAGAAGGTCTAAAGGGTGGAAGACTAATGCCTTTCTTCTGTACATGGTCTATTGCAAAGAATTCTGAAATAACGAAATCATTGTTATCGTTCGTCTTGCATCGCAGGGAACCAATCTCAGTGGTGGCCAAAAGCAGCGCATATCCATCGCCAGAGCAGTGTACAGCGACAGTGACGTGTACCTTCTGGACGACCCACTCAGTGCTCTGGACCCAATCGTAGCTAGCCACGTCTTCAGGGATGTTATCGGCAAAAGAGGCCTACTCAGGCATAAGGCAAGTGGCGTAGAAAAGCATACACCTGCATTCTGTGAATTACTGAGGCGGAAGCCTTTTTTTTCATAAGTTAAGAAGTGTGGCATTGGTGTTGAAGGTGAGAACTGTAGCGTTATCTAAAGTAAGTGATTTAGTAGTGTCCGGTGAAAGCACAGCCGGAAACTTACTGTACATACGCTTAGTGGTGTGCTTTTTGTCCGCCATCTCATCTTGGTGGGCAAAAAGTGGATTCAAATGTACGAGAAACTGGAAGACTTATTGAAGGACCCCAATTTGCTACAAAAGTTTCGTAAAGCTTTTCAAGATCAAACAAAACGGACCTACACACACCCATTTAGCATGGCAAGGCACACGAAAACACAGCTGAACAGAAATCAACATCCAGCTTAGGAATAGTTTTGTTGAAATAGACTTTTTGTAAGCAACACAAAAATAACTGCTTTCTTGTTAAAGTAGTCATACTGTTTAACACAACCAAACAGGATTAATGTGCATACCGTGACTTTATTTGAATGGACACCTGTTTTGGTGAGGAAGCACTGGATGCTTCGATAGGGACCCAAGCTGGCAAGTTCAAAAGAGACAAATAATTGGACAAAGATAAAGAGAAATTAAACGTGCATGCCCCTGTTCGTGCTTGTTTTTAACATGCTCTAATAGGTAATGGTAAGCATGAATTATCCGATGCCTCTTAAATTGGGCCAATGCGTTGGCTGTCGTACTAACAGCACCACAAGTAGGGTTTTTGCCCCTATTTCATAACTACAGTGAACCTTTACTTCAGTGAACTAGAAGTTACCCAAGAAGTAACTGACTTATCTGAAAGTTCGCTAAACTGAGTATTCGCTAGGATATGAAACAGTATTGGGCACAGTAGAAATCAAGTGAAACGTGTCAAACGGAATTCATTTAGAAAATAATTCTGCGATCTTTATTTGGATTGGCGCCCTTAAAGCGCAAGAAGAGACACAGCTACCCAGAGAGTCAAATTTTTAGCAGCGAAGCTCCTTCTGCCGTTGGTCGTTCCCTCCACTGTGGTATAGTACGTACCACCTCTAGTTTAAGAATTGCTCAACAGACGGCTTTTTGTGTAAATGTCTTTGGGAATAATATAACTAGATGGCGTTAATGGTTTTCACAGCATACACACGCTCGGAATGATGACCAGTGGAGCGAACCGTCCGTCCGTCCGTTTGCCCATCTGTTCATTCGTCCGTGCTTCCGTCCATCCGTGCGTGCGTCCGTGCTTCTGTCCATCCCTCCCTCCGTGCGTCTGTCTGTCGGTCTCTCCGCCCGTGCTTCCGTTCGTCCGTCTGTCCAACCGTGCATCCGTCCGTCCGTGCGTCCACCCATCCGTCTGTTCGTCCATCTGTGCTTTCATTCGTCTTTCCATCCGTCCATGCGTGCGTACATGCTTTCTGTGTCCGTCTATGCGTCGATCCGTCCATTCATGCTTCCGTCCATCCCTCTGTACTTCCCTCTGTCCGTCCGTGCTTTCATCCGTCCGTTCGTTTGAACGCATACAATTGTCAGATGAACACCATTCCCCCCCCCCCTCCCCGGTTTCGGATGAACACTCCAAAGGTATATTTTTTTATTCCAATAGCTTCGCGTAGGTACTGAAGCCACATGCGTGGTTTTCCTCTTGCGCACGACCGCTTTGCCTCGACGGCGCTGTAAGCACGAGCGATGTTGCAAAGGTCCGATGAAAGAGCGATTTGGAGGCGGCCCGCATCGGCTACCCCACTGCAGCAGAGCACGAAACTGCGTTGAATGCGTCTCAAAAATAAGCCAGGATATGGCCAAGATGAGCCAATCAAATTCGTTCTGCTGTGATAATCACTATTCGGAATTTCCTTTAGTTAAAATGTTTTGGATAAAACGTATAAGCATACCGCTGGGGATTTTAACAAGTTCATTTTTCTGAAACAATTTTTAAACGTTCGTTAAACTGACGAGCACGCGGCTGTATAAATTATTGCCGGCCGCAGCTTCCGCCTCAAGCTAGCTACAATTTTCTGTTCATGCTTTAATTATAGCACTAGGGTCTTGGTTACTGTACGACTATTTTTGGTATCATTACGCCATCGGTCTTTGCATATTTCTGCAGAAAACAGTGACTGCAGTGGCCGATTGGGCGATCTAGACGTGTGCAATTTTGTCTGTACAAGTAAGAGTTCACCCTATTCACCTAACAACGATTCCTTTGCCACTCCTTTATTCAGACGCGAATCATGGTATGCAATCAAGCAAAGTTTTTACACAACATGGACAAGCTCATCTTGGTGGACAAATGGCGGATTAAGGTGTACGAAACACTGCAGGACCTATTGAACGACCCCAAGTCACCTCAAAACTTTCGTGAAGCTCTTCAAGATGAAACGCGGCCTGCCACAAAAATGAGTACGTAAACATTTTCAATCATTACACATGTCCGACATCGACTACATTTACATTAATATGTGTTGATGTTTATTGACTGGTGAAACATAAGCATAGTAACATGGATCAGCATATGACCTTGACTTGAATTAAAGAAAAGTTGAACAGCCTATCGTTCAATGAACAATGACTAAACCGCCCACACGCGTCAGGCAGAAGACCTCCACTGCGATGACAGTTTCGGCTTCTAAGACGCAGCCGTTTCGTATATGGCGGCGGGCCATAAATTCAAGGTACTTACAGCCACCCGAAGTCGCGGTGTAGAAGTATTAAAGCTGCGGTGTAGAAGTGTTGATTTTACCCGGAGTAACGCATGTTTTACACATTTCGTGTGCTTCTGCAGCCCGAAATGAAGCATTTCATTGTTCACCATTTTACTAAGAAACAAATAGCAGCAATTTGTCTCTGTCTGTCTGTCTGTCTGTCTGTCTGTCTGTCTGTCTGTCTGTCTGTCTGTCTGTCTGTCTGTCTGTCTGTCTGTCTGTCTGTCTGTCTGTCTGTCTGTCTGTCTGTCTATCTGTCTGTCTGTCTGGCCACCTACGTCATCATGCTTTCCTGGTTGTTTGGTTAATAGCATCTGTACCAAGCTTGGTATCGAATACCAAGACTGAATGATCATATAAATGGCAGGTCATAACATGAAAATAGTTACTATAATCTGAAGAACCAAACAATTTCACGTCATTGTTTTGGTTCTGCTGTGGCCGGTTTATTAACTTTACATATAACACAGTTAGTATGACGTGACAAGAGTGCGTGACGAACCTAAGTCATAACGTGCAGATGATGTCACGCATGTCATGTTTCAACATGATTTATATTACGTGCTCTTGAGTTTGCCAGGGCCGCTTATTAAAATGAATGTATGTCAAAAATGTTATTACGTCATCATCACCATCAGCCTGAATACGTTCACTGCAGGACAAAGGCCTCTCCCATGTTCCACCAGTTAACCAGGTTCTGTGCTTGCTGCTGCCAATTTATACCCGCAAACTTCTTAATCTCATCTGCCCACTCAACCTTCTGTCTCCCCCTAACCCGCTTACGTTCTCTGGGAATCCAGTTAGTTACCCTTAATGACCAGCGGTTATCCTGTCTACGCGCTGCATGCTTGATTCATGTCCATTTCTTCTTCTTGATTTCAACTATGGTATCCTTAACCCCCGTTTGTTCTCTAATCCACTCCGCTCTCTTCTTGTCTCTTAGGGTTACACCTGCCATTTTTCTTTCCATTGCTTGCTGCGTCATCCTCCATTTAAGCTGAACCCTCTTTGTAAGTCACCAGGTTTCTGCTCCGTAGCTAAGTACCGGCAACATACAGCTGTTATATACCTTCCTCTTGAGGGATAGTGGCAATCTACATGTCATAATTTGAGAGTGCTTGCCAAGTGTGCTGCACCTCATTCTTATTCTTCTAGTTGCTTCAATATCGTGGTTCGGCTCCGCGGTTATTACCTGCCGTAAGTACGTGTAAAATTGTAAATTACAGGTGGCAACATAAAATTCATGGCTTTCATGTCATGTTCGGCGGGATCGACTCACTAACTACCACGCTCATCAAGTGCTGGCGGCAGGTTCGCTAGTTTTATGTACAGTAAAATTCATGATGCGTGACGTGACTGTATGACGGAAACAAATAACAGACGTAAACATGAAAATTATAACATGCATGTCATGTACTGCATGATTTAAATGCCACGCTCATGGCGTGCTCGCTGCTAGTTTGGTATCGGGATATACACCAAAAATATTATTGTGTCACGTGACTGTGGAGCGAGCATGAAGAACAGGCGGTTGGTTGGTTACGAAACTTTATTGAGGTCTGTCAAGGCATGCGTCAGCGCGCAGCGGGCGACTCCCACGTCGGGACCGTTAGGCCAAGCCTATCGGCCGCTCCGCGGGCCTGCTAGACGGCCCAAAGTTAGTCGGCCAGGAGGGAGCTGCGTAGGGCCGCCTCCCACCTGACCGATGTAGTGTTGGGGTTAGTGTACATTGCCTTGCACTCCCAGAGCATGTACGCCAGCGTGGATACATCCCCACATGCGGGGCAAGCGTCGTTGGGAAACACGTCAGGATAAATAGCGTGAAGGGATCTCACGTTAGGGTACGTGTCGATCTGCAGTAGTCTGAGCGTAAGGGCCTATGGCCTATTAAGATTTGGATGAGGGAGTGGATATAGTCTCCGCGCGAGGTAAAAATGTTTGTTATTTCGTTGTACGTGGCAGGCACGTCCCTGTTTTCCGCAACCACGTTGGCCCCGAATCGTTGCCCGGAATCGGCGCGGTCGGTTAGAGTGCGCGCAGCCTCGTGGGCAGACTCGTTGAGGTTGGGGGGAGCGCCTTGAACCTGTCCAACATGTGCAGGAAAATAGATCAGTACGTGGTGCTTGATACCGTCGCGGCCACCCCTCTGGATCACGTGCAGGGCTTTCTTGGAGATTACACCACGCTCGAAAGCGCGAATAGCTGACCTAGAGTCACTATAGATGACCTCCCTTTCACCTTCCAGGATGGCCAGGGCGATGGCCACTTGCTCGGCAATCGTCGGATCGTCAATACGAACCGATGCGCAGTTGGTGATTTGCTGTTTGGAGTTGACGACGACTGCGGAGAATGCGCGGCTCCCACAGTGCGCTGCCACGTCGACAAAGCTGACGCCGTGCTCCTCACTGTAAATCTGCTTGAGAAGAGTGGCAGCTCTAGCCCGTCGCCTACCACGATTGTGCTCGGGATAGACATTCCTCTGTATCGGTGCCAGGGTGATGAGGTCGCGAATCTCACGGGGCACCTGTCTCATCTTCTCGTCCACTTCAGTTATAGAGTGACCGAGCTCTCGTAGTATATGTCTGCCGGTCTGGGAGCTCGAAAGGCGCGCAAGCTGGGCCCGCTCCTGCGCTTCAGCAATCTCCTCCAACGTATTGTGTACTCCGAGCTGGAGCAGGCGCTCGGTGCACGTTCTGATCGGGATACCTAGGGCCCGCTTGGTAATCTTTCTGAGCAAGACGTTGATCTTCTCACGCTCGGCACGCTGCCAATTGGGCATGGCCGCAACATATGAAAAGTGGCAGAGCACAAAGGCATTGACCAGGCGGATTAGGTTGTCTTTCTTGAGGCCTTGGTAGTGGTTGGCCACCCGCCGAACCAGCCAAACCGCGTTATCCGTCTTGGCGGCGAGCTTAAGTATAGTCTTGCCATTGGAACCATTGGACTCGATGGTCATGCCGAGGACCCGAATGGAGTCGACTCTGGGTATTGCGCTGCCATCTCCGGTGTAGAGCCTGATATCACTCTTCGAGATCGGCCGCCAGTTTTTGGGCTTGGGCCCTCGCCTAGTGGGTTTGTAGAGGAGGAGCTCTGACTTGCTAGGGGAACACCTCAGGCCTGTGGGATGGAGGTAATCTTCCGTGGTGTCTATGGCCTCCTGCAGGGAGCGCTCGACTTGCCCGTCGCTGCCACCTGTGCACCAAATGGTAATATCGTCCACGTAAGTTGTGTGGTTAATGCCTTCGATACATGAGAGCCTCTTGGACCATGACAAGGTTGAACAGGGTGGGCGATATCACTGAGTCATGTGGTGTGCCGCGCGATCCCAGCTCGATCTCCTCGGAGACAAGGTCTCCCACACTGAGAGTGGCTCTTCTACGGGTCAAGAACGATTTGACATATTCGTAGAAACTGACTCCAAGGCCGAGCTCAGCAATCGACCGTAACACGAAATAGTGAGTAACATTGTCGAAGGCTTTCTCTAAGTCGAGGCCGAGAATGGCCCGCATGTCTCGAGTGTTGCAGTCGATGACTTGGTGCTTGAGAAGCTTCATAGCGTCTTGCGTCGAAAGCTTGGCCCGAAAACCAATCATGGTGTGCGGGTAGAGCCCATTGTCTTCCAGGTACCGAGTCGACCTATTGAGGACCACATGCTCGGCTACCTTTCCCACGCAGGATGTGAGCGAAATGGGGCGCATGTTGTCCAAGTTGGGTGACCTCCCCGGCTTGGGAATGAGCACGGTGCGTGTGACCTTCCATGGGTCGGGGACCTCGCCGCTCTTCCATGCCTCGTTGATGACCTCGGTGAGGTAGTCGATTGACCGGTCGTCCAGGTTTCGCAGGGTCTTATTAGTTATGCCGTCGGGTCCCGCGGCAGACCTCCCATTGAGCCCGCGGAGCGCCTGCCGAACCTCTTCGTGGCATATCTCGGCGACCAGTTCAGTGTTGGCCGGTCCTGAGTACTCGGGGTACGTTTTTGCGGGGTTCAAATCGACAGTGAGGTATTTTTGCACCAGCTGCTTCAAAACCTCCTCTTCTGAAGAGGACTGCTTGGCTTCGTGTGTGGTTCGCGCTAGTACGCTCCGCTGGTTAGTTTTGGTGTTAGTCTCGCTGAGCAGGTGCTTGAGCAGGTTTCATGTCTTGCCATTACGCATCTAGCCATCTACCGAGTTGCACACCTCATCCCACTGCTGCTTGGAGAGGACGCGACAGTGCTCCTCGATGGTCTTGTTTAGGTCGGAGATTTTCTTGCGCAACCTGCGATTGAGGCGCTGGCCTTTCCAACGGGCGAAAAGTGACTGCTTGGCCTCGAGCAGGTGGGCAAGGCGGCTATCCATTTTTTCAAATGGAAGGTCAGTACTAATATTATTCGTGGTACTTATGACGTCCTCTCTGAGCTGGCTAATCTACTGCTGGAGGCTTGGCCTGGTTGCAGGTAGGGGTTGGTCGTTGCGGACTTTGCGAAACTGGTCCCAGTTTGTTCAAGAAAACTCCCGTGCACTCTTTCGGATCACAAAGAACTGCGTCACCAGGACGTGATGGTCGCTACTTAAGTCAATGTTCGAGTTGGTCTACTGTACATCGAGGAGATTCTTGACGAAGGTCAAGTCGGGAGTTGAGTCTCTGCAGGATGAGGTGCCCAACCGAGTTGGAAAGGCCTTGTCAGTGATTAGAGTCAGGTCCATGGCCGTCGCGTTCTGCCACAGTTCCGCGCCCTTGCTGGTATTGTACGGGTAGCCCCAAGTGTGGTGCGGAGCATTAAAATCGCCCGCCACAACCAGGGGGTTGAGACCCGCCAAGTTGACGGCCTTCTTTATGAGGCCCCTGAAGCGCTGCCGTCGGTCCTTAGGGCTACTGTACACGTTGAGAAAAAATATGCTGCTTCGGTCCGAGCTGCGCGGCAAAATCTCGGTCACGACATATTCGGCGCTGCTGGTAGCCATTTCGAGGTCGTGAGAGATGTGTGTGAGCTTGTTCCTGACCAAGGTGCAGACGCCCCGGCCATCAGAATAACGTGAGACGGGCTTGTAACCAGTCAGTGGGACGTTTGGGGTTAATGTTTCTTGAAGCAGAATGACGAGGGGTTTTTCGCTAGAGCTTCGAATGTACTGCTGCAAGGACGCCTTTTTACTAGGGAAGCCCCTGCAGTTCTATTGCCAAATGAGAAACGTCTCACTTGGCTTGGCCATCTTGGTGCTTTTGTGGACTGGTGCTGCCCTCAAATTGGCTAAGAATAGCGTGGACGATGGGGCCCGTACCACCGGGCTGGGGTTGTACGACGGAGGTTGAGGCCAGAGCGGGTTTTATTACGCTTTCGAGAAACGACTCTACCTTGGATACTCGGTCGTTTTGCGCGGCCAGGGTGATCTGCAGTTGGTCGCAATTCTCCCCGAGCTTATTGATGCTTTCACTGAGCGCGGATAGCGTGTCTCGAAGCTCAGACCTGACTCGAATCGCTACACCTTCCTGTTCGTAGGCGACGGCCATCTTCTTGGGAGCACTTTGACCCTCACTACTGCTGTTGCCGGCTTCAGTGCTGTGAATGGAACGGATGATACTAGGCCGCCTGGAGTGGTATCTTGAATACTACAAGATTTATCCGAATTCAATGGCTGGTTTCCGATGCGACCGCTCTTCTATTGACAATGTCGTTGACCTAGTTTCGTACGTTCTGCACGAAAGGTCCCGTAAGCGACTATCTGCAGCTTTGTTTCTAGATGTGAAAGGCGCTTATGATAATGTACTACATGAAGCCATTGTGGGGGCTCTTGCGGTGGTTAGCCTTGGTGGTCGAGTCTTTCGGTGGATTTCGAGTTACCTGGATGCAAGATCATTCTTTGTGTTAACAGAAGATGGCCCGACTACGCGACGCTATACTTCCAGGGTATTCCTCAAGGCGGAGTTCTTAGCCCGACGCTATTCAATCTTGCACTCATTGGCCTTGCTGAATACTTGCCAAGCACCATTAAAATCTCAATATACGCAGACGACATTTGTGTCTGGACATCGGCAGTCACACGTCCTCAGATACGTTCCCGGCTTCAAAAAGCAGCAACTATGATTGCCAACTACTTGTTCAAACAAGTTCTCAGCCTATCACCAGAAAAATGCGCGCTGGTGGCCTTCACTCGCAAAACAATGACCCCTTATGTCATCTCAATCTGCGGGCGACCGATTTCTTACGCCAAAACCCACCGCTTTCTGGGCATCATTATTGATAGGAACCTCTGTTGGAGTCCGCATGTGACCTATATGAAGAAGCGCCTGACCGCTATTTCCCAACTGTTCAAGTTCCTGGCAGGAAAGACGTGGGGGATGTCAGTAGATGCAATTATGGAGCTTACAGGGCCCTGTTTCTCGGTTTCCTCAGATATAGCTTGCCCGTGCTTAGCAATACCTGCAAGACCAATGTTCGTGTTCTACAGGCAACACAAGCCCAAGCGCTGAGAGTGTGCCCCGGTCTGCCCAGATGTACGTCAACGAAAGCAACAATTGCAATTGCTGGTGACTATCCGATACAAACTCACATTGTTGTAGAAGTCCTGAGAACGCACATCAGACACTTCGCACATGCTCCCTGCCATCACCTTGCACTGTTGCCTTCAGAGAGGCGCCAAGCATCGTTCGCCAAAATGATTGTGAAATACAACGATAAACTTCCCTCGGGCTTCACTCCTGCATCAAAACCATCCATACCGCCTTGGTGTAATATTCGACCCACAGTGCATCTTAGTGTACCAGGGATCCGGAGGAAATCTGAGCTTTTGTCGCCCGTGCTGAAACAACTGTCTCTTCTTCTTTTGCACGAGAAATATTCAGACAGCATGCATGTATACACCGATGGTTCCACGAACCGCCAGTGTTCGTCAGGGGCAGTAGTTATCCCAGCAAGAGGTGTTGCTATCAGCTTTAGGACGGACCACTCCACGGCATCTACAGCAGCGGAACTAGCTGCTTTGCGCGCTGCACTTTGTCTGGTCAATCGGAAACCACCGCAACAATGGTCGATTTTCAGCAACTCAAGGGCTGCCCTACAATCTGTGATCTCAGCACTGCGTCACGGGCGATACGAACAGCTTGTTTTCAAAATTCGATCTCTTCTCCACTCTTCACACGAGAAAGGGCATCATGTGATGCTTCAATGGCTGCCAAGTCACTGCGGCATCATAGGGAACGAACATGCCGATACTGCCGCGCGGGCAGCCCTTGAAGGAACACGAGAAGAAGCCATACCACTTTCTTGGACCGATGCTGCCAGTAATCTTCGACGACTTGCGCATGAAATCACGTTTTCACTATGGTGCCCACCAAACATCGATACGAATCGTCCACACCACCTGTCCTCTTTGATGGCTCTCCGCATGCCCACTGGACTCGGCCGAAGAGAAGCCACCCTTCTTCATCGCTTATGGCTAGGAGTGGCATTCACAAAATCTTATTCCTTAGTCATAGGAATGGCCGACAACGCTCTCTGCGATGCCTGTCATTGCGAAGAGACGCTACACCACATCCTGTGCGACTGTCCGTTGTGTGAAATCCAGAGACATTCACTGGCGTCCGCTTTTGAGCGCATCGACAACAGCCAAATGTCTGTGGACACTATTCTGTCAAGTGCCCGAGAGGAGACATTGCAACAGAAGGCGACGAAAGCTCTGTTGAAATTCCTACGCGACACAGACTTGAACAAGCGACTGTAACAGCAATGTCACACACCGCGAAAGACAAAACTGGACTATGACTGAGTGTGCGCGCGTGTGCTGCCGAATGTGCTGTTTCTCTCTTCCCTCTCTGCTCTCTATCTTTCATCTCCCGCATCCCTCTCCCATGCGCAGGGTAGCAAACAGGCTGCCTATAGGCTGGTTAACCTCCCTGCCTTTCTTTTCCTCTATTTTTCTTTATTTTTCATTCAGTGCTGTGCACCTCCATGGGTAGGGGCATTGTATCGGCGACGCATGCGGCAGCGGGTTGCGGTGGTGGGTTTCTCGCGTTGTTAATCTCGGCACTTTCGGACATAAGCCTGTTTACAGTTTCCTTCATCGCTGCGTTCTCCCGTTTCAGCTGGGAAATCTCGCACGAATTCTCCGCGTGCTCTGGGAGTGACCCCGACAGTAACTCAGCTGGCCCTCCTCGGACCGTGTCGGCCCAGGTTATAGAGCCCGACTTCTTGCTTCTCGCTGACACCCCACTAGGCTGCTGTTGACGCCCGGTAGACCTGGATCGAGACCTGGAGTGGCTCCCAGACTTGTAGCGCCGCGCTCCTCCTCGGGACCGGGAGCAGCTCCTGGACCGTGAACGGCCCCTGGAATGTGACCGAGAACGTCGACTGGAACGGCCCCCGGAACCGCGTGACTGCTGGAAGTCCTGCCCATCCGTGGGGGGTCATGGTGGTGCCGTGGCTTGGCCTTGATTGGTGGCGCGAGACTTCATCGCACGACATGCGGGATCTGGAATCTTTGCCTACAGTCCTTGTCAGCCATGAGGTGTTGCCCACCACACAGCCTGCACTTGGGGGTGCAGTTGTGTTGTGCGTCAAGATTTGAAGCCCCGCAGCCCCGCAGCCCCGATGACGTCGCCTGGGCTGGGACACACATCAACACGGTGACCGAGCCGACCGCAAGCGTAGCAAATGTCCCTTTTCTTGCGATAAAACGAACATTGCACAAGGGTGGGGCCGTAGCGTACAAAGTTTTGGACTCTATGACCGTCGAAGGCGAAGATTACCGTACCGGTGCTGCCTGTGCTCTTGGCTGCCAGGGCGAGCGGATTTCTTTCATTTACGATCTTGTGGTCAATATCATTCGGGCCGTCTACGAGTGGAATACCTCAGATCACGCCTTTGCCCGTGGAGTGAGGGGCGGCCTCATAGGCACTGAACTCGTATGTTCGGCCCATGACCACGATCTGCCGAACTTTGACGTAGTTGTTGGCATTTTCCCTTCTAGGTGTGCTGACAACCATATTATTCTGCTGCACGTTGGAGCATAGCGTGTCGCCCCGCAAATCTTCGGCACAGATGCTTGTGGCCGCCAGCATTGCATCAGCCACCACGGTGCAGCCGGTCTTGACAATATTAAGGCCTCCGCGGGGCCGAATGACAATCTTGGGTATCTTCCCTGGGGAGCTGGGGCACCCGGCCAGCGCGGATGATTCTAGTCTTGATGTTATTGCCACTGTTGCGTCCTCGCGGGGCCTCGGCCGTTGTCGACTTCGTCTCTTGAGAGTAGCACCATTAGGATTAGCGTCTGCCGAGCGCGCGCCAGCTCTTCTGGCACCTGCAGACTGCCAACCTCGGTCTTCTGTCACCTCTTCGGGGGTTATGTCTTCCCCCACCACCTGATATTCCATTTTTAATGAGAATGAGCCCTGAGAAGAGCGAAAAGGGCACCCGGGAACGGCGACGCGGCTGGCGTCGCGCCGGCGTGGGCTTACCTCATTAGGCTTAGCCCAGGCGGTGGCCGGCTCCGGAGAAAAAACGTACCAAAACGTGAAAATAGTCCACTCATGCAGTAGATTTTGGCATCAAAATAGTCCTGGTACTTTCACTGATGCGACACAAAGCTGAACGCGCACTCAAAAAATTTACTTGAAGATCATTGTAGAAAGCAGGAGTCACTCGAAGGTCGTATGAACAACACAGACGCCGCCAAGAACAGGCGGTAACATGAAAATAATGATATGCATGATATCTATTTGCATGGCCTACATACCACGCTCATGGTGCGCTCGCGGCCATTTCGCTAGCTTGGCATTACAAAGATTGGTATTGCATTTACGCTCGTCATACAGCTATACACCATGCTTTATCAATCTAAGTGTATGTCAAGCAAGCAAACCGGCCGTGAGCCCTCCATGATTTTGACATGTAAATCTCGCCAACACTGGCACGCATGTCTCATGTTTGCACTCGTCATTTGTGTTCATCAATCAATCACATCACGCATTACCGATTTCGGTAAACATCAAGCAAGCCAGCAAGTCAGGCTGTGATCACATCATGATCGCGGCATGTAAATGATGTTGTACAAGAAAATCACCTCTTGATATTTATGTTTTCACATGTACTTCATGTTCGTCATATAGTCACTTCCCAAAGTGCAAGTTTTTTGTGAGATTCATGCAAGGTCACTATGAGCACACTATGAGCGCAGCATGTCAATCATGCTTGACCATAAAATGCATGTCATGATTTTTATGTTACCAGAAGTCATTCAGATTCGTCATGCAGATATATCTCGCCATAGACCTTCTGGCACATGTCCACTTAATTAAACGGCCACGAGTGCGCCGAAGCACTAGCGAGGTGAGCGAGCTGGACTCTATAGGTGGCGCAGCGCACCGAGAGAGCGCGACGGCGAGAGAAAACACACGCGGTTGTTTCCCCGTTCCAGCCACAGAGGCAATAGCGCCGCTATGGGTGTAACTGGAAACCGGAGAGCGAAATTCGACGATGTCACTCGTCTGCCGCCCGGCGCAGCCATAGAACATGTCTGCTGTTATATGTTTCTGTGCAGATGTGGCCTGCTTATCTCGCCATTAACCAATCTCTCACCGAACTGAAGGCTAGTCTAGCCGAGATGGCTTATGCTTTGCTACTCGCTTTTTACACGCGCGCCTAACGCTGAGGTCACGTCATCATAGACTCTTGACAGGAAGCTGAAGCACGAAACGTTTCTTGCTATTGATCTGCGAACTGAGGAGGGACGTGTCTGCGTTGGTCTGTTTGAGTGACCGACTGCGTCTCAAAGTATACACAAAGAGAACATTTCCTCCAGTGTTTTTTATACTTACAAGCTTGCCCTCTGTCGATGTCAAGCAATGGGCAACCCCTAATAATACTGTAACAATGCTGATTGTTGGTCTAGTTGGTACTTGCCTAATGACATTCTTTGGCCGCAAATAACACACACACACAAAGTAATATTAATACCTCGCCTATTAATACCTCGCCTTTCTGGTGAAACACTTGCTCCTTACATTTTTCTTTTCAGAACTTGTGGTGAACAAATTGAGGGCAACGAAGTAGCTGGAAGGATAACCCAGGAAGAGTTGGGGCAATCCAATAAGGTGAGAGTTGTGACCCACGCATCTGCGTGCTAATAGTTGCCTAAAAAGTTTGATGTTCCTGTGTAGTCCACTCTCTCTTTCTCTCTCTTTTTGATATCTCAGGAAATGTTATCATCACTTCTAGGTGTGGTTACTAAAGTTTGTAGGGTATACGTAGCTTCGGAATGTTGATGGTTGCGGTATTATGAGTTCAGGCATAATTTATCCTCTTTCTTCCTTTTATGATTTATAGTCATTATGAATAACTAACTAGCATAGTAGCATAGTGAACTAGCATATCACTATGATATCAGCTTTTCCAGTGAGATGGCGTCAAGGACGCGCTCGGCAGCCCGCCATGAGGCTACTTTTCCCTATGGTGCGTAGTCCCCGTGCATCGCGCGTACGCTTATCTCGTGGAGGCGGTGAAGCGCATGCATCTTGGACTTTCACCGAAATGATTGCGTTGGTCACTTCGCTCGTTGCAGCCTCAACGTTTCAAAAAACAGCCCGCTTTTCAACTGTGACATTAGTTCACGCTTATCGTTTCTATATACCTGTCCGTATACTTTTCATACGTCCTTTGCGTTTGAGCAGTGCACCGAGTGTTGAGCTGTGAGCGATGTTAGCTCGCGCTCATCGTGTATGGGTTCTTTCCATGCGGTCTTTCTTGTTTGGTAGTGCGCTGCACGTTTCGATGTGGTTGCTGCTCTTGGTGCGACATTAAACTCTGTTGTTATTGCCTTCATTGCTTCACGCTTGCGGTGAAACTATAGGACTTTTCCACTGTTACTGGCATGGTAAGGCCTTTAGGCGACGTCACAAGCAACTCCAACGTCATCGAAACCCCCGGAGAAGAACCCGTAATAGTGCGTGTGCGTGTGTTTCTCTGTGTGTGTTGTGTATTTGTTTGCGTGCGTGTTTGTGTGTGTGTGCGTATGTGTGTTTGTGTATGTGCGCGTTTGTGTGCGTGTTTATGTGCTTGTTTGTGTTTGTGTATGTGAGTGTCTGCGCGCGTGGGTGTCCTTTTTTTTCTTGGCGTGCCCGCGCTCAGTAATGCTGTCTCAGTTCGTTTGGCTATTGTTGATCGTGAATGTTTTCTGAACCGATGCAAGTGTTGACTTCAATTCAAAAACATATCTGAGGTGGTTTACACGCGTGTCAAATGGCTGCTAGTGAAAGCGATCGAGCCCCATGAAGAGTAAGGGCAAAGTGGCCATATTATTGTGAAAGAAACGAAACTATGTCGTACAACGACGCAATATAGCAATATTGTTTTCAGGCGTATAGTAGTCTTACACACTGTCCGCATAGCAGTAACAACTGTGAGACCTCTCGTTTTTGACCATTTTTTTTATTCCCCTCGGCTAGACAGGATGGCAGCTGCTCTGCAAACTCATATGCCTTACACGGTGGCCGGCGATAGCGGGAGTCCTCATGTTCCTAGCAGCGGCCTGTGCTTTCGGCACACTACAAGTGTGGATCAAGAAAGGAACAGATTCACCCGAAGCCGCGACCAGTGATCCCACCGAACGGCTGAGCTGGGTGGAAATCCTCGTGGTGATCTGCTTAGCAGACGGTGAGAATGTAATAAATATTACGTTCCGTATTCAAGAGATACGCTTACCGACTCTACTCGAAGCACACGCGACTCGTTCAGCACTTGTGGACTCTAGTTTACTGCAACAGCTTTTGCGCATCTTGCTTCTTTCGTGGCATCTTGCTTTGATGCTGGCCTGCCCTACTCAGTCTCAGGGGATGCACACTCTTCGAATTTTTCAAAGAACCTATCGTGCTAAAACATACTTCACTCCGTAATGTTGAAAGTTGGGTGAGGTAATGATCGTCTATATTGATGTGAGAAGCAGCGCATGAATTTAAACACAAAAAGAATGAAACGCAGCGATTCTTCTGACGTTTGGCTCCTTTTATGCCTTGTCTCCTGGCGCTGCTTCCCACGTAAACGTCGACGCACTTCACTTTGGCTGAGAATACCCGTGAAAAAAATTAAATATACAACCGCAGGTTAAACAAGACGAACATTGTAAGAGCCACAATCAACCTGGTATATTAAGCCAACTCAAAAAATTAGCAGGAGAAATAACTTAGATATACTGCTCAATGAGAGAGTATATTGGTAAAAACACAGTATACTATAGTGATGGGCGACTTTAATGCAAAGGTAGGGAAGAAGCAGGCTGGAGACCAGGCAGTAGGAGATTATGGCATCGGTACTAGAAACGCCAGAGGAGAGCTACTAGTAGAATTCGCAGAACGCAATAACTTACGGATTTGAATACCTTCTACCGAAAACGAGAAAACCGCAAGTGGACATGGAGGAGCCCTAATGGCAAAAATAAGAACGAAATAGACTTTATAATGAGTGCACACCCTGGAATCGTGCAGGATGTGGAAGTGATTGGCAAGGTACGATGCAGTGACCATAGAATGGTACGGTCTCGAATTCGCCTAGACTTGAAGAAGGAACGACAGAAACTGATACGCAAGAAGCCAATCAATCAGCTAGCACTGAGAGGGAAAGTACAGGAATTCAGAGTGTCGCTGCAGAACAGGTACTCGGCTCTTAGTGAGGAAACCAACCTTAGCGTAGATACTATGAATCATAATCTGACGAGTATCATTACGGAGTGTGCAGTGGAAGTTGGAGGCAGGGTAGTTAGACAGGACAATGGCAAGCTTTCCCAGGAAACGAAGAACCTAATTAAGAAGCGTCAAATCATGAAAGTGTCAAGTACAACAGACAAAATAGAACTGGCAGAGCTTTCGAAGTTGATTAATAGACGTAAGGTATGCGATGTAAGAAGGTATAACATGGAGAGAATTGAACACGCTCTGAAAAACGGAGGAAGCGTCAAAGCAGTAAAGAGGAAACTTGGGATAGGCAAAAGTCGGATGTATGCACTAGGGCACAAAGAAGGCAAAATAACTACCAATATAGATAGGATAGTTAAAATAGCGGAGGAGTTTTACAGAGATCTGTACAGTAGCCGAGAGAACCACGACCTTAATACTATAAGAACTAGCAGTAGCCCAGATTACACCCCACCAGTAATGATAGAAGAAGTCAGAAAAGCTTTGGAGAGC
This sequence comes from Rhipicephalus annulatus, assembly GCA_013436015.1. NCBI lineage: Eukaryota > Metazoa > Arthropoda > Arachnida > Ixodida > Ixodidae > Rhipicephalus > Rhipicephalus annulatus. The sequence continues at coordinate 77,791 of WOVY01003821.1, read as the reverse complement.
ATGCAAAGGGGCAAAGCTCCTGGTGAGGATCACGTAACATCAGATCTGCTGAAAGATGGAGGACAGATTGTGTTAGAAAAACTAGCCACCCTGTTACGAGGTGTCTCCTGACGGGAAGAGTACCAGAGTCTTGGAAGAACGCTAACATCATCTTAATACATAAGAAAGGAGATGACAAGGACTTGAAGAATTACAGGCCACTGCATCAAGATTTTTCACAAATTGTGGAAAGACAGAAAAAATGGTAAGCGCTGAGGCATCTATAGCTAAGACCGTGTAATAAAAGCAACTAGAAACTGCACCTTATATGATGCCTAAATCAAGTAAGTTTGCGGAATTATACACCACTTCATGACATATGTGCAGTGTCGCAGCTAATTTGCTTCAAGTGTCTGTTGATTTCGAGAACATTTAACGAAAAGCCGCGAAAAAGGCTACACAGGGCTGTCAGCATACAATAAATAAACTTATATTTCTGAACAAGCAAACAAAACTTTCACACTGAAAATTTTCGGCTACTGCTACTATAGTACAAGCGTATAACTAACCTTGGTTTAACACTAAGCTTGCTAAATCAGAAGAGATGTCATGACTTTCCTCATATGGCTAGAAAAATTACTGGGATATAATTTTGACACGCGTAGTGCAGTACTTGGTGTGCAAGTTAGCTAGAACACCCTCTTTCAATAGGTCGTCGCAAGGTCAAAAACACCGGCAAATCTTATGAAAATGTCAACGTCACTGTGTGCAAGACCGTGGGAACGTTCCGATGTTGCTGGAACTCCGCTAATGTCGCCTGATATGTCTATGTTCGAGGATAAGAGCCATGAAAGTTAGGTTAGTTACTTTCACTACAACTAGCCCTATTTTGTTATGACGGCTGTGAATGACTCAAAACTGAGCACCCGTATAGTTTGTGTGTGCATAATATAAGGTTTTCCACCGCGCATCATTTCCTTTCCGAATACATACCAGCGAGAAGCTGCCAAATGGGAGCAGTATGCTAAACATCTCTTACTTCTATTTAACTCCACCTTTTTTTCTTCTCTAGCATAAAATATTATTGAGACTATGCTTGTTTGTTTGAAATACTCATATCAGTGAATTATTTATGATTGTTGGAACTGGATGAAAGTCATTCTTTTGCGTTTACTTCAACGCACTCATTCCCAGCTTAAAACCTTGTATGAGGCTCCAAGTCAAGATTCATTCTCTGAGAACAAAATATGATTCTTTGGATATTACACACAGGAAGAGTTTTGCTTGAAAAACCATCTTCCGCACCATGTCACAACTGTGAACGACACAGCAGCTACGAGGCTGTTTGAAATTTATTTTTTGTGATCCACTTTATACACCCGGATTTTTTTTTAAGCTCTTAATCGCAGTCCTGCAGTGGTCACACTGTCTACCAGAACATGTCAGCAGAATGAGTATACCGTCACAATCAAGCACCATTGGTGAGGTCAACATTTTCATGACTGTGAGGATTTGAGTTGCATTATTGTGGGTTGCATTGCAGCATTATATGCGTAGCGTCCTTGAAATAAAGGTAATTTCTGGCGGTGTGCATGCCATAGTAGTGATATGACACTATGACGCTTTAGTGCAGGGCTCCGGAAATTGTCGACCACCTGGGGTTCTTTAAAGCGGCTCGGCAACGCTTCTTTACCACGGGGAGGAAACACCACCGATAAGTATCGCAGCCCCAGGAAAATAAAAATCGGCCCCGTATTTTCATGTTTCACTGCGAATGTCGTCGAAAGACAATAGTCTTACCTGTGGGGAGAGTGAACAAAGCGTTTATTTGATAGTCTGCGCGAACTAATCGGTGAATTGTATTCTGGAAGCGCTGCGTCTCGACCCCTGCAGTGAAGGCGAACGATCGCATCGAGGCACGTTAGACACGAGCGCCATCTTGCAGGTATCTTTGAAAACAAAGGAAGGCGTGCGTGCCCGCGGAGAAAGGTGCACGCCCGTCTTGGAGGCGATAAGGTGTAGAACGCAAAGCGACAGGCAGGTGCCACCACCAAGTCGTCTTAGCAAAGCGTTGAAAACACTTGCCTTTTAGATGCGGAAGCATCTTATACTCGCGCCTTGTAGTGCGCCGTCCGCGCCGTCCACACCGCTTCTCGAACATTCGACAGCTGACGCGCGCGCATGCGTCGTCGCGCCGTCGCCCACCATCTGTGCCGCGCGCGCTTCTCCTTCGAGAACATTCGACAGCTGACAGCGCATGCGCCGTCGCGCCGTCGCCATCTGTGCCGCGCGCGCGCTTCTCCTTCGAGAACATTCAACAGCTGACAGTGCATGCGCCGTCGCGCTGTATATATACTCAAGGTCGGCGCTCGCTCGCTCAGTTGCCGCTCGTCGGTTGGTTCGTACGGCGCGTCGACGTCCAAGGTCGCGGTGAAATGAATTCCAACGAATCCACAAACACAATGATCGACGTCCCTTCGACCAGCGCCGTCCTTTCGCATACGTGTGTACGTGTTCACTCATTTAACACCCCCTCCTACAACCACGTTAACCAATTTAGCCATCGACCCAAGTAAGTCGCAATTTAACACCCCATTTCACAACCACGTTAACCAATTTAGCCATCGACCCAAGTAAGTCGCACTTTAACACCCCGTTAACCAATTATATGCTCCGCATCCTCCTCAGTGTTCCCCCGAGGGAAGCTGAGGGCAATTTTTGAGCATCGTGTTGTATTGTCAGCGCAGCGTGATAAACGCTACGGTCCTTAAAATTACTTGTGTGTACCTTCTCTAGAATAAAGACACACATACAAAACATCAACGTGTTGTTATTGTGTCTCGGATATGGGTAATAATTTCTTTTTCAATTGATAATCGCACAAGTGTGAACGCTGAAACTTGAGCAATATTGGTGGGAGCTGCGGGTGGGGTTGGCCGTTTGAGGTGTCGTTGGGTGCCATTTGGGGTGTCGTTACCGTAGACAGACGAATGTACTCGTGAATCATTGAGGTCATCTCGGAAGGGACGGCTTTATGCTCTCCCATAGTAGAGTACTAAGTACTCAAAATTGTTAACCACATTGTTCTAAACACAGCCAGACAAAAATTTTGGCATTGAAGGTCGCAGCACAACTGAGACATTGGACGGAGAAAATGAAACGCAGCCGCAAAAGGCAAGAACCGCTCGTGTGTGTTGCGTGTTTTTCATCCATTGTCTCAGTCTGGTTGTGCCTTCCTATTGATTTGGACCAATTTGACCTAACCAACATCTTACGGATTATAAAAAGATGCAAGCCGAATCTTACAGCTCAACGCCAATGGGCTCCCGTAAGAGGGAGCCCACCTAGTGTTTGTACGGGGCGGCCCCTTAAGGACCGTTCCCACCCTCCCTGTAAATAACATCTGTAAATAAATGTTTTTCAGCAGCAGCAGCAGCCCGTGGCCAGGCATTCACAATTATTTCTCCAAATCCGCTAGCGATCGTTCTCTCTTCTTTCTCTAAAGGATGTCATGCACCTAAATAACGGCGCCATATTGCCAAATTTACGGCCATCAGCTGATATGGGAATCCTAGGCTGCATAGTTGCAGCCGCCGCTGAAAGCCATCGCGTGCTCGCGATCACACTGAAGTTAAGCCAATCGTTCCTCAAAAAAAAATGGCAGCATATTCACGGAGTGAATGATGGAGAGTGGGGCGAAGCATTCGTCCGTCCATGCGCCCGTCTGTGTGACCGTCCATGCGTCTGTTTGTGCGCCCGTCCCTGCGTTCTTTCGTGCATCCGCCCCTGCGTCCGTTCATGCGTCCATCCATGCATCTGTTTGTGTGTCCGTTCGTTCATCTATTCAACACTAAAGGCCCCACAATCTCGCATCTTTTTATCATATATTCCCCATATAGAAGCACCGCCATCCAGCGGACATTCCAAGGATTAAACGAGAGGTGGCACACGCACACTTTCTTACGGCCTGCGCTTTGGGTCCACTTCCCACCTTTAACCACCTTGAGTTCATGGTATATTCTAGTTCACTGTATTCATGGCACTGCGACCAAACGCTCGCTAAACCTTTCAAAAACCAAGGAGGTTACGCCCAGCGAGTATAACGTAGCAACCTTTTCCTGTCAGATAGGGCTCAATTTACATGCCAATGGCTGCTAATGAGAAATGAGAGACAGGAGAATTCGGCTTTTACTTTCTTACGGCTTGCGCTTCGTATCTACTTCTCATTTTTAACCACCTTGAGTTCATTCATGGTATATACAAGTTTATTGTATTCATGGCACTGCGGCTCAACGCTCGCTAAACCTTTCTAAAGCTAAGGAGGTTACACCGAGCGAGTATAATGTAGCATCCCTTTCTTGTCCGATAGTGCTCAATGTACATGCCAATGGCTGCTAATGGGGATCGCAGCGTGCGCGTTGACTAAAAGCCGAATGCTCATGTCTCTCATTCCCCATTAGCAGTCATTGGCATGTACATTGAGCACTATTTTTTATTGTTAAGCAACGCACAGAAGAAATCTCTCACTGGCACCACCTTGGAGGTGAAGTGTTATACCTATTTCGGGTATGTGCCACTGGTGGTTACATACGAGGGACGCCCAAGCCACGCCATAAGCGTGTTAGCGTCTCTCGTCGTTGTTAGCGTCTCACGGCGTCTCTGGGCTGGCGGACGCCCGTCATGGCAAGCCAGCCCCCGAAGAAGGCGCTAGCCTTCGACGTAGTCGTCCCCGAGGGGACTAGTCCCGAAGACGTCGTTGACGCGACGTCTTCAATAGTAGGAATCGAAGAAGTGTACTGCGTTCAGCACTTTGGAGGCCGGAACTACCAAGTTACCGTCAACAGTGAGGCCGCACTGGCCCAAATCGTAGACGCGTCGCACCTTATCATCCGAGGAGAGCGCGTCGCCATCGTACCCCTGGGACCCCAAGTGACCCAAGTGACCGTCCTGTTCCTGCCGTGCCGCGTACCCAGCGAAGTCCTCGCACAAGCACTCTCTCCCTACGGGAAGGTGCTGCACATCACCAGAGGACTCATGGGATCGCGCCCAACCGTGACCACTGGGACGCGATACGTCCGCATGGAAATGAAGGCTTCGTCACCGGTGCCCAACTACCTCAAGGTCGCGGGCCATCGAGTGACCTGTGACTATAAAGGCATCCAGCGAGTGTGTCGTCGATGTGGAGACAGTGGGCACTTCCGCATGAACTGCACAGCTCCGTTTTGTGGAAGGTGCGGCGTTTATGGCCACGACGGGAAAGGCTGCTCGCTGCCGTGTCGCCGTTGTGGGGACCCGCATGCCACCGTGGCCTGCACCATCAGGCCATCGTATTCCGAGGCGGCATCTAAGGATTTCCCTCCACTTCAACCAGGAACGCCATCTAAGAACAAGTGCGACGATTCGTCGGCGCGAGCTGTGGTGGCCGACCACGACCAGGGTGTGCCAATCGCGGCGCTGCACCAGACGCCCACTGCGTTCCCAGCGATTCCGGGCCTGGTAATCCCTCCAGGTACTGAAAACTTAAGTTCCCCGCGTCCCGTGGCCATTTCTGAGGAATCGCAGGCCAAGCCCTCGTCAGACGAAGCGCCTCGTGAGGACGGCGTCTCGGATGGGAATATTGCATCTGAGGCTCCTCGCGTTGCTGCTCTGTCGACAACAAGTTCAGGTGTCATCGAGGAGTCTACATCTCAAGACGACGACGCCTGCATCTACGAGGACTCCAACAGCACCGCGAGTGAGGCGCCCCTACAAATTGACGAAGACACCAGCCCCAGTGACATAAGCCAGGACAGTGGAGACGTCTTTGTACCATCCTCGCTCAAACACCCGGACACCAAACGCCCCCGGATCACTACTCGTGACTTAGAAGCCCCCACCAGAGACAGAAGTCCCCTGCGGACTTCGACGCGATCCCGGAAGCCCCGAGCCTCCGGTGGATCGCCTGGCCGGAAAAAATGACTCAGCCACTTGCGGGGCATTGGCTCCCGCACCTGATAAAGGTACCCCTGCATTTGCGTGATCCGATAGTATGTTTTCATTTTCCCCATGGCTCTTACTCTAAAAGTTATTACTTTTAACGTTCAAGGTTTCCGAAATCCACAAAAACAGGCTGAGGTATTGGCTTTTGCACGTTCAGTGCACTGTGATTTGCTGTTCATGCAAGAAACAAATTTTTTCAAGCTTTCTGATGTACTCGCTTTCAAGCGCGCGTTCAATTTTGATTGTTTCTTTTCGTACGCCAGCACGCAATCGACTGGCGTCGGAGTCGTTATTTTTAACCGAGGTCTTTTGCGTGACCATCATGTTTCCTTCGATGCCTTCGGACGCGTGCTGGCGTTCGACTGCACCTTTTTTTCGTTAAGAATAAGATTTGTTGCCGTGTATGCCCCAGCGGCACGCGAAAACTCAAACGCGTTCTTCCAATCTCTTGATGCGTTCCTTTTAAATTCCCGACATGTGGTACTTTTAGGGGATTTCAATTGTGTCTTAGACTCACACGCAGACGTTCGAGGTCCGGGTCGCGGCCGGTCAAACTGGAATGCCAGAGAACTCGAACGTCTAGTGCAGCAATTGGCATTGAGTGACATTCATCAAATTGTGCATGGCAGTAATTATGCCTATACTTGGCGTCGAGCAACGTCGAGCAGCCGAATTGATCGCGTGTATGCATCCCCCAGTATCATTACCTACGTTCACGACATTGGGGTAATGTCATTGCCACCGACACCGGTGTACATTAGCGACCATCGGCCGGTTATGTTATCTCTCCGCCTGCCAGCGGGGACGCCAACGGTTGACAGACCATGGCGTCTCGATTGCCGTGTCCTCCAGGACTCTCAGGCTACGGAAAAATTATCCCGAGCGTTACGCGCATCGCTTATTGGGGCCGATGTAGCTGATTGGGATCGCCTCAAAGAACAGTGGCGGCATCATTGCAGTGCGTCGGGCAGAGGACTTTGCACCCGTATGTCAAAAGATGCGTCATTGTTAATCCAGAAGATACGCATTGCCAATCGAGATCCCAGTCCTTCCACTGTAATGCGGGCATGGCAAGAGGAGCTCATTGAACGGTACCAGCGTATTATGCGCGCTTCTTCACTCTCGGCTGCAGCTTGGCGCTGTAGACGTGCACCCTGTGCGCACCCTGAGGTGCTAAGGTATGCACGCAGAGCTCTGCTTCGTCCACCAGGCTCGCCTGCCCACTCGCTGAGCTCTATCACCCCAGCTGCTGCGGGTACGCGCGACTTTCAGGAATTCACTCAACACTTTGAGTCAATAGCTAAATCTGGTGCTAATGTCTGTTACCCAGGATCCGTTTCTTCGCATCCTCTACTAGCAAATTTACCTCATGATTCCAACATGTCAAATGACGTCCTCCTATCACCGCCATCCGATGACGAAATCAAAGGCGCATTAGACGCAATGAAAAAGGGATCGGCCCCAGGGCCTGACGGACTGCCTGCAGAGTTTTATGTACAGTTCTGGCCTATCATTGGTCCAACTATGTCACGCGTCATTCGCAAGTGTTTCCAAGATATTACACTTCCAACTTCTTTCCACAAAGGCCGTATAACACTAGTTCCCAAGAAAGACCCAATGTCCACGCGACCAGAAGATTGGCGCCCTATTACCCTACTCAATGTAGATTACAAGCTCTTGGCTAACATTTTGGTGCACCGAATCAGTCCATTTCTTGCAACATTAACCGCTCCCCACCAGGTCTGTTCTGTTCCGGGCCGAGAAATACACACCCATACGTGGTTAACGCGTGACATCATCCAATACACCATTAGCCGATGTGCGCAAGGACTGTTGGTTTCATTAGATCAAGAGAAAGCTTTTGATTTCATAGAACATGGCTACATACTAAATGTTTTACATGCATACGGATTCCCGGATAAGTTCATTGACCTTATCAATGCGATGTACACCAATTTAGAAAGTACCCTTTACTTAGATTCCCGTGAGAGTCACGCATTTAGAGTCACGCGTGGGGTTCGTCAAGGGTGTCCCCTCTCCCCAGTGTTATTTATCCTTGCATTAGAGCCCTTCTTAAGGGCCGTTGAACATCACCCGCAGATTCGTGGCTTACCTCTACCCGGTAACACTCAAGTAAAAGTCGCTGCATATGCAGATGATATCACTCTCTATGTACATAATGAACAGTCGCTGCAGCATGCTCTTGATACATTCCATGATTTCGGTATTATCTCCGGTGCAAGGTTAAACTTTTCTAAAAGCCAGTATTTTTTCATTGGCAACCCCAGCGGTCGTATCAACATCACGTCGCCTTTACAGTGGTCTCCTGAGATTTCAATACTCGGAGTTACTTTCACTGTATTCGGTATACAGGATAGCATCTGGTCATCCGTTGTACAAACTCTTCTAAATGATATCGAAGCAGCCAGGTACTTCGAATTCCCCCTCTTGGAACGCCGATACTTAACTCAAACGGTGTACCTAGGAAAATTTTGGTACCTTTGCCATTCTGTTAAACCACCGCTCCATGTCTGCAGGAAAGTGCAAAGCTGCATCAGTTCATTTTTTTGGTCTGGTGGCACAGAATTGTTATCGCGTCCAGCGTTAGCTCAACCGCGAGATCAAGGCGGTTTTGCATTCCCCGACGTTTCCGTCACGGCTTCTACATTGTGCCTCCGCACTCTATTGCGAATACTAAGCAATGATGACATGCCCGCTCAGACACTGGCTCGTTACCATCTGGGGCCATCACTACGTGTCTTCTTGCCGGATAGCCAATTAAACAAAGGTCCCCAATCAACTGAATTACCATCTTTGTATCGAGCCCTTCTGGCATTTCACCGACGTTTGGAAGTTACGTGCCCAGAGATAGAGGTGGCCGATTCTAAAGTGGTGGACACAATGGCCGCCCTTCTACGGCCCTTGGTGCCCCAGCATCGTCAATCTGTATTGAACCGCGCTTGGAAACCAATAACTGCCGCAGTGTTGCCAGGGCATCTAAGAGACTTTGTCTGGAAGTTGGGCTGGGGCTTGCTCCCCACGCGAGACCGGTTGCAGCGATGGCAGGTGGTTCGCACTTCCACTTGCCCCAACTGCGTCATGGTAGAGACCAATCGACATGCGACGTTTGAATGTGTGGTTTCCCGCCTTTTTTGGCGTGCGGTTAATGCTGGTTTTCGGGGACAGGGTGTGCGAACTTTCGTGTCCAACGGCCGATTTCCGCGTAGCCGCTTCTCCGCTCTCTTAATAGTTGCGGGGCTGTTCAGCCTTTGGAGAAACCGATGTGAGGCCGTAGCTGCCAATTGCCGACGGCGTGCCTTGTGGCCGATACTGGGGAGATTGAGACGAGAGATCCTCGCGTTCCTCTCCGAAGAGCTTTTCTTCCTCGGGGAGCAAGAGTTTCTGCGGCATTGGTCGTGCCCTTTCGTCAAGGTGGAACACGAAAGGATACAACTCATTTTTCGACCGACTTGGTGCTAAGCAGCGCCCGTTGAGTTGTTATATATGATTTCGTTTGTTACAAATTGTGTTTCATTTGGCTCTATGGTATCGTTATACTCTTGTATCGTTATATCACATTGAATTTTTGTGTACATGTATGCCAACATAATCATGTATATTAGAGCAAATGTCTTCACTGTAACGTAGTGATGTTAGTCGTGAAATATAGATGTGCAGAAGTGTATGTGCCCTGTTACTGGAATGGTATGAAGCTTTGTGTTCTGTACATGCTGTAAATAAACTTTTTCTAAACAAGGAGCTTCGCCCCTAAAAAAAAGACCGTGCTCAGGGTCACGACGTGCGCATGACGTATTTTCTTTCCTCGTTCCATACCTTTCTGTTTATCTTCTAGCGCTTTCATCTAGAAGAGAGAAAAGAAAATGCAATTTGTGACGAATGTTTGTAATTCCACTCGTATACTGGACGGATTCTAAAAATGTTTGCGACGCTGTGTTTGTGAGGCTATAAACCCCGTCAGTGAAACCATCGGAAGGTTACTAAAAATGTTGCAAAGCCCGTTTAATGTAAAGCTGAATCTATGTGCACGAGCCTCTAGCACTTCGCCTTCGTAGAATGCGTCTGCCCGGATCTATTCCGCTACTTCGGGTAAGCAGCCGAGTACTACAATCACCGTGCCACCGTGGCTGCTGTAACGTCTTTGTCGAGCACGGTCGGCACCAATCAGAGCCTCCTAGCTCACAAAAACAGTTTATAACACTAAGATCCGTCGGAGCATTTATTCACATCTGACCAGGATATTCACTTATCTGTGATGTTTGAAAATTTATTACCTGCGTTGTCGCTGGTGCCGGCGTCTCAACAAGCAAACTTGTTTTGGGGCACTGAAAAATGACGACAAGCCTGCTATTTGATTTATTTCCTCCAGCCACATCCCTGTTCAAGATTTTTTCGTATCTTCAAGCTTGCATATTACCGTGAAACACTGCCAAATATGTACGATGTTTGTAGCATGAGGATGCTACAAGAAGTCAGGCTTAGCAATGAGCTACTGCGCCTGTTAAGCCAAGCTGTCTGCGTGCGATTGAGTGATCGAATTCCCTTGATTGGAAAGTTGCACAAATACGCTGAATTACTACACCACCACTGGCTAGATTAGCCACAAACTGTTATCAAAGAAAGAGAGCACAAAAGAATTGGCATGTGTACATAAGCTCCGGCCTCGCTTTTCTGTGCCTTTCAGGTATTAACGCAATAGCGTTAACGAGCTCATGTCGCAGAAAAGCCGCCGCCGGCATCGGCCCCGTTGGTTGTGAGCAAAAAATTGTCTGTGCATACGGGACCAAAAAATCAAGTTACCGAGATAGCCACGTGAGGCCACTGCATGTCCACGCGTGCGCGCGTGATCACACTGAGAAAGCCCCGTATTCGATGAAAAAAAAAGCTCAAGGTCACGAGGCGCGGTAGCTTCTTTGCCGTGCCATCCCTCTCTGCTTAGCTTCCAGTGCTTTCGTCGGTACGAGAGAAGAGATAATGCAATTGCAGCATGGGACAAACCTTTGTCACTCCACGCGCACTGGAGGGGTTCCTAAAATTTTTGCGGCGTTGAATTCGTGAGGCAATAAGCCCTTCTAGTGAATTCATTCTATGGTTACTTGAAAAAGTGTTTCGGGGCCCCTTTAACGCATTTTGTTCGATAGGTGTCACGACGAAAGCGAGCCCACTTGGCAATAATAGCGCGTGCTGGTCCAATTTTTTGTGTGCGTGTTTGTGTGCGTGCATGTGTACGTAACAAAACATATGAATAAGTATGCACTTAACGGTTGAAGGCCGCACTTGGGCTGGATTTCGCTATCGCGTTCAACTCTTAAAGGCGAAGCTTAGGGGTCCCCCAATTTTTTTAAGGCGCCATTGCACCCGTTAATATCCTCCAATCTGGCTGATTAGTCAAGCTCTGCTCGATATTGTCACTTGAGGCTCATTTTAGTGCTCTTAGTGCAATTTTTTGGGCCGTATACAGACAGCACGGGATTGAGAACTTGGCTTTTGCAGTGGCGCTCCGTGCTGCTGGAAGCGTGCTTTTGGCCATGTCAGCGCAGCGTCTTTCGAGGTCACTGCGCAACGACATGCTGAGTCACGTGCTGTGGAGTCCCGTGACCTTTTTCGACGAGCAACCGCGGGGCCGCATCCTGAACCGCTTCTCGAGCGACATCGACTACGCCGACTCGCGCTCGTTCCTCAGCGGAAAGCAGAGCGTCCAGTACACGCTCCTCACCTTCGCTAAGATCGCCGTCGTCGGCACGGAGGCGCCACTGGTGGTCGGCGTCACGCTCGTGATGGCCGTCGTAGTGTGCTACGGACTGGTGAGGCCTGAAATGTTTTTGAAAGCATCGTTAGGGCGCCATGTCCCTTAAAGTCTCAATAGTCATGAGTGCTTGGCACGTCTGGAAAAGCTGCCCATTGCGAGCATGACAACAAGGGAAGGCAAGACATAGTCTTTCTTTCTTTTTTTCTTTCTTTCTTTCTTTCTTTCTTTCTTCGGCCTACCTTCTGTTCCTTTGTGTGCCTGTGTTGTGTTCGTCATGCAATACCAGTCTACAATACACTTTATTTTTGTGTGTCAATGGCAAAACCTCCATTTTTCTAACGCAGACCCCAAAATTATCTTTATCTTGTAAATTTTCTTCAAGTTGTGAGCCCTGTTGCCCACCCCGCCTTGAGCATTTCTATTAGGTAGAACTTCTCGAGGGCCGTGCTCAGTGGAGCAGGTAATTACGGCTACAGAGAGGTATTTATTGTAGCATATATCTGAAGGTCTACAACTACGGCAGATATATCATTGTATCACGCCGAATATGGCGCTATAAAGTATAACAAAAAAAGTGCCGCCATATCCACGAAGTGAATGATGATGAGTGGGCGAAGCTCCGGAGGTAAACCTGGTAAACCATGAATCCTCTGTAGATTTTTCCCACTCGATTTTATTACATCGCTCCCCCTAGCGTACGTCGCCGCACTAAATCGAACGATTGCCTTCAACCAATGACACGCGCCATATGTGACATCATTCCTATTTTATAAGATCTCCCGTCTCTCATCAACTACAAGTACCGCTTTCTAGTTTATAACATCTTGCATCTTTTCATCATCAGCTACAAGTACCACCATCTAAAAAACACTACAAGAACTAAACGAGAGGTGGCTACATACAGGAGACGGTACCGCCATCTAGTGAACACTGCAAGAACTAAACTAGAGATGGCTACATACAGGAGACGGTACCGCCATCTAGTGAACACTGCAAGAACTAAACTAGAGGTGGCTACATACAGGGGACGCACAGCCCACGCCCTAAGGAGCTTCGCCCTTAAAAATACCCCTCAACACGTAATAAATTGTTCTATGGCGTCCGTGTAACGTCTGGTGACCTCAAAGGAGAGTTTTCAGACTATAACTGTTCTTAATTTTTGTCAGTGCTGCCCCGCTGCGGCGGTCTTAACATTTAAAAACAAAAATCACTGCTTCGAGAAGCAGTGAAGCAGGCAAAATTTGTACACAAGTGTTTCATACATGTACGCCTGTTTTAGTGGTAGAAACCAGTATGGATATGTTTTTCGAAACATTACGTCAAATCCACCACAGAAATGTCCCTAATGCGAGACACGGGTAAGGCGCTCCTTCAAAAAATTGCCAGATCCCAACGTCAGTGGAAACGGTGATATGCGAAGCATGAATAAGGAAGGTTAGTATCTCACTTTAAAATCAGCTAGAACATTATGAGGCGGAGGTAAATTGGCTGTACATGTCTTCCACGTCATGATTATCATGTTTACACGTCCCATTTACCTTTGTCATTCATTCGCGTCAACTAATACGAAATTTAGTATATGTTGACTTAGTAAAACGGTCGCCAGCGTGCTATGAGCGTAGCATGTAGTTGTGTTTTACATGACACCCATATCATGATTATCATGTTTGGACGTGTCATTTACCTTCGTCGTCTATTCACGTCACGTGTCACAAAAATTATTGTATGTGGACGTAGCGAAACGGCCGCGAGCGCCTCATGAGCGTGGCACATAGTTGATGTTGTTGCATGACACGTATCTTATGTTTCTCATGTTTGCCCCAGTCACATACCTTCGTCATCCATTCAAGTCCCGTAATACCAAATTTGTTATATGTGAAGCTAGCGAAACGGCGGCGAGCGCAACATGATGGACCCAATATACTCTGACGTAACGTTAACGCACGCGTACGCTGGGCGCAGCGATGCTACGCAAGCAAAATGCGAGCACTATAGTCTGACCCCAAGCGCGACCGTGCGACCAGCGTCCGTCGGCGCGGCCCGGAAGCACCCGGCGAGAAATGCGATTTGCCGCATATCGCGCCGACGACGTTACCTACGCAGCACCGCGTCCACCTCTCTTCGGGATGGAGGTACGCCGGGCGCGCTCAAAAGCGCTTGCGTCCAAGCAACGCAGGCAAGTCAACGCCTGGCGTGGAATCGCCGGCGTGGCGCGACAAAACGAACCCCGGCGCGCGTCAAGTCGAAGTGTATTGGCGCCTTAAGTGTAGCATGTAGTCATTTTCTTACATGACATGCATTTCATGATTATCATGTTTGCACCAGTCACATACCTGCGTCGTCCATTCACGACCCGTAATACCAAATTTGGTATAGGTGAAGCTATTGAAACGGCCACCCACGCCTCATGAGCATGGCATGTAGTCATTTTCTTACATGACACGCATCTCATACATGATTATCATGTTTGCACCAGTCACATACCTTCGTTATCTATTCCCGTACCGTAATACCAAATTTGGTATATGCGAGGCTAGCGAAACGGCCACGAACGCATTATGAGTGTGGCATGTAGTCCTGTTGTTACATGACACGTATGTCATGATTTTCATGTTAGGGTCTCTCGCTAGCGTTCGACATGTAGTCATGTCATACCATACCAGTTTTGCAACATGTCGTGTGAACTGAACCAGCAGAATAAGGGCAAGACCATGAAATGTAAATCAGGAAATACATGTCATGATTTTCATGTTATGACTAGTCACTTATGCTCGACATACTGTCGAGTCTTACTATATTACTTTTGGTATTAATACCATTAGTGAAACGCCCAGGAGAGCTAAACGTTGTAGGCGGGTAGATAGATAGATAGATAGAGAGATAGATAGATAGATAGATAGATAGATAGATAGATAGATAGATAGATAGATAGATAGATAGATAGATAGATAGATAGATAGATAGGCTCAAAGTCGCCGAACTTCGCGAAGAAATCCTTCGCAATAATAGCAAGGTTATGTGTCATTCTGTTCAACTTCTTCCCCCGTCCGCTGCTTTCTGGGCTCTTCTGGGGATGAATTGCATCATGACGGCCCACTGGCCGAGATGAGTTCGAGACTGTAGCAATAGCGAAGAGTAACAGCATCGATGGAATATGGAGACGGCTTCGTATCCCTCATCTCCCTGACAAAGCACAGCTTATACTTATAGCCCCAGCTTTATATTCACATGAGATGTACTGGTGGTCGGCTCTTTTCACTACGTACTGCTACATAGGCAAACGACTCCTACAATAATACAATACATTCGCTCGAGACGTCAACATGACGTATTTTTAAGATTCTTGTTTTGTGTGGATTGACTCATTTGCAGCATTGTTCAGGGGGAGACACACAGAGCAAGTCAACTAAGCACTTGCTTCCCTGAACTAACACACGTGTCTCTTTGCTTTAAATGCGAAGCATTTCTTAGCGAACTTCGGCGACTTTGAGCGTATCTATCTATCTATCTATCTATCTATCTATCTATCTATCTATCTATTCTATCTATCTATCTATCTATCTATCTATCTATCTATCTATCTATCTATCTATCTATCTATCTATCTATCTATCTATCTATCTATCTATCTATCTATCTATCTATCTATCTATCTATCTATCTATCTATCTATCTATCTAGCCACCTACGACATTTAGTTCTCCCGGACGTTTCGTTAATGCTATCAATACCAAATTTGGTATGGAATAAAATGAATGTAAGACGAGCATAACTGACTAGTCATAACATGAATATAAGGACATGTGTGTCATGAATGTCATGATTTACATTTTATGGTTTTGTTTCTCTTGCGGTGGTTTCGTTCACATGATATCTTGCAAAACGCGTATGGTATGACATGAATGCATGGCGAACACTAGTGACAGACGTGGTAATCATGACATGCATGCCATGTAAATCATGAGTCATGACTACACGCCACGCTCTTAATGCGCTAGCAGCTGTTCTCGCTAGCTTCACATATACCAAATTCAGCATTACGAGATGCGAATGGATGATGAAGGTATTTGACTGGTGCAAACGTGATAATCATGAGATGCGCGTCATGTAACAACATGACTACATGCCACACTCATGATGCCCTCGCGCCCGTTTCGCTAGCTTCACATGTACCCAATTCAGTATTACGTGAAGGGAACGAGCGACATACGTAAATGGGATGTCCAAACATGATAATCATGGCATGCGTGTCATGTAACATGATCACTACATTTTCCACTCATGATGCGCTCTGGGCCGTTTCGGTAGATTCACATATGCCAAATTCGGTACTACGTCACGTGAATAGATGACGAAAGTATGTGGCTGGTGCAAATATAATAATTATGAGATGCGTGTCAAGTAAGAGCATGACTACATGCCACACTCAAGGCGCCAGTACAATTAGACATGACCCGGCGCGCGTGTGCTCGAACGTTCGTTTCGTCGCGTCATGCCAGCGATGCCACGCCAGGCGCCGATCTGCCTCGCATATACTCGCAGGCACGCGCCGCACTGCGTTCCTTTGACGCATGCGCGTTTGAGCACGCCCGCGTCCCTCCGTCACGAAGCTAGGCAGACGCCGTGCATTCTGGGTAACGTCGTCAGCGTGAAATGCAGCGTGTCACGATTCGCGCCGGTGGCCGCCGGGACGCGAGCCGCCAGTCACGTAGGCGTCAGACTATAGAGTGTTCGCGTTTTGCTAGCGTAGCGTCGCTGTGTCCAGCGTGCGCGCGTCAACGTTACGTCGCAGTATATCGGGCGCTTCAAGATGCTCTGCCCGCCGTTTCGCTAGCTTCACATATACAAAGTTTGGTATTACGGGACGTCAATGGACAACGAAGGTATATGACTGGCGCAAACATGATAATCATGAGATGTGTGTTATGTAACAACACGACCACATGTCACGCTCATGATGCGCTCGTGGTCGTTTCTCTATCTTCACGTATACCAAATGCAGTATTGCATGACGTCAACAGACGACGAAGTTAAGTGACGCGTCTGAACATGATAATCATGATATGTGTGTCATGTAAAACATGACTACATGCTACGCTCATAGCCTGCTCACGGCCGTTTCACTAGTTCCTCATATACCGAATTCGGTATTACGTGATGTGAATGAATGACGATAAAAGACACGTCCAAACACGATAATCATGAAATGCGTGTCATGTAAAACTGTATTACATCCTATGCTCATAGCCCGCTCGCGGCGATTTCGATAGTTTAACCTATACCGAATTTGGTATCAGGTGGCGCGAATAGATGATGAAGGTAAATGACACACCAAGACATGATAAGTATGACATGGAAGTCATGTATGGCATAATTTACTTCTACCTCGTAACGTTGTGCTGATTTTAAACTGACATATAAACCTTCCTCATTCGTGCTTCGCATATAATCGATTCCAACTGTACGTGGGATCTGCTTTTTTTTTTTTTGCTATCAAGAAGCAAACAGAACACCGATGCTTACGAGCACGTTGTAGTGGGCGACACAGTAGCACCGCCGCGGTGGTCTAGTGGCTAAAGTTGTCGACTGCTGACCCGCACTACGCGGGATCAAATCCCGGCTGCGGCAGCTGCATTTTCAATGGAGGCGGAAATGATGTAGGCCCGTGTGCTCAGATTTGGGTGCACTTTAAAGAACCCCAGGTGGTCGAAATTTCCAGAGCCGCTCACTACGGCGCCTCTCATAATCATATGGGGGCTTTGGGAGGTCAAACGTAAATATCATTCAATCCATGGGTTACACAGTATTCAAGCTTTAAACGAATCTCTCCCTTACATTCTTTCTTTTGAACACGTGCACAGTTTGCTGCGGTGAAAGCATCGCACCGCTGTCGCTACTTCGAGAGCCTGGCCCTGTCCCGACTGCTGCAGCACGTCACCGAGACCGTGGATGCGCTGAGCAGCGTGCGAACGTACGGCGTGGTGGACCGCTTCGCCCGCCACTTCTACCGGCTGACGGACGCGGTGATGCGAGGCTATATTTGCTTCGGCGCCACCTACGGCTTCGTGCGCATGCTGACGTCGGCGGCCGGGTTCGTTGTGGTCGTGTGCACTCTTCTGACCACCGTCGTCTTTGCCGGGCCCGGTGGGCCTGACCCGGCCAGCTTGGGCCTCGCGCTCAGTGCGGCTACCTCGGTGCGTCAGCGTTGCATTACTGCATCTGTTGTAACCCCTGCGAAAGCGAATGACACGTTACGTTCGTTCGAAAATGTAATGTAACACTTTTTATTGATTAAGGCAGGCTCAACTTTACAAGCAGAGGAGGTGTGAAAATATGATAAAGCAACAGAACGCGTTCTGCAGATGAACACGTGGAGTACAATCGCAAAAAAAAAGTTTGAGGTGCAAACTGCCACTTCTTAAAAACACTCATGCGCATAAATGTGACAAGGAAGCGGCCGAAAATTCATGAAGTTTCATCTGCATCGGAGGTTTCAATGCATAATGTATCAAAAGCATCTCCTAAATATTCTACTTCTGACCATGCAATTTCTGAAGCATCGTACACACCTTAATTTGCATCGCTTGTAGGGGGCACACATCTTTTTCTGGGGGCTGTGGGCCGCCGTAGCCTGTTCTTATATCTCGTTTGGCATCACCGTTCGCTCGTCATTAGCTGTAACGTAGCGAAACCCGCAGCTCTGGTTAGCGATGACAATAACCACGTTGGTGGGTACGTATGCTCAATCTAAAAGTACGTTCGACATCAAGAAGAAACCTTGTCTAACGCAGAATAGGAACATGAATTTTCAATGCTCTCTTTCAAACAGTAAAAAAGTAACGCGTATCGTAGAGGTACATGTCTGTGAGCTTGAACATAATTTCTGTTTGTAGATAGTTGACAAATTATCACTTCTATTTAGGCCAAAATATATTTGTCATTTACTTGCCTTTATCAAAAGGCGTGTTTATGTAGCATAACCAGTTGTATTTACATGACTGCGCCACGTGTGCTCGCTGTGTGTGTGGTCAACACCAAATTACAATTGCTTGTATTTGCCACTATGGCTTGAAGATAATAAGTTTGAGTTTCCAGTACCTTTATTAAACGGGATATTTGAGGCGAAATCTTTGTAGATAATTATGCACACAGAAATCACCTTACATTGCTGCTTTGAATTCGTGGAATCTGCGGTACGCACCCATTTATCACACGAAGTGGCTCATGGCGAATGGACAGTGGATGCGAAGTCATGTTCGTGCCTGCAATACGCGCCGAAGGTGGCGTAGCGTTTAATGCGAGGCTGGGTTAACAATATAGAAGTTCCGTTCCTATTTACCAATATTTACAATGTCCCTCAATATGTCACTCGTTCACTCGAGGGCTGCCCCGTGGCCTCCGTGATCAGCAGCGCTGATGGAGCCCATGGCAGCGGCCATGAGTTCAGAATGTACGGCTCGTGTTCTGAATACAGGTTGCGGGCGACTGGGTGTGGTACGCTCCTGTTGGAATCGGGACATGAACATGCGATGAAATAAGAATTCCGTCATTGGGCAAAATATATGAAATGAATCTTCGAATCTGCAAGATACATAGGTTGTATCCTCAGTATCTATAGTTTCCAACTTATACAGACTTTTGCTGTCGTGTAAGGCTGTTGCCATGCAACGATTAATATGTAACTGAGCCTTGTAATAAAAGCCATTGCTATGTGAAGGGGTTCCATTTCTACGTAGGACTAGCTAAAGACAGCCCTTATTAAAACACCAGGCTTGCTGTTACTGGAATGACGAGAAAGGCATTAGCATTTCACTCCGCCATTGTGGTAACCGATATTCCTCACTTTCAATCTTTAACAGATTCCTCTGTCGCTGATGTCGCTGTGCGTCATGCTGTTCAACGTTCTTCAAATGATTGTTTCTTTCGAACGCTGTGTGGAGTACACTGAACTTCCTCCTGAGGTAAGTAAATCGGAGCGTGAGGCGCTCTTGAAAATATTTGTTACTGGTTCAGTTCATGTGTGTATGAGTGTGGAGTTTCCAGCACTCTCTTTGCTTCATTAGCAAATCAACAAAGCATGCGTTACCACTTGTCAATGGTGAATCAAGTCTGTTCTCCTTCAATAACCATTTAAAGCTCAGTGCAACACAAGTTCACCGAGCATTATATCACTTAGAAAGAAAATTAACTTGTCTCTATCGCATCTCACGTAAGCACCCTCCAAGTTCTATATAGTAACTTTGCTAATTTTACACGACATCGTAAGTATGATCTGTCATGCAGTAAATAACTTGCTAACTTGGGAGAAACAAGATTTAGAGAACACTCGAGCATCATTTCAATCATTTCACCACAAAAGCAATCGTATTAGTTTTCACATTTGGCTCATATAGTGTTCCACTCCAATAACTCCGAAAAAGACTAAATTATTTGCTAAGGGAATTGACATGCAAAGCTCAAGCAAACTGTTGGACAGTGCGAAAATTTCGGCAATGACAAGGGGTCACGTATGCTACATATAGAACATTGTTCAACAGTACTTCCCGACAACGACAAGAAGTTTATACATCTTTTAGCTCATAATCCAACGGCAGTTTATTACTGTTGAAGTTTCCTTCAATAGTATATTTTTCAAATCGTACGCTCTACTAGCGGCATTATTAATGACTTTAGAGCATGGTTGCACAACTGCTGCGTATGGTGAGCTGAAGACACATATGCACCGTGCATGCTAACAGGGTCATTATAAAATATTACAAAGATATGGAGTTCTAAAGTTATTCCGGCCTGATCTTGAACATAAACAAAACCTACGGTTAATATTTGTATTCTATCAATTATATACAGGTTTAAAATTGTCTGCCATCTGCGAGCAGTCTGGTCGGTTATAAGTAACGTATTGTATTCTCCTTAGTTCTCGTTAGTTTGCATGTTTAACATCTTGAGAAATACTGCATTGTCGTACATTGAAGTAAACTGGTAATAATACGCAACGCTTCAAAAATTTAAAATATTATCACATCGTTTCGAGCGTTCCGAAATCAGAATTCACCAAAAACTTAGTAAGAGCTAGTGCTACTTGTATATTCTCTATCTCAGGTGGACGTCCCAGAAAACGACAACGGTAGTGGTGTACCAACACTCGAATTACCACCTGGCTGGCCCAGCTCGGGAATGATCGAGTTCCAAAATTACTCGGCTTCTTATCGTCCAGGTGTGCTTCCCGACGTACTCAAGGACGTCACACTCGTCGTCAAACCGATGGAAAAGGTGCGTATACCTCGCAGACACGCTCCCTTTGAGTGTCCCCGCGTAAGCTCGTCGTTTGCTTCAACGCATGTTGTTTGCGATAAGACTCACGTTTTGTACAAAAGCTTTGCACAAGCAGTTCTGCGCAGAAATGTAATTGGGTCACATCTTAAATTTACTTGCAACAACACTGACTCTATCAAAACATCATTCATGGCCGAAATATTCGCTTGTTCCCGCTGTTCTATCACCCTTGATTAGCTCCCTGCCTTCTGTTCGACTCTTTTTAAAGACGATGGTCTTTCTTGGGGAACTACGACGCAAAAATTTTGATCTCTCTGTCTGTCTGTCTGTCTGTCTGTCTGTCTGTCTGTCTGTCTGTCTGTCTGTCTGTCTGTCTGTCTGTCTGTCTGTCTGTCTGTCTGTCTGTCTGTCTGTCTGTCTGTATATTTGTCTGTTTGTCCACTCTTAACGGCATCGGCTACTTGAAACGGCCGACCCCATCCACAGTGCCCACCTATGTTGCTCAAGCTTGAGGGTTCATGCTTGTGCAATTGTCAATTAAAAAGCAATTATTGCGCGTGTCTGGGGCACCATAACAACACGTATATATTCTGTGTGTGAGCCTTTTACTATAAAAGGCATACATAAGTAATTTTAAGGACCGTAGCGCTTATCACTGTGTGCTGAACATGTAACGCTTGCACGGAAAGACGAGTCTTTCCAACACTTCGCTACAACAAGACGGTGGTGGCACCTACCCGTCGCCTTGCGTTCTGCACCTTATCACCTCTGAGATGGGCGCGCCCACCCATATCAGAGCCACGCGCTTTGTTTTCTACAAAACTGCCAGATGGCGCTTATGTCTCACGTGTGACGTGACTTGATGCGTTCGTTCGCCTCCGCTGCACGCTCGAGGCACTCTAACGCAGTGCCTCCGGAATACCATTCACCTATTTCCTTGCGTAGCACATCAAATAAATGTCTTGTTCACTCTCTCCACAAGGAAGACTATCGTCTGTCGACGACATTTGCAGATTACATGCAGATGCAAGGCCAATTTTTTTGCCATTCTTCACGACGATTCGGCCTGTGAGTATAATTTTATTGTCGGGGCGAGACGCGCGCTTGACGTTGAATCCGCCTAGGCTAGCGACAACATTGCTTGGCAAATCTTTAGCACTGCGACCGAAGGGCGTCAAAACAATGTGCATAAAGCTTACACAGAAAGACGGCCTGAATCATGCGCAGTATATATGAAGAAAGCAGATTGGGCGACGAAAAGCTAATATAAGGTGATGGGTTAGAAAAGAGTGCAATAAAACATAATCTTCATTAAATGTCTCACATGCATGGCTACTTAACATTGACATGCATGGTGGGGTTATTGACGCTATAAAGTGCGATGAGCTGTTTGAACACGAAGAACACGAAAATGACAGGAAGGACACGCACGAGCACGGATAGAACTCGCTGGTTTCCTTCCTGTCATTTCCGTGTTCTTCTTCGTGTTCTAACAGCACGTCGCAAGTTTGAACTATGTACAACCAACTAGCCCCTATTTTAGCCCTTCTAGTGGGGGGTGGGTTATTGGTACTTTCAAAGGGACAGTCTACCGTCTTTTATTGATCTCCTGTTTTTTTTTTGTCACAATAAAAAGCGCACTGTGTGAAGTGTCTAACCTTGCAGCGGTTTCTCTGGAAAGCGCGTGGAAATTTTTAAAACAGAATTTTTCTGTCCGTGTTATGTCTCCTTCCATCTGTAGGATGAATGCCCATAATACTGGTCGGTGCCGGTGAAAGTCAAAAACTGAAACCAGGTGTGATTTTTTCAGGCTTCATCAAGTTTGGTTATTATTAAAACTAATATCTTAGTGGTCGTTTTAGGCACACACACACACTTTTTTGTTGTTCTCATGAGCAGTGGCGGACGCCGGGGCTAGTATACTCTACCGTGGTCGTATTACTTAGAAGTGTGGCAGTTTGGGCTAGTTGGTATGACATGACGATAGTTATAGCACGAGAATGTCATTCTTGTCTCTTTTTCATCGTTCTGTTCTCGCGCTTTACTATCATCAGGTCACCTTAAAGTCTTGGAGGAAGGAAAAACTTAGGAGAGGCCCTGACGTCACTCGTAGTGAAGCCGTGGTGAAGGCGGAAGTCGGCCATATTGACTGGGCAACTTCTCCAATATTGTTTACCTCTGAATGTAAAGCAGAAGAATGTATGGATGGATTGATGTATTGATATGGATGTACCCTTTAGATCGGGCGGTGGCTAACACCCCCAAGCCATGTTACTTAGTGAACCAAAAACTAGATTTATTTTTTCCCTTAATTATAGGGAGGTTGAGGACTGGTACTTTGCAGTGAAGGGTTTAATTTTCGCTCAAGCCTTGATTTTAGCCACCAATCAGATAACCTCCTTCAAGTTAATTCTAAGCGCTTGAAGTCTATTTTGCCCTGCCTGTCCCTAAACCCCAGTGCTTTGAAAAAACTTCGCGCCATCATCATGAATTATAGGGTGAAGCCCTTTATCAAGTGTTCGGCAGTTTTCGCCTCCTCTCCACATGCACAGCACACCGCGTCTACCCCTTCGTATTTGGCGCGACTGCTGGCAGCGCCACCGAGCGCCTATTTGAGCACGTGAAAAAAAATTGGTCTCTTCTGCAATCTAACGCTGCCTCAAGTGCATAAAATACAATTTCAAGTTAAATTTGTTTGTTTTTAGGCGAAATAACTTGACCTGCAAGAATTTCTTGTCCTACCAACAGATCGTTAAGGTTGACCACATTCGCTGTTGGGTGACGCTAGCATTCACTTTTTATCGACTTTCAACATCAAGTAAAAATTATAATTCCTTGTTTCTGGCGCGATAGCATGCTCCTTGCCACTAATGTGATGAACGATCTTTTCATTTGCGCCACAACCAGAAAAATTTTTCCAAGTGGTAGACATTTCCTTTAAACACCTCATAGCGTTTTGTTTGATTCGGCCTTGAATCGCGATACTAAATTGACCTGAAGAACGCAGAGCTGATTGTTACGGCTGGGTGAACAACGCGATTACATAGAGGTATCATTTATTACGAATAAAAGCGAAGGCGCAATATCAACGACGCGTCCGCAATTCAATAAACGGTAGCTTCAACCATTCTTATTTCCCTTTTCACCAACGCTACGTTAAAAGGAAAGTGCAATGCACAGCACCTCATTCACACACGAACCGCTAGCCGAAGTTTCTACAACTAATGTTCCAGGTTGGAGTGGTGGGACGCACCGGTGCTGGCAAATCTTCGCTGGTTCTCGCCCTGCTGCGCATGCTCAGGTCATCCGAAGGACGGATCCTCATTGATGGCGTCGACATCGCCAAAGTGCCGCTTCGGAAGCTGCGCAGAAGCATCACAGTTATCCCGCAGGTAACCACATGAAATTTGTATGTACAAAAGCGGTTATAAGATACAAGGGTCACTTTTGTTGCCGTCGCCGGTGTCCATAAGCGCTATCGCACGAAAAAAAAAACCTAAATAAATAAATAAAAAAGCATTGAGAATAGATTGGGATTCGAACCCGGGGGTTCTCTGCGCGCCAAACCAGCATTCTATCACACTGATGCTTGAAACACAATTGCAAAGTGACCCTGTATAACAAGCTTCATGTCGGCTAAGGAATCGCTTTATTTTGTGTAATACAGTGTTTTAGAACTGCGAGCGTCACACTATATAACTCTGTATCGAGGGGTTGGTGGAATTCTCCAGCCGCGGACAAAAGCCTCAGGCATCATTACTCATCGTCGTCACCCACAGCGTCAACAAAATGCACATAACTTCTTGGGGTGCGTAGCGGGTACCACGCTTATCTGAATACTGGCATAGTTAATTTCTGCCAACTACAGAACATTTTTTTATGATTTATGGTGCAGTAGGTGTGCAAGCACGCCTGTATCAGTTACCTAAAGAATGTTTTAAAAATGTTTGGAAAGGCCACTCTTCCAGCTTTCGCTGTGACTATACTGCGTGTTACGCGCGCGCCTGGCATTTTTTTTATCTTCTCTTTCCTTGTTCATTCTCTAGTTTTTTTTGTTTTTTCCTTACTTTTATTGTTTTGTTTTGTTTTCAATTTTCTTCCTTGCTTTTCTTTTTTATTTCTTTCTGGCTTTCCCTTTTCGAAGGTTCTCATATGACAAATAAGCCTCGTAATCAATTGTCTCTAATGAACACGTATGAATCGGGTGTGCTGTCGTATTATCATACGAGATTATCGAACATCTGTCGTACGTGTCATATCGCATTTTTCTCTAAAGTTTCTCTGCGTTAGGCCAAGTGACAACAGCATACGACAGCACACGATGGCTCTGGCCCATGAAATGCTGCGCACTTCGTATCATCACTAACGCGCTCTAGGACCATGAGGGAGAATAATTCTCTTCGGGGCGTGCACGCACTCAACATCTGAAGCGTTTTATCTCCAGCACCTTTGGAAAAATTGATAGTGCTCCTCTAGGAGGGCGGAAATATCAATTACGAGACTACAATGCCGAGACCCCCATTGAATTTTTGCCTACACAGGTTTGGTCTCGTACAGTCTTCCTTATATGCATCCACTGCAACGAGAGTGAATCTCTGCATTACTTCCTCTTAACGTGCAGGGCGTACTTGCAAATCAAGGGAAAAGACTGAAAAACCATTCAGTAGGTTGGCTTTAAATTTATCCCTTTCCAGTGGTCCTTTCCTTTGGAGCAACTGGAAAGATAATCAGCTACAGGTTTGTTTACGAAACCGTGGCCGATTTTCTAAGCGAAACATAACGAATACAATGTCAAGCCAAGGTGTAAATTAACTTTGTTTTCAACCCAATTCGGTTGTAGGGTTTTCTCTTCCTTTCTCTTATTTATTCTATTTTTAATCCATGTTTTAACCATATGTTCTTTCAAACATCCCTATCTAAACGTATTCAGCTGGTTCGCATTTCGGGAGCCCTCCACAACGGCGTCTATCATGATTATACGGCACTTTCGGGACGCCAAACCCCACATATCAGTCAAACGTATTCTTCTGTATAAACAATTTTATTTAAAAAGTAAGGCAGCGTGCTTTTCGTGGCTGATCACCCATGGTGGGTTGGGCCAGGACATTAATGAACAACAAACCAACCAATATGCTACAGATCACTACGCTATACGTGGTCTGGCGCGCGTTAGGCCAAGCGATGACAGCATATGACAACACGGGCCTCCAAACTGATGCGCCCTTAAAATTTCAGCACATCTAAGAACAACTCATTTTTCATGAAAGCGAGGCTAGGCGCTTACATTTTTTTTCGGAAATCATGATCGATTTCGTACATACCCTCAACTAAGTACAGAGTGATGCTCCCTATTGTTGCCATTTCTAGCTAGAGAGCATTAGAACTTCGCATGTCATCGCCCGGTTGGTTCATGCTTCCCAGTGCTTCATAAACATCCGATCAAAATATTTCACGCAAAAGCTCTTTCGGCATGGTGAGTGTCGACAACGTAGCTCCAACCTTTCTATTCTCTTCTCTCCCCGTGTAGGTCAGCATACCTGGTACAACCTTGTTAAAGGGGCCCTCTAACACTATTTAGCCCCTACTCGGGGTTTGCGCATACTAAAGTACTAATACATTATTGCAGCAATAATGGCGGTGATAACGGGACGCAGTGCGAAGTTATTTGATGTAGAAAATTTAAAATACAAGGAGAAAATGCCTGCGCTCAACTTGATTTTCGCGCGATAACTTAGCCACGTTTTCGCCCTCCCTGAATAACCCGGTAATGTTGGCGAGCTCCCAACAATGAAACGAGCTGGAAACGCTTACGTCGGGTAACCTCGCACACCATTGTTGCTGGCCCTTTTCAATATATTGTAGACCTCGTTGGCATAATTAAAAAAAAACGTCGTGCCTGACACCTGATTTATCAGAACACGAGCAGGCGTTACCGTTTCCAATCGAGGTATTTTCTGCTGTTTACAACGTTCCATGTCACGCCTCCCTTTAATTCGTGGGAAGAGAATTTGTAGAACTACCAGGGCGGTGACGTATTGTGGACTATTTACGAGTTGTTCAGTGAGTCGCCCGACAAACTACAAGGGTACAGCGACGTACTTGTTCTACGATGCTTGCGCACCTTGATAGCACACCTTCAACAACAATCATAAACCTGTCAGACGTGCGAAAGAGGCAGCTCACAACCGCACATAAGCGAAAACTTGGAAGCGTGAAAGAGGCCTTTCGTGGAGGCACACAAGCAACGCAACCAAACAATCCAGAGGCCGAATGTTAGCAAGCGCCACTATGTGCTTCGTAGTCGTAGTGATCTTTTTTCTTGCGGCCGAGTTTGTCTGGAGTCAATGAAAAAGTACGGGAAATAAAAATGTAACACGTTAGTAATCGCAGTTCGGATGGCACGCCACTATCTCTTTTAACGCTACATTTATTCGATCGATCATTGGCTTGCCCCTATCCTCGTCGTTTTCGCCCACAATAGTTCTGATGAGCACAGCTACGTGCTGAAGCTGTCGGTAGGGATGTATATAGTGATTTATTGCTTGGTTAAAGTATAAATCATTTAGTATAGGTGCTTAGACATAAGCTAAAACTCTTCCCAGCCATGACCTTACGCAAAGCACCCAATAAATTCGTGTTTCAAAAGTGGTGGACGGCCTTTTTTAAGCTCTCTACCCTTCCATCGACGTTGTCTCTTTCTCCTCGCAAGTTTCATCATCTCAATATTGCACCGTATTCGAACCTTGAAATGTTTCACTTCACCTCGACGTGCATATTCACTTCTTTTTTGGAATCGATGAATGTACACCACACGCCGACAAAAATACCGGTAGGACCGGAATAGGCTCTATTTAGGAGACTAGCCTGCGCATGCGCAGCGGCGGTGATGTCACGCACGCCACTACTTTTGGGGATCGCTGGGTGGTACAATTTCAAATGATCACGAAAAATACATGGCCCCTGATTCTTTCTACTGACAACTTCGAAGGCCACTGATCCCCGTTCCGATTTCGGCAATCTTCACTGGAAGCGCTGTTCGCAACTAAAAAAGTCCAATTACCGCATGGCGTAGCTATGACCAGCTTTAGGGCAGGATAAAAGGAGATCGCATGTGGAGGGATTGCCAGTGGGAAAGGCCAGAAGTTTTAGGGGCGAAGCTCTCTTTATGGTCTAGAGCATTCCCTCGTCCTTCCGGCGTACCCAGTACCGTCTCCCATATCATACAATTGATGATGCTGTCCTATAGAGACAGACAGACAGACTTTAAGCGGGTAGAATTAACTAGAAGGAGGTTACCTGATTGGTGGCTAAAGTCAAGGCACGAGTGAAAATTAAACCCTTCACTGCAAAGTACGAGCCCTCAACCTCACTATTTAAAGGAAAAAAATAAATCTAGTTTTTGGTTCTCTATGTATTACGGCTTGGTGGCGTTAGCCACCGCCCGATCTAAAGGGTATAGCCATATCAACCCATTCCTCCAATACAGACAGACAGACAGACAGACAGACAGACAGACAGACAGACAGACAGACAGACAGACAGACAGACAGACAGACAGACAGACAGACAGACAGACAGACAGACAGACAGACAGACAGACAGACAAAGAGGCGGACGGACGGGCGGGCGGATGGATGGATGGATGGATGGATGGATGGATGGATGGATGGATGGATGGATGGATGGATGGATGGATGGATGGAAGGATGGATGGATGGATGGATGGATGGATGGATGGATGGATGGATGGATGGATGGATGGATGGATGGATGGACGGACGGACGCTTCGCCCCACTAATCATCATTCACTCCATCGATATGCTGCAATTTTTTACTGCACCTGACCAGTAGTTTTTATATACCGCTCCGGAACTCACCATCATCACCTATTATCGCTAAAGCCTTACATGGTCTCATCAGATGTGAAAATTGTCCGGTGTCCCCCGTTAGTGGTGCATACACTAGTGTTGTAATAAAATGTTAGAGATGACGTAATCATATCAGCTCATCATGACGCCAACATGACGTCAGTACGATGGCACGTAACGTGACGCGACAGGCTGACACCATCGCAAGATATCCTTACCGCACTTGTATAGTACGGTACACTTAATTCATTGCATGTTTAACAAAACAGTTGCATACGACTGTAGGCTCCAGCAGCTTCTCGTTCGTGGGCGTCGACAAAAAGAACCATACCGTGAACTAAAATTTCTCAAAATCATGCATGAAACATCAATGGCACTTCCTCGCTTCATTATTATGCTGGGGAAAGAAAAAGACACTGGCTTCGTATTGTTGACGTAATATTCACAAAAGCAGCCTATTACTTCTAACTTGTAATCCTCCAACTAGGAACGTAATGTTGGATGTCTAGCACTCTCGGTGCCACCGAACACAAGCAAAAAAAAAAACGTCGCATATTATCTGTTTTCCCATCCCCTTTGAACAACACCAGCGCAACAATAAATATATGGATAGCTCTGAGAAATTTTTCGGCAGCGTGATGAAACACCAAGGTAAAGCAAATTATACACGAGGACAAATGAACGCCCACGTACGAGTGCTACTACCAGAGAAGTCAAGGAATATAGAGTCACGTCCAATTCATCGCGGCACAGCTCATTGGCACCAGTTTCTGCGTCCAGCTGCGTCATCGACGTTGGCATAACTGGTAGAGCAAACGAAGACGAAAGAGAGCGAATGCGGAGTCTCTTCATTTCACCATTTCACAAACCACTGGCCTCGCTCTCTTGCTCCATCACTGGAGCTTGCTCCTCGGTCGTAGAATAGATGCTCGGGTAGCGCGAAAAAAACACGTGCGAAGGAGAATTCACAGTACGAGCTCAAGCTTCGCCGGCAAAGTGGAAAGCCAAAGCAGCTCAACATGAATAGACATCAGCTTGCTACGCGCTGATATATCACAACAAAAATGTACAAAAACAGATACCGTACGTATTAAAAGCTACAGCGAAAACACCAAATAAACAATTGATAGTAATATGAAATCTAACAATAATCGTCAAAGGCGTGCGCGCACGCTGCAAACTGGAAAAAATGAACTGTTCAGCAAAACCACTAGGTTTGGTCACACAAAACCACCTAAAAATGGCAGCTGCTTAGGCAGTAAAGTCAGCGAAGTCATCTTACGCATTTGTCGCTTCAATCAATGAAGTAGGCCTCCACTACCTCGCTTTCTATTTCTTCTTTATACTTCGATTAGTCTATCCCTTGGGTTCGGCGTACGTCCGCACTGCCTACAGTGCAAATCCAGGTGGTCACTCGTTCTAACCACGTCGTTGGTTCGTCAGTGCGCTCACATGCATGTTCTGCACCGTGCTGTAACATAACTAAATGGCTATTTATTTTCCGCGTCATTTCATGAAGACTGCTTTATCGGCCTTAGACCAGAGGTCACTGTCTCGTGTTGATCCTACTTTCGCGTATTGTCGGCATGTCGCTTTTTCAAGAAGCATTCTTGGCTTCTAGTTGAAAGATTCCGGACGAAATGACCACGCCCTCAAAACACTCAAGGCTTGACGCAATCTGTGCTGCAGTTTTGCGTCGGGTACCCACCGTGTACAAGGGTTCACACGAAGCGGACGTGAAAGGTGTAAATGCTTTCCCACCTATGCTATGTGCCACCTCATATATCAAGCTGAATTACACATAAACTGAACGCGTGAACGTCATGACCTGCCTCGAAACTAAGGCAGTCCTGAACATTCCTTGTAGCCCAAGCACAGCAAAAGTTTTTCAACTGGGCATGCGCAACACCCTTACTGGGTAGTGGACGCACACCTTCAAACGCAGTATTTATCTCTTTGCAAGTGACCCTATACTCTTAGAAAAAAAGTGGTAGTACTTGCTAACTTTGGGGTAGTAATGGTTTGTCACATATGTTACAACCCTGGTAGTAAGCGCAGTTAGTAACGGCGAGTGTGGTAACAGTTACTACCTCTACTGTTACTACAAGCAGTTAGTAACTGTTACTACACTAGCCGTTACTACACATGGGTAGTAACTTTTAGAGGCTTCAAAAAAAGCAGTAACCGATGCTACCTAATTCATTACTTTGGGCATATTTCTCCGCTGCTAATGTTCGCTAATCAATGCCTTATTACTAGACAAAGTCGGCTAAGAAGCGTGGTGTGCCATGAATATAGACCAAACAGGTTCACTATTTTTCACGTATACACGCAGTAAGAAGTAAGCGTGGGGTATATATAGCCCCTACATCGCAAGGGCATGTCTGGCACAGAGGATCACTTGCGTTTCAGGAGGAATTATAAGAAATATAAACCTATAGCACTATATTGTACTACTTGGTTACGTGTGTTTGGTGACGTAGCACAAGACCTTTAATCAGCCTTATTTATAAAACATTATATGTTATATTTATTTATTATAAAATGGCCAGAAAAAGGCATTGTGTACAGTGGCCGGAACAAGGTACCGAACTCATTGTCAGTGCATTTGAATGCTTCACACGACTAATATATCAGCATTTAAAAGGTAATAATCGTTTTGGGGGTTTGACGCGCCAAAACAATGATGATATTTGGAGACACGCCGCAGTAGATTAACTGTGACTGTCCTCGAGGCTAATTGTGACCATCTGGTCATTTTGATTTGCCGGTCGTGTTAATGTTTGCTGTAATTTACTAACTTTGTTGTAATTGTCCATTACGGCGCGTGTAGCACTTGATTATGGTTCGTTAACTTGTACTTCTCCGTTTAGACAGTATCAGAATGAAGTTTACATATCACGGTTGAGTAATTTAGAACGAAATGTATTTTCTTGATCTGTGTATACCTTCTGCGTCATTTTTCTGTTTATTGATAATACGTTGAGAATCGCATCAGATTCGCATTCACACACTATTTTGGATTAGATAGTCGAAAGCCGGGTAGCAAAGTGGTAGTAACGGGGCAAGAAAGGTAGTAACGGCTGCAGTTACTACCTCTTTCATTTCAGTTTCTAACTGCATACTAACGTAGGTAGTGTAGTGAATAAGAAAGACGTTGATACCATCAGGTCAGCTATCATCAGCACAAAAAAAAAGGCACGAGATCGGCGATCAAGCACCGTCATCTGGGTTCGCCTGCCTTCCTTTAGAGTTACCACCCGCTTGCTGAGTCCTTCAATAAACCCCCTTTACATTTGGTGGATCGTGCTGGGTAACTGCATCACCTACACCCTGGAACGCCGATCCCGCACCCTGCCGTCGACCATGCAAGTTGACGCTGCCCAACAGACAGCACCTCTCGCGGCTCCTACTTGCCCCAGCCCGGTTCACCAGCGAGACCCCCCGATCTTTTCGGGCGCCGAAGACCAGGACGTCGAGGACTGGCTGTCGTCCTACGAAAAAGTCAGTGGACCAAACAGGCGGGATGACGCTGCTAAGTTGAGCACCGTCAACTTTTACTTGGCTAATGTGGCGAAACTGTGGTACACAAACCACAAATCCGAGTTCGAGAACTGGGCCACTTTCAAGCAGGCAATATCCTCGGTTTTCGGTCGCCCTGCCGTGCGGAAGTTGCGCGCCGAACAACGTCTGCGCTCACGGGCACAAGAACCTGGCGAAACGTTTACCGCCTATATCGAAGATATACTCGATCTCTGCAAGCGCGTCGATGCCGCAATGAGCGAAAGTGCCAAGATCCAGCACATTATGAAAGGTGTTGATGACGACGTCTTTCAAATGCTCCTGGCGAAGTCCCCTGGCACGGTGTCTGAAGTGGTAACTCTGTGCCAGAACTACGACGAGTTGCGACGGCAACGAGCTCTCACCCGTCGTCCATTTCAGCCTAACCAACCACTTGCTGCACTGGACATCGTACCTGACCACTCCCGTCTTCTAGCACAAATGAAAGACTTTAAGCGTGAGGAGGTCGCACGTCAGCTTTCCCTCCTGCCGTTTTGTCAGCGCCAAGAGCTCCCGCAGCAGCAGCAAGAGCAACCACCGACACCGTTAGCTCCCATGCTCCGACATGCACTTCAGGACCAGATTGACGAGGCTATGCCAGTGCCCTTTCAGCAGCAAGTTGTCGCCGCGCCTCTTACTTATGCTGACGCAGTAAAGAGGCAGCAGGCACACCAGCCCTCGCCGTTCAATGGACTGCCGCATGTCACCGCTCCTACTCAGTCTTCCGTCGCATAGGCTCCTCCCCTCGCTACCACAGCCTCGACTCAGCCGTATGCCACGTGGGCGGCGCCCCTCGCTGCAAATGCCTGGCGAACGTGCGATAACCGGCCGATCTGTTTTGCGTGCGGCGGCCCTGGCCATATCTTCCGATACTGCCGTCGTCGCCTGCCCGCCTACACAGACGTCCGACCACGAAGCAACTACATGGACCGACCACCTTTTGGTTATGAAAGTTCGGATCGTCAGTCAAACACGTCTTCCCGTGACTATCCAGCAACATCGTCTCGTCGCTCACCTCTACCCAATCGACGCTCCTTGTCACCCATGCGTCCACGACCAGCCCCTCAAAATGAGGGAAACTAGCCGTCGCAGTTCAAGGGGCAAGAACTGCGCTATCGAAATCTTCAAGTCCTCGCACCTTGCCGTCAAATATCGTCGAAGTTTTTGTAGACGGCGCCCATGCATGCGCTCTTGTGGATACCGGTGCCGCTGTGTCTGTTACAGACGCCAAACTTTGCCGCAAGCTCCGAAAGGTGACCACGCCGCTTGATATGTTCTTACGTGCAGCAAATGGAGAACCTGTTCGACCTGTAGCCGCCTGCACTGCCCGACTGAAAATTGCGGAGGACCACTACATTGTTGAGTTTATCGTCCTTTCCTCGTGCTCTCATGACATCATACTTGGCTTGGATTTCCTATCCCGTATTCGCGCTGTTATAGATTGTGCCCGTTCCGAACTTGAACTGCTTCCGTTCTTCGACCAGCCCTACGACCACACTAATCAAGCCGCGCACAAGCTAGTTGTCAAAGAAGACACTGACATTCCACCGACAACAGCTGTTTTGCTCCCTGTGGTCTCCGACGGCATGCGTGATGAAGTAGCATTTTTCGAGCCATCAAGCCTCTTTCTAAGTCGAAAACCACTTCTGCTCCCTTATTCAGCCCTCTCAATTTCTAATGGAGCCAGTGCTCTCTGCCTTACCAATCCCTTTCCGCATACCATCAAACTGTTTAAAGGCGAGTCTCTTGGATGCGTACAGCCCATTGATAACGGACAAATTTTTACCGTGCCGCAAGAATCATCCCAAAGTGACCTCGCCGCCGTCAGTGCTCTTAACCACTCTCATCTACAGGCTTCAAAAGTGTTCAATTCGGTGATCGCAGACGGACTGTCACCATCTGAACGATCTGAACTCCTCCAACTGCTGTACCCGTACCGCGAATCTTTCGATGTTGTTCAACCTTCACTTGGCCGCACTTCTACCACTCTACATTACATCGATACCGGCTCCCATGCGCCACTACGACAGCGACCATATCGTGTTTCTGCGGCGGAACGCCAAGTTATTACCGAACAGGTGAACGATATGCTGCAACGTGGCGTCATTCAACCTTCACAAAGTCCATGGGCCTCACCTGTGGTGCTCGTTAAAAAAAAGGATGGTTCCGTTCGCTTCTGCATGGATTACCGGCGCCTAAATAACATTACTCGAAGAGACGTGTATTCTTTACCCAGGATTGACGATGCCCTTGATACTTTACAAGGTGCCGAGTTTTTTTCATCATTAGATTTGCGCTCAGGGTACTGGCAGGTCCCCCTTGCAGATGCTGATCGACCAAAAACAGCCTTCGTGACACCGGACGGTCTGTATGAGTTTAATGTCATGCCCTTCGGCCTCTGCAATGCACCTGCCACCTTCGAGCGCATGATGGACTCGGTTCTTCGGGGTTTGAAATGGCAAATCTGTCTCTGCTATCTCGACGATATAGTCGTCTTTGCGCCAGACTTTGGAACACATCTCGAGCGCCTCAAACACGTCCTCACGTGCCTGAAGAATGCTCAGCTCCAACTCAACCTCAAGAAGTGTCACTTCGCTGCTCGGCAACTTACGATTCTCGGGCACGTCGTATCAAAGGACGGTATACTTCCAGACCCGGCTAAGTTACGTGCTGTCGCCGACTTCCTCAAACCAACGACTATGAAGCAGTTACGGAGCTTCGTGGGGTTATGCTCCTACTTTCGCCGGTTCGTGCGCAACCTCGCCTCTATCATTGCGCCTTTGACCAAACTTATAGGCAGCACCACTGATATTTCGTCATGGTCTTCTGAGTGTGACCAAGCCTTCTGTACCCTTCGTCGTCTCCTCACTTCGCCACCAATACTGCGTCACTACGATCCTACGGCAGCAACTGAGGTCCACACCGACGCCAGTGGTGTCGGCCTCGGTGCGGTTCTGTCGCAACGCAAGCCTGGATTCGCCGAGTATGTCGTCGCCTACGCCAGCGAAACTCTTACCAAGGCTGAAACAAACTACAGCGTCACCGAGAAGGAATGCTTGGCAACCGTTTGGGCGCTTGTCAAGTTCCGCCCATACCTTTATGGCCGTGCTTTTGATGTAGTAACGGACCACCACGCATTATGCTGGTTATCTTCGCTTAAAGAACCATCGGGTCGTCTTGCCCGTTCGGCTCTTCGGCTTCAAGAATATGACATTCGCGTGGTATATCGTTCCGGCCACAAGCATGCCGATGCTGATGCACTGTCACGATCTCCCCTATCCCCGGACATCGCATCTGTTTCCTCGGACAACACGTTGTCAGCGCTTGACGAGGACACCATCTCTTCTGCACAACGCAATGACCCATGGATCGCTTCGCTTCTTGAAGCGTTATCCGAGGCACCGACACTTCCAACCACTCGAACCCTGCGCCGCCAGGCTCCGCACTTCAGTATTCGGGATGGCCTTTTGTACCGGCGCAACTATTCAGCAGATGGTAGGAAATTGCTACTAGTCATTCCCCGAACGCTGCGCTCTACCATCTGCGCGTCGTTTCATTCCGACCCGCAATGTCCTCACGCCGGTGTTTTCAAGGCCTACGAGCGCCTACGAAAAAGGTATTACTGGTGCGGAATGTTTACCTTCGTCCGCCAGTTCATTCGCGGCTGCCACGAATGTCAGCGGCGGAAAAGCCCGCCACATCCTGCAACAGGTTCATTGCAGCCACTTCCATGCCCAGACCGCCCATTCGACCGAGTAGGAATTGACCTCTACGGACCACTACCATTAACAACGGCAGGCAACCGATGGGCTATCGTGGCAGCGGATCATCTAACACGGTACGCTGAAA
This sequence comes from Rhipicephalus annulatus, assembly GCA_013436015.1. Lineage (NCBI taxonomy): Eukaryota > Metazoa > Arthropoda > Arachnida > Ixodida > Ixodidae > Rhipicephalus > Rhipicephalus annulatus. Next base: position 41,514 of record WOVY01003821.1, on the reverse strand, counting down.
CTGCTGCTCTCCCCACAGCTGCAGCACAAGACGTCGCAAATTTCATACTCAATCGTTTTGTGCTTCGTCATGGTCCTCCTCGAGAACTCCTCAGTGACCGAGGGCGTGTTTTCCTCTCCGATATAATACAAGCACTTCTTCAACAGTGCCATATGGTTCACCGGAAGAGTACAGCCTACCACCCACAGGCGAACGGCTTGACTGAGCGGTTTAATCGTACTCTGGGGGACATGCTCGCTACGCATGTCGCTTCTGATCAAACAAACTGGGACCTCGTTCTCCCATTTGTTACATACGCGTATAACACCGCTACGCAAGTCACTACCGGGTTTTCCCCATTTTTTCTCCTGTACGGTCGCGAACCTCACACACCATCGACACTTTACTGCCATACTCGCCAGATCCCTCCGAATACAAGCCTGTCTCGGAAGCCGCTCGTTACGCAGAAGAGTGCCGCAAGCTAGCCAAGCGGCTTACTACATCCGACCAACAGCGCCAGAAGGAGATCCGCGACGACGACCATCGTTCTGCACCAACGTTCGTTCCTGGAGCACTTGTATGGCTTCATGTACCACCCTGCGCCCCGGAGTTATCACCCAAACTACTCTCTAATTATCATGGTCCCTACCGCGTGGTCGAGCGTACTTCACCCGTGAACTACGCCATTGAACCCCTCACGCCACCGAGCGACCGTCGTCGGCGTGGACGTGATATCGTTCACGTAAACCATCTGAAGCCGTACTTTGACCCGCTTGTCCCCACGTGTTAGATCGCCAGGATGGCTTCAACTTTTTTGCCGGGGGTAATTGTAGTGAATAAGAAAGACGTTGATACCATCAGGTCAGCTATCATCAGCACAAGAAAAAGGCGCGAGATCGGCGATCAAGCACCGTCATCTGGGTTCGCCTGCCTTCCTTTAGAGCTACCACCCGCTTGCTGAGTCTTCCAATAAACCCCCTTTACAGTACTAAAGAGGTCGCAAAGTGTTAGTAATGGTAGCAGCTACTAACTGTTTACTAATGTAGGTAGTAAACAGGTAGCAAAAGGGTAGTAACCGTCAAAAAAGGTAGTAACTGCTGCAGTTACTACCTATACGCTTGCAGTTGCTACCTTTTTACTAACCATATTACCGCCTCCTTTCGCATAAACACAACCACTAATCAACAAAATATTACGACCCTGCCTCGACACATTCATACCTCTCTAGCCATAAAACACCTACATCCCCACGTGCATCCTCGTCATAAAATCGCTCGCCACGTAGCTGACGCATATGCCCTTCACGATTGTTAAGGACGAGCTTCGAATGCCATTTGTCTAGGCACTTTTTGTGTATCACAAGAAGCTGTAATTTCCTGCCAACCTACTCTGCCCCATCCCCTGATTCGCCGTCTTCCATCAGGCTCTCAGAGGAGGCAGAACATCGCCGCCCTAACCCTTGCTCGATTCGACACGCAATACGTCCTCACTCATTCAAACGCTGCTGTGTACAACTATGCCAGGGGCAGAAATCGCTCCTCTGTCTGGCAGTTGAACACCCCTACGCATATTTTACCGAGCATGGTAAAGCGCTCATTCAGGGAACCTCGGAAATCAGGGGCTCATAAATATATTGTAGTAAGACGGTAAGTCGGGCCAGTTGGTTAGGATCCATCGTGAACTTTCTTACAGCGCAACACCAGAAAAAATACAGGACAGGGAAGGAGTAGAACAGAAAGAAAAGACGGCGCTGACTCGCAACTGTTGTTTATTGGAAAAAACGGGGTGAAAGTATATATAGGTCCCGGCAGCCTACACCACAACATGCGCAGAATACGAGGTGCACCGAGGTAGCGTTATCACACTCATGGCAATAAACAAGCTTGGCCTAAATAACTTAATTCTTTTTCATGCAGTGTGACGGATGGTTCACTAACGCACTTGCTACCCCTAATCTTTATATTATATGCCTCAGTGATTTCTCTAGTTAGCTGGTTAGGATGCTTGAAGATGATGGTAGTTCTCTCAAAAATGGGACCACAACCACATGACCTGCAATGTTCCGGCAGATGAAGTCGCGCGATCCCTTGAAGAGATAACTCATGCTCCCTTGTGTGAATGTTCGTTTAAGGGAGCATGAGTTATCTCTTCAAGGGATCGCGCGACTTCATCTGCCGGAACATTGCAGGTCATGTGGTTGTCGTCCCATTTTTGAGAGAACCACCATCATCTTCAAGCATCCTAACCAGCTAACTAGAGAAATCGCTGAGGCATATCATATAAAGATTAGGGGTAGCAAGTGCGTTAGTGAACCATCCGTCACACTGCGTGAAAAAGAATTAAGTTATTTAGGCCAAGCTTGTTTATTGCCATGAGTGTGATAACGCTACCTCGGTGCACCTCGTATTCTGCGCATGTTGTAGTGTAGGCTGCCGGGACCTATATATATTGCCAATATTTTTCACCCCATTTTTTCCAATAAACAACAGTTGTGAGTCAGCGCCGTCTTTTCTTTCTGTTCTACTCCTTTCCGGTCCTGTATTTTTTCTGGTGTTGCGCTGCAAGAAAGTTCACGATGGCTCATAAATCGAAACGACTGTAGATTTCTTGGCCTCAGGGCAGCCTCGATTCAGGCTTCTGGAAGGATCGGGCTCACACTTTTGCAGAGCTCACATAAATGCCCCGTTTGAAGAGTCGGACTTACTCTCTTCCAGATTTCCCTCTTACCCACTCCCAATAAATCTTAGGGAAACGTTCGCAGATTCGTACTATCTCTTCCCTTCAGGTGTTGTCCCACAACTGTGACCCTGAATGCTCTCTATGTGGCGAACATCATGCCACCATTTCCGACATTTTTTCCGGCAGCCGTGCTGATCCTTCTCCGCAGGGACAGCCTGCCATTTCAAGCTGGAAAATTTGGGAGGTCTTGCTCTAGCCTGGGAACCCGGCGTTGCATCTTACTGGTGGTGATTCGGGCTGCCGATGTCATCGCGGTGAGAGGCATGGCCGTTTAGACGTAGCGTGGGACCACGCGCAGAGGGGGGGGGTAGCGTCCAGGGACCCGAGAGAGTCCCAAAAATGTGTGTGTGTGTGTGTGTGTGTGTGTTTGTGTGTGTGTGTGTGTGTGTGTGTTCATACAGCAACGTTCCACGTGCATGCTGGTATGAGATGTTGTCGCACTTCCTCTTTATATGGATTACCGCACCAACGGCAAACTTCTTGGGTTCCTCTATACTGTGTGACAAATTATTCCATGGCAGGAGAAGTTGAGAAAAAAGAAGTGTGCGGGAAATATAAACCATGGCACGTCTCTCATTCATAGTAATACATATATATATGATTTCAAAATAAAGCGATATAGCTGCGAACTTCCCCCATCCCAAACATATACGAGTATCGTTGCGATGCCACAGTCACACTAACTTAAATGATGATTCAGTGCTTATCCGTGATTGACTTGCGTCAAGAAATCATTCAACTCTATTGATAAAGTTGAGGATGCTGTTTTAAGTTAGGCTTCCCTGTGGTTTACAAAGTGTTTATACTGACAACGCAGGACCCAAGCCTTGTGAGGGGGACTCTGCGAAGAAACCTAGATCCTACAGACAGCCACAATGACGAGGAGATCTGGCAAGCATTGGAACGTTCACACCTGTCCAAGGTCGCGTCGTCAGACGCAAAGGGGCTCTTTCTGGAGACTACCGATGGTGGCACAAATCTCAGGTGAGTAAAGCCCTTGGGAAAGAGGCTTTGATTTGAAAATTTCCGGTATTACTTGTAAATAACGAGTAATATATTCTGTGAACAATCTCGTAGCATTCAGTTGGGGGATGAAATGTTCTAGTATTAGTTTTGAATAATCGGTGGAAGCACTAACACTCTTTCTCTTCCCATTACAGCAACAATACTCATTCTGATTGTTACAAATGTATTTTATCAGTAACGATTGTGTAGGCTTACCAATGCGATAATATAATAAAAAGTGTCTTGTTCTTCTTGACTGGTTATTCCACTTTGTGAAATTCAACATCCCAAACAAAGTGATATGCAATGCAATATACCCGCGCACAAGAAAAAAGCAACAATAACGAACGCATTTACTGGTTGGGAATTGTGATACACAAGACACGAACCAAAAATCTAAGTAAAACCGAAAAAGCTTTAAACCTTCGATGTTCACGACTAGAGCCCATTTACGTATTCGTTGACGTCTATGGCCCTAGGCCTCAAGCCAGAAACGTTTATGGGGCTAGGGTCACATAGAGGTTTGGGGCCTTAGCCCCAGTAACAGCTCTGGAGAGTAAGCTGCAATAGCCCGAACTCCCCACGTGCACTATGCACAACATTCACTTTCGTTTGGCTCGCCTCGTCATGCTCGTACTGATAAGATAAGAAGGAACACCACCTTCTGCACGTTAGGTGACACATTTAAATCCTACGGCTGCGCGAACACAGACAGGAACTAATGCGCGTGGCACAAATGTCATGTTGCACAGTGTTGGGCAACGGCAGCTGGTTTGCTTGGCACGAGCTCTGCTGCGGAAATCCAAGATCCTCCTGCTGGACGAGGCGACGTCACAAATGGACGGTGACACTGACCGCCTCATCCAGGCCACACTGAGAGACGCCTTCGCCAACTGCACACTCTTCACCATTGCGCATCGTATTCACACTGTCCTGGACTACGACAGGTAAGTTTAGGAGGTGGTAGCCACCGGCGTCATTACGTTCGATATGCGGAAATACATGGCTGTTCTACAAAAAAAAAACTGTATGCCTCTCGCTTGTTTGTGCATCCAGCAGAACCGCGTTTTTCATGTGTTTGTTGTTGTTGTTACTGTGAATGATAAGCGTAAAAACGTTAAGGGGTGGTGTCACCATATTTGTGGCTTGCGCGTTCTTTGCTGAAAGGGTGTCTTATAGGTCCAGGAAGCATGTCACACACACTAATCATTTGTTCTCGCTTATTAGCTTATTTTTAGCCTCCTATACGTACACAATTTTGGGTTTCTGTTGCTGGGCGGCGAGTTGCGAGTAATGTAGCAGTTTAGGTGGTTACGTGACCACACAAACCTGCGAGGCTCATCGTGCTGAGTATCACCTGCTCTCGCACACACGTGCCACGCAAGCACCTGCAAAACAAGCGCGTTGACAGTTGTCATGGCTAGCTGCTTCAGCCGCGATGCTTCGCCGGTGCGTAGGTGGTGGAGGTGCTGAAGTTACTCACGTCACAACAGATCTGCTGTGACGTCCCTACAACATTCGCCTCCCTTAATGTAGAGCTACGGCCATGTTGGACGCGCTAGCTATGGGTCTTGATCGAGAGAATGAGCATCTAGGTACGCTTTGGGAGTGAATGAAAATATATTGTAAACGTTACGTTTACTGTGTTTGACCATTCGTGAGGAGGATCCTTGCGTGCAGAAGAACAGGCTTCTTAGAGACTCAAAATTTTATAGCATCACCCCTTCAAATTGTTTCTCCTGGTTTTCTTGAGATATATGTAGAAAGAAAAACATAGCAAAACATATAACAAAACGTAAGTGTCCTTTTCGCAATATCTTGCTCTTTCATTGGCGCTATGTGTCGGCCAGATTTTCACAGCAAGATAATAGGACATTGCTGACATAGCACGAAATATTAGTGTTATCCGTATCTTGCAATATATGTATTTTAAAGCACCAAAACCTCTGCTTCGGCATGTCTGGCGACAACATGGCCAGAAGCACCCATAATCGTAAAACAAAACTTTTCTTTATGAACATGTACCGAAAATCTTCAACTCGGAGCCCCTGTTATGCCTTGGGAGGTGTCTTTTACCAATGTGTGATCGCCTGGTGACCTGAGGAACCCCATTGTGCAGAAATGTATCAGGCTGATTCAAAGTGACGATTGGAAAAAGCGCACTGAAAGAGGGAAGGGAGGCGAAAAACATTACCATGAAGTTTAATCAAAACCAGCAGATAACGGATCCAAGCATTGCTGAAGGCTTATAGCGTACAAAAACATGTACTGAGAAATACGTGACACACAAGTGCTAACTTGCAACAGTGTTTCTTTCGAAAATAGGGAACCACATATTTAGGCGACATAACTTTTCACCATTGTTATTACAAGCACTCTGCGAATTCAGGTATCTTTGCGTAGACAGGCTAACTAAGAAAGTTCAATCGACGGCTTGGAGATATACGTATCTACCAGCCTGTCAATCAATTCAGTTTTGATAACTTTGCGGGGTAGGTGACTTCTGTTGGTACCGATAGTTAAACATTCTTGAAAAATAGGCATCCACGTGCTACGAACGTCATCACTTCCACCTGAATTGCTGCTCTGCCTGCCGTGAGCATCGAGGAACCCACTACTTTTGTTTTTCGTTCACGTTGTATTGGCGTTCCTTTAAACGCTCGTTGACGAAGCGACAACTTTGACTTACAGAATTCTTCTCACGTGTGAACTTAAGCTTGTACACTGCTGCATGCATGATTAAATTTCATAAACCTGTTTTTATGCCTCCTTTCGTACCCGTGCTTCTCTGATGAGGCAGGTCTGGTTAGTATTCATCAGCTTTGCAATTTTCTGCAAGTCTGAAACAATACTTTAACGTTCGTGCGTTCTCCTATATTTTTTATTGGTAACTCATTGATATACAGAATCACCTCGACCTTTTTTACGTCAGCTATAGTGAACTGGCGGGAGTGATATTTGGCGAGTTCACATTCACAGCGCCCTCAGAAACGCTGACAAGCGCGTGCATAGGGTAACCTGCGGCCCGAAGACGGTCAACAATTTGTTCGTGGTAACTTTCGCTCATGCGCTCAGTACATAACTTGCGTTGGGCGTTGAGCCAGCAAATCTTCGCCAATCCGCCCTTCACAATTGTGGAGTGTGCCGACTGATACAGAAACGGTGGCTTGTTGGCGCGAGGGTCGTACTTCCAGTGGATGGCTTGTTTCACCGTACGCTAAGGTTGATGCCGCAGTGAACTACACCTTGAAGTGAAACTTTTATTTTAAGCCTGTGTGAGTGTTGATTGATTGATTGATATGTGGGGTTTAACGTCCCAAAACCACTATATGATTATGAGAGACGCCGTAGTGGAGGGCTCCGGAAATTTAGACCACCTGGGGTTCTTTAACGTGCACCCAAATCTGAGCACAAGGGCCTACAACATTTCCGCCTCCATCGGAAATGCAGCCGCCGCAGCCGGGATTCGAATCCGCGCCCTGCGGGTCAGCAGCCGAGTACCTTAGCCACTAGACCACCGCAGCCGGTTGTCTGAGCGTTGCTGACCTTGCTAATGAGTTCTGATTCGTATTTTCGATATAATACCATTTGGTTTCGACTTCGACTCTCTCTATTCAACTGCAATTTCAACCCTTATTACGATTCAGCTCCAATTGTAGACTCAGAAATGATTGGTATCGGGGACGTTATACGCCAATATTCAGCGCATAAACAAGGTGGGGAGGGGGGGGTGAGGGGTCCCTGCACCCCTCTCCCAAAATTTGGATGGTGAAGTGTTTTCCTGAGGACAAATAATAAAAAATGGCAGCATATCCACGGAGTGACTGATGGAGAGTGGGGTGAAGCATCCGTCCGTCCATTCGTTCTTGCTTCCGTCCGTCCATGCGTGCGTATTTGTGGCCGCCCGTGCGCCCATCCGCCCGTCCGTCCGCGCGTCTGTTCGTGCGCCCGCACGTCCATCTGTGCGTCCATCCCTGGTTTCGTCCATGCATCCACTCTTGCGTCCGTCCATGCGTCCATCCGTCCATGCAGCCATCCGTACGTCTGTGCATACATCTCTCTGTGTGTCCGTTCGTCCACCTATTCAATACTCCAAGTACCACCATCTCGCATCTTTTTATCTTATATTCCTTATATAGAAGCACCACCATCCAGCGGACATTCCAAAGACTAAACGAGAAGAGGCACACGCACACTTTCTTACGGCTTTCACTTCGTGTCTACTTCCCACTTTTAACCACCTCGAGTTCATGGTGTATACTAGTTCACTGTCTTCATGGCACTGTGGCCCAACGCTCGCTAAACCCTTCTTAAACCAAGGAAGTTACGCCCAGCGAGTATAGCGTAGCAACCCTTTCTTGTCAGATAGTGCACAACGTACATGGCAATGACTGCTAAGGGGGAATGAAAGACAGGAGAATTCGGCTTTTAGTTAACACGCACGCTGCGAATTTTTTCATTGTTCAACAACGCGCAGAAGAAATCTCCCACCGGCACCACCATGGAGTTGAAAATGTAAGACTGCTTACTCACTACTACTACGACTACGAGGGACGAACGAGTGCCGCTATAAAAAGCTTCGCCCCTAAAAATAGGTGTTTTTGAGGACCATTAACAGCTTCCCATCCCCCTGTAATATATTTCTTGCTGTGGACTTGTCATCGTTAAATATTATCAATAGATAAAGGTTAAAAAAAACACGTCGTGGCGTGAGAATCTTGAGTAAAAGACACAGATGGGAACAAGCAGGCCTTCATTTATATTCCAAGCAGCCACAATGGATCTACTGCGTGTTATAACATGACTGCATGAAAGATCTCATTTTGCCAAAATTGCAGTGCTGTTGGTTCTTGGTGACAAAAGGACGTTGTCCCTGGGTGACGTGTAGCAAATAAAAATCTTCAGCTCCTGTAGCAATCAAATCTAGGCTTTTTGCGTAGCAAACAGTTGCACCACAGAAACACGCCAGTGCTCAAAACTGTTTTTAAAAACATATCTATACGTAAGGAGTATTCATAACGCCTGTAATATTACCTGGCGGAAGCAAGACTTGCGGCTGTAGTCAGAACATGTGAATTGTGCAACCAGTGGTTGGTCTAGGCGTCCACTCATTACGAAGCACTCAGGCATAAGTAATCGTCATCGACAGAAATGGCATCGACAAAGTGTGCAGCTGTGTGGTGGAACGTGTTGTCCTATGGAAGAGTAGCGGGTACTTCGCGAAGCTTAAAAAGATCACAGCATATCCATGGAGTGAATGTGAGTGGGGTGAAACATCCGTCAGTCAGTTCGTGCTTCTGTTCGTTCGTTCGTTCTTGCTTCCGTTCGTCCATCTGTGCGATCTTCCGTCCATGCGTCCCTCCCTGCGTTCATCCAAGCGTCCGTCCGTCTGTGCGCCCGTCAATTCAAGCGTCCGTCTGTGCGTCCGTTCATCCGTTCAGCCGTGCTACTGTCTGTCTGTCGTTCCGTGCATCTGTTCATTCGTCCGTTCATCATCTAGAGAACACTCCAAGTACCACCATTTCAATTTTTTTGTCAAATATTCATCATATAGAAGAACCACCATCCAGAGAACATTCCAAGGGCTAAACGAGAGCACGGCCAAACTAGAGAAGTAGCACTCGCACACTCTTGCGGCCTGCACTTCGTGTCTAGTTCCCACCTTTCACCGCCACTACTTCTCGGCACTACGGCCCAACCATCGCTAAACCTGCGTTTAGAAAAAAATTATTATCACAGGCGTCAATAACATTTCATCAGAACATTTTTAGGGGCGAAGCTCCTTATGACGTGGCTTGTGCGTTTCTCGTACTACGTAACCACTAGTGGCACATACCCGAAATAGGTATAGCATTTGACCTTCAAGGTGGTGCCGGTGAGAGATTTCTTCTGTGCGTTGTTTAACAATAAAAAATAGTGCTCAATGTACATGCCAATGGCTTATAATGGGGAAAGAGAGACAGGATTATTCGGCTTTTAGTCAACGCGCACGCTGCGATCCCCATTAGCAGCCATTGGCATGTACATTGAGCACAATCGGACAAGAAAGGATTGCTACAATTTACTCGCTGGGTGTAACCTCCTTAGCTTTAGAAAGGTTCAGCGAGCGTTGAGCCACAGGGCCATGAATACAATGAACTAGTATATACCATGAATGAATTCGAGGTGGTTAAAGGGGGGAAGCAGATACGAAACGCAAGCCGTAAAAAATTAAAAGCTGAATCCTCCTGTCTCTCATTTCACATTAGCAGCCACTGGCATGTACATTGAGCACTATCTGACAGGAAAAGGTTGCTACGTTATACTCGCTCGGCGTAACCTCCTTGGTTTTAGAAAGGTTTAGCGAGCATTGGACCGCAGTGCCATGAATACAGTGAACTAGTATATACCATGAACTCAATGTGGTTGAAGGTGGGAAGTAGACTTGAAGCGCAAGCCGTAAGAAAGTGTGCGTGTGCCACCTCTCGTTTAGTCCTTGGAATGTCCGCTGAATGGCGGTGCTTCTATATGGGGAATATATGATGAAAAGATGCGAGATGGTGGTACATAGTGTTGAATAGATGGACGAACGGCCACACACACAGATGCATGGATGGACGCATGAACGGACGCATGGGCGGATGCATGAACGAACGCAGGGACGGGCGCACGAACAGACGCATGGACGGTCACACAGACGGACGCATGGATGGACGAATGCTTCGCCCCACTCTCCATCATTCACTCCGTGGATATGCTGCCACTTTTTTTATTAGAAATACATCAACGATGATGACAAAACAGACTTCATTTACTTGAACATGGATATGAAATGACGTGGAAAGAACATGTAGCTGTGTGTTTAGACAAAGTGGTTAACAATTTAGAGAACTGGTACCCTACTATGGGAGAGTAGCAGTAAAAAAAATTAGCGCTGTGTGCTTAGAAAAAGTGGGTAAGGATTTAAAGTACTACAGGTACTCTACTATGGGAGAGCTTAAAGCCGTCCCGTTGATCGTGATTCAAGATGACGATGGCTTCTGGTTTTGTGCACAGCAACTTTTTTCGGTCATAATAGTGCTCAAAGTTCGTCCTTCTGTTACTACTTTTTTTTTTATTAAGAATCGCATTCAAGGCAATATTTATTGGAGATTATGTTAGCGATACTCGTCGCTGTAGGTTGTTTCATCAGAAACAACTATCTTTTTAATTATGATGAACGTGCACGCGTTTCCTCCTCAATTGAAATGAGTTTGCGCGTGCCGCTCCTCTATAGTCCGGCCGTGGAGGTGGCTACCTCCTACTACTACGACGACGACTACCCCTACTTGTACTACTACTCCCAACATCGCGTACGCACGTCCCACGGCATAAGGATCTTCGCCCCTAAAAGCGAGAATTACCACGTACTGACAACTTCGCAACTTTACTCGCACTGGGCCTTCTAGGATAGTTCGAAACGGGACCACCGTTATGCGCACTCACGCCCGTTTTCTTGCGGAATGATTTCGATGCCCAGTAAGGAGGCAAGTGAGGCTAACCATCGAGATGTTGATGTTAATGCGTCCCAGGTAGGTTACCATGTAATAATATTGAAGGCGAAATCGAAGCTTGCAACGCTACATGGATTATTCTTTCATTCCAATTCATCCTTAAAAAACCGCATAACACATTTTTTTTTTACTTTCCACAGGATACTTGTGCTGGAACAAGGAAAGGTCAGGGAATTCGACTCGGTGTCTAAGCTGCTCTCCGACACATCATCTGCCTTCTACAACATGGTCGTAGAAGCTGGTATTCGTAGTCCAACAAAACAATTGGACCTTATCTCCGTCGATTTGTGATACACATTTGTTGTATATCCAAGAAATACTTATATACCATATTTCGACAAGAACCTTCTTGGAACAATCTCATGCGACAATATCAATTTCCATTAATATTTCGTAATAATAGAGAAAGGCCTGAACAAGAAGTGGCAACACAAACTTGACGAAGATTCGGGCCCCTTGTACAGGGCATACAGCAGACATATAATTCACTCATGTACATACCGCGTATTCAATATCACAAGAAATACAAATTATATGCATCTAGCAGATACATTGATACATACATCAAGAAATAAAGCAAATATAAATGAAGCTTTGAAACACAACAAAACCATTCGAGAAATTGAGCCTCATATCATATAAAATTTTCTGTTTGTGTTAAACCAGTTGGTAATAAATCATTTATTGTCATTATGGTATCGCAAACCACTTGTTTTTATACTTTTTTGTGGTGTGGTATGACAATTTTATGTTGAAAGAACATAATTAACAACACAGGAAGGGTATATCGAGTGATTTGCCCACCGTATTTGTTTCTTGGAAAAGGTACTTGCCGGAATTCATTGTTACGCAAAGCATACTGGGAGGTTCTAGATTTTAAGTCCACCAGGGCAAAAAATGTTTTATCAATATTGATCAAACTATGCATCTTGTAGGCAGAGTGTACGAGTAAAAGCTCAGCATGGAGATGAATTGAACCTAAACAACAGTTTGTTTATCGAATGGTGCGCCAGGTATTTGTTTAATAGCCTGTGCCCTTATGGCACCTTAATACGTGCACTAGATGTCAGATAACTGAAATTTTCTCAGCAGCAGTCATTAAAGAAGACCACGATGAAGTTTTTGCTGCCAGACGTTCAGTTTAGGCTGTTGAAGTGTGCTCATGTCACGTATAGCAGTTCAGGGCTGAAAGTGGGTGACAGAGCGTCCACATTCGTTTTCATCCATGGCAGAAAGACAATGTTTTAATACGAAGCATTTCTCAATGAACTTCGACGAGTTTGAGCGTATCTATCTATCTATCTATCTATCTATCTATCTATCTATCTATCTATCTATCTATCTATCTATCTATCTATCTATCTATCTATCTATCTATCTGTCTATCTATCTAGCCACCCACGACTTTTAGCTCTCCTGGCCGTTTTGATAATGGTATCAATACCAAACTTGGTGTGGCATAACATGTTTATAAAAAACATATTTAACCAGTCATAACATGAAAATCATGACATGTGTGTCATGAATGTCATGATTTGCATTTCGTGATTTTGCAGCTCTTGCGGTGGTTTCGTTCACATGACATGTTGCAAAATTGGTATGGTATAGCATGATTGCTTGGCGAACACAAGCGACAGACCCTAACACGAAAATTATGTCATTCTTGTCATGTATTCACATGACTACATGCGAAGTTAATGATGCGCTCGCGGCTGTTTCGCTGGCGTCACATATACTAAATTTGGTATTACCGTACTTGAATGAATGACTAAGGTATGTGACTGGTGCAAACATGATAATCATGAGATGCGTATCATGTAACAACATGACTACATGTCACGCTAATGATGTGCTGGCGGCCGTTTCGCTAGCTTCACTTATACCAAACTTGGTATTCCAGGACGTGAATGGATGACGAAAGTATAAGACTGGTGCAAACATGATTAACATGGCATGCGTGTCATGTAACAATATGACTACATGCCACGCTCATTATGCGCTCGCGGGCATTTCGTTAGCGCGACATATACGAAATTTGGTATTACATTACGTGAATAGAGGACATAGGTAAATTACACACCCAAACATGATAATCACGACATCCAAGTCATGTAAGAACATGACTACACGCCATACTCATGTTGCGATCGCGGCCGTTTTGCTAGCTTCACATATGCCAAATTCGGTTTTACGTGGTGACGTCAATGGATGACGAAGGTATGTGACTGGTGCCAACATGATAATCATGCGATGCGTGTCACGTGACAACATGACTACATGCCTCAGTGAAGGCGCCAATACACTTCGACGTGACACGGTGCGAGTGCGCACCGGCGTTCGTTTCGTTGCGTCACGCCGGCGTTGCTGCGCCTGTCGCCGGTCCTGCCATATACTCGCAGGCGCACGTGGCGCATGCGAGTTTCAGTGTGTCCGGCGTTCCTCCGTCTCGAAAAGAGGCAAACGTAGTGGGTGTGAAAAGAGGGTTAACGTAGTGGGTGTGAAATGCAGCCTATCGCATTTTGCGCCGGCTGGCGTCGTGCCGCGCTGATGGACGCTGGTCGTGCCGGTGGCACCTGGCGTCAGACTATAGATTTTTCACGTTTTGCTAACGTATAGCGTCGCTGTGCCCAGCGTGCACACGCGTCAACCCTACGTTGGAATATATTCGGTCCTTCATGATGCACTCATTGCCGTTTCGCTAGCTTCACATATACTAAATTTGGTCTTACGTGACGTCAATGGATGACGAAGGTATGACTGGTGCGAACATGATAATCATGACACGTGTGTCATGTAAGAACATGACAACATACCACGTTCATAGAGTGCACGTGGCCGTTTTGCTAAGTTCACATATACTAAATTTGGCATCACGTAACGTGCACAGGTAAAGAAGAAGGTAAACGACACATCTAAATATGATAATAATGACACGGAAGTCGTGTACGGCATAATTTACCTTCACCTCGTAACGTTGGGGGGATATTGAAGTGACATATCTACCTTCATCATTCGTGCTGCGCATTTCATTGATTGCCACTGTACGTGGGATATGCAAATTCTTAGGAGGCTTTGGTCTACCGCCTACTTCTGTAGCCGGGCATCTCGGGGGAAACTATTGTGTTTTTCAACATTGTCAGCAAAATGGCGCAATGAGCGCGCGCTCTCATCTCCCACGTTTACTTTCACCCGCGCAGACGTGGACGCTCTCTCGTGCGCTCTTATCGCAGTGAGGAGGTACGTACGTCTTGGCTGGCGTTGGGCTTTCACTGGGACAATTCTGTTGTAGTTGCCGGGCGCACTAAGGTTGCTGCAATCATTGCACAGTCTCCGTTTGCGAAAAGGGCGCGCTTTCCAGACACACCGAAGTAACAACTGAGGCGCTTATTCGCGTTCATAATAGGCACCGTTCAGTTGAGTTTTCCAGTCTCACTGGAGCGCCAGAATACATAGCCTGGCGGATCAAAAAAGCAACCTTAAGACGGCATCGATGAAACTGGAACGCGACACGCGCGTCTCGCTCGCTGCATCTGTCGGCGGATTGTGGCCGCGATACATGGGAGCACTCGTCCGTTTTCTGCGTGCCCCTAGCGGCGATCGTCAAAGTCTTTGATAGGGGCAGGGTGAGCCATGCAGCTCCCCCTGGTTATTTTGCGGAAGACACAACACGCGTTGCGTTTCCCTCTTATCTGGCAGTGGTGTTAAATAACTCGAACATGCCGCGAATAGGTGCCCTTGACTGCCTTCAATGCAGCGCGTTTGAACCGCGTCTGTGCGTTTGTGCTGCCTTGGCACCGCCTAAAAACCGCGATTTTGAAACGCGTTTGTGTAGCATTGAAGTCGGTGGCAAGTCAAGTTCAAGTCAAGCAGTGTTTCTGAATACGGGGGTAATTTTCAGCTTTGTGCGGTTCCCCGTTTGCAGTAAGGGAATGAATTTCTGTATAATAAATGCAAAGCATTTCTTAGTGAACATCGGCGACTTTCAGCGTATCTATCTATCTATCTATCTATCTATCTATCTATCTATCTATCTATCTATCTATCTATCTATCTATCTATCTATCTATCTATCTATCTATCTATCTATCTATCTATCTATCTATCCATCCATCCATCTATCTATCTATCTATCTATCTATCTATCTATCTATCTATCTATCTATCTATCTATCTATCTATCTATCTATCTATCTATCTATCTATCTATCTATCTATCTATCTATCTATCTATCTATCTATCTATCTATCTATCTATCTAGCCGTTTACGACGTCTTGCTCTCCTGGCCGTCCGGTGATGGTGTAAAATACCAAACACTGTATGACAAGACATGACGGTATGACGAGCACAAGTGACTTGTCATAACATGAAAATCATGACATGTATGTCATGAATGTCATGATTTACATTCCATGGTTTTGCTGCTCTTGCAGTGGTTTCGTTTACATGACATGTTGCAAAGCTGATGGGGTGTAACATAACTGCATGGCAAACACAAACGACTGACCCTAATATGAAAATCATATCATGCGTGTCATGTAATGACATGGCTACATGCCGCACTCATGATGCGCTCGCGGCAGTTTCGCTAGCTTCGCATATGCCATATTTTGTATTACGGGAGGTGAATGGGTGACGAAGCTATGTGACTGGTGCAAACATGATAATCATGAGATGCGTGTCATGTAACAAGACTACATGCCACGCTCACGATGCCCCCGCGGCCGTTTCTTAGCTTCACATATACTAAATTCAGTATCACAGTACGTGTATACATGACGAACGTATGTGACTGGTGCAAACACGATAATCATGAGATGCGTATCATGTAACAACATGACTACATGCTACGCTCATGATGCGCTCGCGGCCGTTTCATTAACTTCAGATGTACCGATTTTGGTATTATGTGGCGCAAACAGACGATATAGCTAAATGACACGTCCAAACATGATAATCATGGCATGCGTGTCATCTAACAACATGACTACATGTCACACTGATAATGCGGTCGCCGCTGTTTCGCTAGCTTCACATGTGCCAAATTTGGTATTACGTCACGTGAATGCATAATGAAGGTGTGTGACTAGGGCAAACATGATAATCGTGAGATGCGTGTCCTGTAAGAACATGACTACACGGCACACTCAAAGCACCAATTACACTTCGACGTGACGCGGCGCGCGTGCACGCCGGCTTTCGTTTCGTCGTGTCACGTCAGAGATGCCACTCTTGGCGCCGATGTGCCAGCCATATACCAACACCACCTAAATGAGTTCAGGCCTCTTCACTCCGGCGCGCCTTCGTGTGACGTCATTCAACTTTGCCCGAGCCTCTGACGCCAACGCCACCTAGCTCACGCCGTACCGGCAGCGTTTCGGCGTGTCCGGGCATGTTGACAGGCAAGGAGGAGGGCGACCTCTCTCGAGAGAGCGAGCACCGTGGTAGCCCGTAGCTTTGCGGCAGAGCCGTAAGTTGTCCGAGTCTCCGACAGGTGGTGGCAGCCGTGACAATTATTTCACTCTGTCGTTGAACGAGACCACGCGGCCACGCCGTGCGCGCTGTTCCGTGTTGCAGTTACCGCTTCCGCCGAATTTATTTTGTTGACGAATATATCCTGAGACATGGGGCGGTGTTGTGTACCCAACTGTCGAGGGAACTATGACAATGGTCCGAAAGTCCGCTTGTTTTCTTTTCCGAGAGACGCTAAGCGAAGAGCGGAATGGCAGCGGGCTGTGCGACGGAGCGACGTCGACGTGAGGCTGTTGAAGGACCCCAAGGTAAGCTGCATCGAGCGTACCCCTTCAGAATTAACGAGATTTCTCGTAATTATCCCAGGAGATTCTAATTGGTGTTTTTTTTTGTTCCGGTCACGCGCAGGTTTGCGAGCGTCACTTCAAGCCGGAACACCTGCGCACAACGTCAACGTATACGGACTGCGATGGACGAACCATTGAAGCTCCTATGAAGTTGACACGGCTGACTCCAGACGCCTTCCCAGCCATTTTTCCAGACTGCCCTTCGTATATCTCGGATTCGCGCACGTCGCGAGAAGAGCCTGAACTGAAAAGGAAGCGGACTGAAAATGAGCTACTCCAGAAAGCCATACACGAGTCCCAAGCAGCGTTTGAAAAAGAAGAAAAACAGTACAAAGTTTGTAATCTGGGTGAACTGATTTCTCGGGTTAACGAGCGTCCAAATAAGAAGTTTTGGTGTACAACAGCCTGCGAGACGTGCCTCATCGTCGCCCACATCGAGCCGGCGTTGCAAGCTCCGGAGATGCTTGTATCTGTGGTGGTTACAGAGGATCTGTCCGTTTCCGTGTATTTTAAGTGCGCTCCGTTGGTGTCGGATGATGTGTGCATTCCTGACGAAGTCCGTGATGTCCGTGTGCTGGACAACCTTCTAGACAGCGTGGAGCGATATTGTGAAAAGAAGGCCCGTCACCAGGAGGACAAGGTGGGGGGAGTGCTTAGGCTTGTTTTATCCTTGCTGGATGACATTTGTGATGATGAGCTGCATGATGATGAGAGGGCTGACGCACTAATCTTCCTGAAGGAGCAGTGCAAGCTGCTGACAAAGAAGAGTAATGGCGTGCGGTATTCTGCAGAGCTTTTAGTTTTTAGCAGTATATTGCACACAATTTCTCCACATGCTTACAAGTTTTTTCGCCACAGCAACAAGCTTGTCTTGCCGCATGACACTACCATCAAGCGAGTTTGTGCTGCACATGATGTGAGCCCATCGAAAGAGCAGTGTGAAGAAGGTTTTCTGAGGTACATTAAGCGCAGAGCAACCATTCTGAAGCCTCATGAAAAAAATGTGACTGTCATGCTTGATGAAATACACCTGCAACAGTTTTTTGAATATAAAGGTGGCTGCCTAACAGGGTTTGCTGCGCATTGTGCGGAACCAGCAAAGACAGCGCACGTGTTCATGGTACAGTCTTTGCTTTCATCTTATAAAGATGTTGCTCATATCCTTCCGGTAACTCGTATCACAGCAACGGAGCTGCATGATGTTCTAAAGACACTAATCATGAGGCTTGAAAGTGCTGGTCTGCATGTTGTTGCGGTCGTAACAGACAACAATGCCATAAACAGGAAAATGATGTCTCTGTTTAGCGAGCAAAATGAGCCAGGGATTGTTTTTCCTCATCCTGCCAACCCGCAGCAGCCATTGTTTCATGTTGTGGACACTTTTCACTTGCTCAAGTGTATACGCAACAATTGGCTCAATCAGAAGGATGATGACAAGTCGTTTTTGTATCCTCATTTTGAAAGCTGTGGAAGTGGTGAGGACCAAAAAGCTTCGTTTACTTTTTTGAGGAAGCTGTACCAGAGTGAACAAAGCAAGCTTGCAAAGGTTGCCTATGGTCTGAGCTATAAAGCACTTTATCCAAACCACTTAGAGCGTCAAAATGTGAAATTGGTGTTGAAAGTTTTTAACAGCTTTGTGTCATCAGCTTTGTCACTTGAAGCGCAGAAATTGCATTTGGCTGCACTGCAGGAAACGGCCACCTTTATTGATTTGATTGTCAGGTGGTGGAGCATTGTAAATGTTAAGACTCCAGAAAAGGGGCACAGACTACGTGATGTTTATCAGCAGCCTGTGAAGGATATGTCTTGTTTGCAAGTTCAGTACCTTGATCAGTTCATTACCTGGCTTGACAGGTGGAGCCGGAGGGGAACCATGGCTGGAGGTTTGACAAAGGAGACCCACTTTGCTCTCCGGCTAAGCACGTATTCATTGATTGAGCTGTCACGGTATTGCCTTGATGAGCTGGGCTTTAGGTACGTCCTTTTGGAGAAGTTTCAAACAGATTGCCTTGAGGCCAGGTTCGGGAAGTACCGCCAAATGTGTGGATCTCACTACAATGTGTCAATCACAGAAGTATTCGAAGCGGAGACAAAGATTCGCTTGCAGGACACCTTAAAGCTGGAAGACATGCCGCTGTCATTGGCACCTAAGGAACAGGAGCTTGATGCCGAGATGCTAATAGCAAAGTATGCCATCAAACTCACCCAAAGTGACCTGAAGGCATCACAAACTGACGTGCCTGCGTTGACATACATTGCAGGCTATTGTGCGCATGCTGCAATTAAACGTCAGCCATGTGAGGATTGTCAGTCACAGCTCATGATCACTGACCGAGAGCTCATGATCACTGACCGAGATGGAGCGGAACAGCACTATTTCATCTTGATGTGAAATAAGGTTCGTTCAGAAATTTTATATTCTATGCCTATATCGCGGCAATGCATAAATTAATGTTTTACTCATCTGTAGTGGCCGCCGCGCGGGAAGCGTCCGCGCCGCAGCGGCTCGCGCGCGTGCGCGTCGACGGGCCAGGTGCGTGACGTCACGGCGGCAGTGAAGAGGCCTGCTTATCTAGGCGGTGTTGCATATACTCGCAGGCGTGCGCCGCGCTGCGTTGCTTTGACGCATGCGCGTTTGAGCACGTCCGGCGTCGCTCTGTCAAGAAGAGAGGCAGATGCGGTGCTGACTGGGTAATGTAGTCAGCGCGAAATGCAGCATGTCACATTTCGCACTGGTTGCCGCCGGATTGCACCGACGGACGCCTGTCGCGCCGGTACTCGCGGTTTGCTTGGGTAGCGTCGCTGCGATCCGCGTGCGCGCGCGTCAACGTTACGTCTTAGTATATTGGGCCCTTCATGATGCGCTTGCCACCTTTTCACTAGCTCCACATATACCGAATTTGGTATTGTGGGACGTGAATGAACGACGAAGGTATGTGACTGGTGCAAACATGATAATCATGACACGCGTGTCATGTAAAACTTGACTACATGCGACGCTCATAGCACGCCCACGGCCCTTTGGCTTGCTTCTCCTTACACCGAATTTGGTATCTGGTGACGTGAATAAATGATGAAAGTAATTGACACGTCCAAACATGATAATCGTGACAGGGAAGTCATGTACGACATAATTAACCTCCCTCTCGTAACGTTTCGCTGATTTTAAAATGGCATATCAACCTTCCTCATTCTTGCTTCGCATATCATCGATTCCCACTGTACGCGGGATCTGTTTTTTTTTCTCTTGCTATCTTCGGGTTTGTTTTCCTCCTTTCTTACTCTATATTTTTATATCTTCATACATCTCTCTTTTTTCTTGTCCTTAGGTGTATAGTGTCTATAGCAAACAGAAGCTTGGCTGCAATGGTATTTGCATTGTTGATGTGTTTACTTTTAATGTTGTTGAAGTGTAGAATTACACATGAACGTTACTTGATGTATTCGTTCAAGAGATCGATGTGAACTGCTTAGTGCTATGCGTTCGTCGTGGGGTCTTGGTACGAGAAGAATGAACATATTTGTTTTCCGTATGTATTTATTGCTTGAGAGTCTCATGCCTATGTTAAAATAATTAACATGAAAAAACGGCAAGTAAGGGCGCCCTTAACTGAATTCCCCATGCGCGATTCAGAGCCTACTTATACAGGGGCGGCCAGTGAACAGCTGTGCAGACAAAGTAGTTGCTTTTTTTTTTACTAGCAGGCGCTGCGTGCGTCGGTTTGTGAGGTGAGAAAGGGAAAGTGGAGCAACAGTTTTGTGGGTGTCTTCCTGTAATCTTTGCCCACATTGCGGGGAAATCGCTTCATTAGAACATATGCTTTGGCAGTGTACCAAGTTTGCTCATTTATCGCACATCACCTCTGCCAGATGGGAGGCGGCAATCCGCAGCTCGTCCTTGGCAGATCAGCTTTGGGTTGTCCACCAAGCCCGCGAGGCGGCTGAGGAGCTTGGCATCTCAGTCCTCACGTGGAAACTGCCCGCAACACAGTGATCTGCATTTTGGAGGACCAAATACCAGTTCATCCAATCCAATCCAAGTCCTGGGCGGGCACGAGGAACGAGTATGCGCAGTGGTGGTGTGAGCGGCGCCAGCGGCGTCGCCGAAGCATGACATCGTGCGACTAAGAAAAGCTCTGCGTTGAAAAAAATCACAGCATATCCACGGTTTGAATGTCCATCGGAATTACGACCGCTGAACATTCAACGTATGGGTTCATGAAGTTGCTGTGCTAAATTTTGTTTGACCGCCTTTCTCATTTCACTTCATAGTTGGTACTGGAAAGCTTCAATATAACTTTATCGGGACCTTCCCAGTGAACCTAGAGCTTGTTCGTCTTGGATGGCCACAGCATTACTTGACTGCTCGCTTCAAAGGTTTGTTTCTTCGCCGACAAGCAGATCGAAACGTGCAGCGCGCTGCTCACGCACAAATGACGCGCGAAAACACACATGGGATGAAAGTCAACTAAAAACGTTTACAGCTCGACTCTTAACGTGTTTTTTAAACAAAAACAATGGACGAAGCGTAAGCACTGGTACAGACATGAGTGCGAACTAGCAAGTATCCCATTGTTACTTCACTGTGTTTGGAAAGCGAGCTCTTTTCACAAACGGGGCCAGTCAGGTGAGCGAAGTGTGCCCGAAAAATAAACGCAATCGTTCCTATCAAGGCCCAGGGCGTGCGATTCTCCCCCCCCCCCATGATTGAATTGAATAGAATGGAACGGAATCTTTAGTTCCATGTCTGAGACTACATGAAGGATAGCGTGAGTAAAAGCTGTATTAAAACAGCTTGACTAGCTCCCGCTACCATAAGTGCGTGGATAAGGCCCCTCCCTCCGCGAAGCAAAGCACGGGTGGGAGATGCGGGCGCATCGGCGTATCGCGATGAGATGGGCACCGACCATTGCGCTGAGTGCGCTCATCCCGCAGTCTCGCTGGTAATGCTGAAAACACGCTATTTTGACCCGTAGTAGATATAGGTAGCTTGCCGTTTCAACGGTGAAGAAGTTGCTCCTTCGTGGCTCAGTGGCTAACGCTGCGGGCTAACGAACGAAAAGTCAGACGTTCGATTCCGCACGCCGGAGTCCATTTCTGCAATATCTTTTGTTTGTTGTGTTTTCATACATAAAGATACGTATACATATACGGTCAGCAACGGCGACGCCAGCGGCAAAACCCAGCCTAGAGTGTCCATACTTTTACTAATGCAATAAACTAAAAACTTAGGTTATATATATCTATATATACAAGCAATGCCTGCGCGTCACGGCAGGCTGCGACACAGCCGATGTCTCAACATATTCATAGCCATAAAGGTCAATGAGTTTAACTATGGGCGTCGCTGTGAATTCACATCACCACTACCGACTATAGTGATGCCTAAGAGCTACCGTTTTGCAGCAACCATATCCAGGCGGAGGCACAGTTCAGCGCCCTATTCCCTTAGTTTCAGAACAGTGACCCCTTTTAATAGGCCTATAAGGCATGCGCAGTGTGCGAGGCTACTGCCCGCGTGTTGGAACTCATATTAATCCTTATAGACCCTTCCACTGTTTACCGACAAAGGCCCTTGATGACACCCGGTTTCAACCCCCGATGCGCCTTAAAAGAATCAGTGAGCAAAGAGAGCTTTAGAAAGTAGCCAGTTAATTTTTTACGCTTTCTTTACAGCATTTGGCAAAATATATTCAAATAAATGTTTCTTTGAGCTACATAAAAACTGTAAGGGCTTTCCTTCAACCTTGTGCACGTTCCTTTTATCTGAAAAGCTACAGAGAGATTTTCCTAGCCCTAGAAAAAAATGGCAGCATATCCACGGAGTGAATGATGGAGAGTGGGGCGAAGCATTCGTCCATCCATGCGTCCGTCTGTGTGACCGTCCATGCGTTTGTTCTTGCACCCATCCCTGCGTTCGTTCATGCATCCGCCCCTGCGTCCGTTCATGCGTCCATCCATGCATCTGTCTGTGTGTCCGTTCGTCCATCTATTCAACACTCCAAGTCCCACCATCTCGCATCTTTTTATCACATATTCCCCATATAGAAGCACCGCCATTCAGTGGACATTCCAAGGACTAAACGAGAGGTGGCACACGCACACTTTCTTACGGCTTGCGCTTCGAGTCTACTTCCCACCTTCAACCACCTTGAGTTCATGGTATATACTAGTTCACTGTATTCATGGCACTGCGGCCCAATGCTCGCTAAACCTTTCTAAAACCAAGGATGTTACGCCCAGCGAGTATAACGTAGCAACCTTTTCCTGTCAGATAGTGCTCAATGTACATGCCAATGGCTGCTAATGGGGATCGCAGCGTGCGCGTTGACTAAAAGCCGAATGCTCCTGTCTCTCATTCTCCATTAGCAGCCAATGGCATGTACATTGAGCACTATTTTTTATTGTTAAACAATGCACAGAAGAAATCTCTCACCGGCACCACCTTGGAGGTCAAACGTTATACCTATTTCGGGTATGTGCCACTGGTGGTTACGTACTACGAGGGATGCACCAGCCACGCCATAAGGAGCTAGTAGAGTACCCTGTGCTCTAAATCGTTACCCCCCTTTTTCTAACCCCCCCCCCCCGTTGAACGGTACCAGCGTATTATGCGCGCTTCTTCACTCTCGGCTGCAGCTTGGCGCTGTAGACGTGCACCCTGTGCGCACCCTGAGGTTCTAAGGTATGCACGCAGAGCTCTGCTTTGTCCACCAGGCTCGCCTGCCCACTCGCTGAACTCTATCACCCCAGCTGCTGCGGGTACGCGCGACTTTCAGGAATTCACTCAACACTTTGAGTCAATAGCTAAATCTGGTGCTAATGTCTGTTACCCAGGATCCGTTTCTTCGCATCCTCTGCTAACAGATTTACCTCATGATTCCAACATGTCAAATGACGTCCTTCTATCACCGCCATCCAATGACGAAATCAAAGGCGCATTAGACGCAATGAAAAAGGGATCGGCCCCAGGGCCTGACGGACTCCCTGCAGAGTTTTATGTACAGTTGTGGCCTATCATTGGTCCAACTATGTCACGCGTCATTCGCAAGTGTTTCCAAGATATTACACTTCCAACATCTTTCCACAAAGGCCGTATAACACTAGTTCCCAAGAAAGACCCAATGTCCACACGACCAGAAGATTGGCGCCCTATTACCCTGCTCAATGTGGATTACAAGCTCTTGGCTAACATTTTGGTGCGCCGAATCAGTCCATTTCTTGCAACACTAATCGCTCCCCACCAGGTCTGTCCTGTTCCGGGCCGAGAAATACACACCCATACGTAATTAACGCGTGACATCATTCAATACACCATTAGCCAATGTGCGCAAGGACTGTTGTTTTATTAGATCAAGAGAAAGCTTTTGATTTCATAGAACATGGCTACATGCTTAATGTTTTACATGCATACGGATTCCAGGATAAGTTCATTGACCTTATCAACGCGATGTACACCAATTTAGAAAGTACCCTTTACTTAGATTCCCGTGAGAGTCACGCATTTAGAGTCACGCGTGGGGTCCGTCAAGGGTGTCCCCTCTCCCCAGTGTTATTTATCCTTGCATTAGAGCCCTTCTTAAGGGCCGTTGAACATCACCCGCAGATTCGTGGCTTACCTCTACCCGGTAACACTCAAGTAAAGGTCGCTGCATATGCAGATGATATCACTCTATATGTACATAATGAACAGTCGCTGCAGCATGCTCTTGACACATTCCATGATTTCGGTATTATCTCCGGTGCAAGGTTAAACTTTACTAAAAGCCAGTATTTTTTCATTGGCAACCCCAGCGGTCGTATCAACATCACGTCGCCTTTACAGTGCTCTCCTGAGAATTCAATACTCGGAGTTACTGTCACTGTATTTGGTATACAGGATAGCATCTGGTCATCCGTTGTACAAACTCTTCTAAATGATATCAAAGCAGCCAGGTACTTCGAATTGCCCCTCTTGGAACGCCGATACTTAACTCAAACGGTGTACCTAGGAAAATTTTGGTACCTTTGCCATTCTGTTAAACCACCGCTCCACGTCTGCAGGAAAGTGCAAAGCTGCATCAGTTCATTTTTTTGGTCTGGTGGCACAGAATTGTTATCGCGTCCAGCGTTAGCTCAACCGCGAGATCAAGGCGGTTTTGCATTCCCTCACGTTTCCGTCGCGGCTTCTACATTGTGCCTCCGCACTCTATTGCGAATACTAAGCAATGATAACATGCCCGCTCAGACACTGGCTCGCTACCATCTGGGGCCATCACTACGTGTCTTCTTGCCGGATAGCCAAATAAACAAAGGTCCCCAATCAACTGAATTACCATCTTTGTATCGAGCCCTTCTGGCATTTCACCGACGTTTGGAAGCTACGTGCCCAGAGATAGAGGTGGCCGATTCTAAAGTGGTGGACACAATGGCCGCCCTTCTACGGCCCTTGGTGCCCCAGCATCGTCAATCTGTATTGAACCACGCTTGGAAACCAATAACTGCCGCTGTGTTGCCGGGGCATCTCAGATACTTTGTCTGGAGGTTGGGCTGGGGCTTGCTCCCCACGCGAGATCGGTTGCAGTGATGGCAGGTAGTTCGCACTTCCACTTGCCCCAACTGCGTCATGGTAGAGACCAATCGACATGCGACGTTTGAATGTGTGGTTTCCCGCCTTTTTTGGCGTGCGGTTAATGCTGGTTTTCGGGGACAGGGTGTGCGAACTTTCGTGTCCAACGGCCGATTTCCGCGTAGCCGCTTCTCCGCTCTCTTAATAGTTGCGGGGCTGTTCAGCCTTTGGAGAAACCGATGTGAGGCCGTAGCTGCCAATTGCCGCCGGCGTGCCTTGTGGCCGATACTGGGGAGAATGAGACGAGAGATCCTCGCGTTCCTCTCCGAAGAGCTTTTCTTCCTCGGGGAGCAAGAGTTTCTGCGGCATTGGTCGGTGCCCTTTCGTCAAAGTGGAACACGAAAGGATACAACTCATTTTTCGACCGACTTGGTGCTAAGCAGCGCCCGTTCAGTTGTTATATATGATTTCATTTGTTACAAATTGTGTTTCATTTGGATCTATTGTATCGTTATACCCTTGTATCATGATATCACGTTGAATTTTTGTGTACATGTATGCCAACATAATCATGTATATTGGAGCAAATGTCTTCACTGTAACGTAGTGATGTTAGTCGTGAAATATAGATGTGCCGAAGTGTATGTGCCCTGTTACTGGAATGGTATGAAGCCTTTGTGTTCTGTACATGCTGTAAATAAACTTTTTTCTAAACAAGGAGCTTCGCCCCTAAAACTTGAAGGCGTGCTTTCAGTTTCGACGTTAGGAGCTGGTAAATAAGGTCACCGGAAGTTTTTTGAGGCACAACACTCTCAATCTTGAAACCGTCTATAGCACCAGCAAGTTACTCGGGCTGTAGAATGACGAGGCGAGGTGTTCCTGTAGTTTGTCACTTCTTCTCGCCCCATTCATTCGCCGTTTCCAATTATGGCGAATTTCACTGAGAGAACAGGAGCATTCAAAAGTCCACTGAAAGAGCTCTCCTTGGAGCCGGCGTGTTGTACGGGTAGAACAGGTATAGAAGCACGGACAACCAGTAGTAGAGCGAGAGGGCTTTTGCTGCTTTTTGAGAAGGCAGGAGCAGTTCGTAGTGCTCTCATCTGAAAAGCGGAAGAGGCGCACTATGATGAGTGACGTTATAACTTTCAAACGTCACATTCTACGTATATGAACTTTTTTTTTTCAGCCGTTGAGCATGGTGGCTATTTAAGCGACCATGTGTAGTTTGAAGGTAGTGAAGATTACGACTACGAAGTGTACCCAGCAACGGTTGGTGGATGCATCACTGCTCAAACACACTATGCAACCGCGAATAGCGACTGATAAATCTCACGCGACTCATACGTGACTGATAAATACGTGACTGATAAATATCGCGCATATTTTGCTGCTGCCCGCAGAAAATGTCGTGTCTTCGAATTATTTGGTCACATGGTGTATTTCTCCCCACTATCCTTTCACCTGCTCTCCGGAAGCGGCGTCGCATTCCAGTGGCAGATCGAGTGGCCTTGCTCTGAGTGCAGTGCTCTGCCCAAGGAGGTTATTTTTTTTAGAGCGAAAGCTGTTATGATATCACAACTCGGGTCACGTGCGGTTGTCCGCCACTGCCGCCGCCAGTGTCCGTAACCACATTGCGTGAAATTAGAAAATAAATGGCAGCATATCCACGGGGTGAATGATGGAGAGTGGGGTGAAGCATCCGTCCGTCCATTCGTTCTTGCTTCCATCTGTCCATGCGTCCGTCTGTGTGACCGTCCGCGCGTGCGTCTGTTTATGCATCCGTCCCTGCGTTCGCCCATGCATGCATCCACCCCTACGTCCGTCCATGCGTCCATCCGTCCGTGCAGCCATCAATGCGTCCGTCCATGCATCTGTCTCTGTGTCCGTTCGTCCATCTAGTCAACACTCCAAGTACCACCATCTCGAATCTTTTCATCATATATTCCACTTATAGAAGCACCGCCATTTAGCGAACATTCCAAGGACTAAATGAGAGGTGGCACACGCACACTTTCTTACGGCTTGCGCTTCGTGTCTACTTCCCACCTTTAACCACTTCTAAGTGGTTCTAAGAGAGAAAGGAAGAAAAAAGTGAGCCCCGTAACTCTCTGCTTAAGGGAGCGACCCCTCAACAGTAGCTCACTAGGGATGGGGGTGACGAGGGATTGAAAGAATATGATTAAAGGTATAGAGAGAGAGAAAGATGTGCTAGGCCAGCGAGTGAGGACAAATCGAGGGGATAGGAGAGATAGGAAAGATGGAAACACGGTCACAGGAGTCCGAGGACGGGGCCCCACTTGCGAGAGCTCTTGTGGACGTCAGGAGATGGCGTAGGGCATGTCCGCTAGGTCAGAGCTGCACTGTAGTCGAAGGTCGGCGTCAGGAGATGACGTAGGGCCATCCTAATCGGCCAGAGCTACGCTGACGTCGGAGATCGCGAGGGCACAACTGGTCGGCACAGAATCCAGTTAACCACTTCAAGTTCGTGGTACATACAAGTTCACTGTATTCATGGCACTGCGGCCCAACGCTCACTAAACATTTCTAAAACCAAGGAGGTTACGCCCAGCGAGTATAACGTAACAACCATTTCTTGTCAGATAGTGCTCAATGTGCATGCCAATGGCTGCTAATGGGGAATGAGAGACGGGAGAATTAGGCTATCGCTTCGTGTCTATTTCCTGCCTTTAACCACCTCGAGTTCATGGTATATACTAGTTCACTGTATTCATGGCCCTGCGGCCCAACGCTTGCTACTACCTTTCTAAAACCGAAGAGGTTACGCCCAGCGAGTATAACGTAGCAACCCTTTCTTGTCAGATAGTCCTGTTACGCCTGGGAGTCCACACCGAACGTCAATGGCTCTGCAAAGGCAATCTGTGTCAAGGCCAGCAATCGAACCCACCTGACGCGATCAACTCAACGACGTCATCAAGCGGCGACGCTTGTCTGTCACGCAACGCACAGCGAGCTCCCTCAGCCCACGAGCCCGTTGAAGAAATCTGCGCCTTCCAGTCTGGCGGGTATTACGCAATGCGTGGCAACGTCACTCGTCCTACGGTGCAACCATGCGCAGCAGCTCCTGATATGATGAGCGTGACGCGGCCTCACGGTGGGCCCCATTGGAGGATTCTGACATCACGGCCAGAGGCGCTTCTTGTTGGGCGTCGGTGACTCAAAAGATCCACCCGGTGCCTATAAAAAAGCCCTGCGGCGCGTCGCCAGCAGTAGAGCTATGTGTGAGAGAAGCCTTTCGCTGCTTCGAGCCCTTTCGCTGTCGGCGCGGCCGGTGTCCTTCTAAGCGGTGAGTTTCGTGGCACCCGTCGTAACCTCGTCGGCGGTGTGCCTAGCTAGACGCAGCCGCCACGTAGTTCCCATTCGGCAGATTATGCACAACCTCAGTGACTGCTACAACGACAAAAAACTTCACCCCTAGTTAGTCTACGAGATGGCTGCTGACGTAATTACGAGCCTAGAAGGATTTGTTATTCTTCCTACTCCTGTGTCAAGAAGTTTTTCTCTTGAGCCAGATAGCCGTTCATCTTAGCCGATAAGAACCGACATCGTTCGTTGAGTAATAATAATTTCCGTCGTTTTACATTCCAAAACCAAGATATGATTATGAAATACGCCATAGTTGATGTCTCCAGAAATTTCGACCGCACGAAGTTCTCTGACGTGTACCGACATCGCACAATATACATGGTTCCTACCATTTCGCCTTCATCGAAATGCGACCGCCGCGGCCGGAATTACGGTGTTAGAACCGTTACCGAGATTGAACCCGCAATCTAAGGGTCAGCAGCTGAGTGCCTTGGCCCCTGCTCCACCGCGGCACACATCTTTCGTGAAGTAGTCATCGCATAGCACCAAGCGGCCATCGCCACCGCATTTTGGGACTTATAAATGACGTGACTGTTGTGCTTGTGGTGAGACAGTGACTTCGCGTAGTGGCTGACCTGCATCTTTCAAACACGGCAGAGGAAAGCATCGGTTAAATTATCAAAAGACGTAGCGACGGGGAGCTGAGGCCCAACCGCTTTTGCAAGCCGAGGCAGCACGCAGTGGTGGAGGAATCTTCCAACGCTGCAGTACTGTAAATGCAACATGCGAAGGCACGGGAAGCCAGGGTGCACCACACGACACCCATCGCATAAACTCACCAAACACAATGACAAGCATACGTCGTTCTTTTTATTTTCTTTTTCCGTGACAACTTCAGAAAAGGCGCCCCACCCGGCGCACTCCTGCGCTCTGTTTGACTGCACACTCCTTGTACGCTCGCCTGCAGTGGAACGCATCAACGTTTGATACACGAGTCAGAGTACATCATCTCCATGGTATTGCCAGCCTTACTTGCTGCTTGTATAAGTTTGAAAACCTACTTAGATAGACGAGCCAGGTGATCTGAATAGAAAAGTCGGGCACATAAAAAAAAAAAACCTGTCCTCAGGCTGCGTGGCAGCCTTCACCGAACAATATAGATAATTTAGTTGAGCGTTCGCAACAGCCTGCCATTATAGAGATGGCTGGCAGGCTGCATGCGTCCACTGAGCTTCTGCGGTTGCCCAACTAAATCTGTCTAATTACCCGCCTCGGAGTTGGTATTATATTGCAGTCTGTGCAGCACAGTGACCGCGAAAGGTGAAATGGTAGCCTTTGTAGAGCCTGTTCTAAATCCCTGTGAGGCAACTTACTCGAATGCAAGTGAAAGGTGTCCCGTACGCCATAAACCATAACCTTTGTGAAATAGGGCAACATCCGTTACGCTATTCATTATCCGGGTTTCTGCGCATTAGCGAAGTACCCGTGCATTACGTGCTGTGTTGATGCGGCTGATGACGCTGAAGAATTATCGATGAGCCTTTTTGTAGGGGCTGACAAGCTTTGCACCACTCTCTCATTGCGCAATCAGCATTCTGTGACGCCTGCAGCTGTTTTTACACTGTGCCACGCTGTCCGCCTGACTGGATCAGCGATTAGGGTTCGCGACTGCTGACGCAAGGGTTGTGGGTTGGACTCCGGCTACGGCGGACGTATGTCAATAGAATCGAAATGGTAGAGGCCCGCGTACAGTGCAATGTCCGTGCACGTTACAGAACACGAGATGGTCAAGCTTTTCGGAGCCGTCCACTACGGCATCTCTCATAGTCACACCCTGGTGTTTGGACGTAAAACCCCAAATATGATTACCTTCTGCCACGTTACATTGAACATATCATCGTGACTTCTCGCTCGACATTGCGCCGGTAGAATGCTTTCTCGCGCAAGAATTTCAAGCAAATAAGCATGATTACGTAATCAGGTACCTTACTGGCACGCATATTGGCCGGGTTCAAATCCGGCCCGATCCTAAATGTTCGTTTTCTCATTTCATTTTTTTATCTTATTTCGCATGATAGTGGTCACGAACACCGACGGCAGTGGATGAGGACAATTATTTAGCGCTTGTTGCGGTATCACAACAGCTTTTGCTTCAAGAAAAACATGCGTCGCATACAGCTTGTCAATGTCACTATAAAACTATCATGCTGACGTTGCTTGCATCGAATAACAGGTATTTTGGCGGAAATGAGGCCTGCCGCGCAGTGTTGACAGGCCAACTGCTCTACAAAATGCGCGACCTCTGTCGCACTTGCACGAAGCCGCGTACGCACCTCTCATTGATCCGTGAAGACGGCGGTGCTGAGATGGCGAAAGTTGCGTGCTTCCCGTTTGCGTGTATCCCTGGCTTACTACCAAACATGACATCGAACGGCACAGCAAGTTTTGCCAGCGGGAAGTGGCGTTTGAGTAGCTACGAGGAACAGCGGACGCTTCAGGAGGCCATCACGGACCGCACCGAGGCAGCTGTGCATGCCGATAGCGTTCGTAAAGAGTTCACGTGCGCTGTGTGCATCGGCCTGCTTAAGGACACCGTCGTAACCAG
Organism: Rhipicephalus annulatus; assembly: GCA_013436015.1. Lineage (NCBI taxonomy): Eukaryota > Metazoa > Arthropoda > Arachnida > Ixodida > Ixodidae > Rhipicephalus > Rhipicephalus annulatus. The sequence goes on along the minus strand of WOVY01003821.1, from coordinate 9,964 downwards.
GGAGTGCGGGCATCGCTTCTGCGAGAAGTGCATCACTACGGCCCTGGAGAGGGGCAACCAAATGTGCCCCTTGTGTCGTACCAAGATCGAGTCTGAGCGATCGCTGCTGCATGATCGTCGCATGGACGCTATGATCACTGCTCTCTTCTTGAACAAAGAGGAACGTTACGCTACCCGCTTGGGCCCTTCGGCTGTGCGATCCGGTGACCAGAACGTTCGAGCAATGGAAAACAACAGCACCGAGAGGTAATCACACACTCTGATATGAATTCGCGATTACTCTGCTGTCGACAGCTACACGGACTGACATTACGGGACTTATTACCGGCTGAGATCGGCAATACTTTGACTGCGTATGACTTTGACAGCTACGACTAGTGCCACTTGAAGTACACAAACGTCTTAACAGACAACGCATCAGCTGTAATGTCGCAATGGACGTCACCGGCGCACTGCACAAAATAAAAAATAAAAAGCCTCGAAGAACTCTGCAAACGCAAACAGAAATGTTGACACGTATACAGAAAACCGATTTACCGCCAGAAATCACTGTGTGCCGTTATGACGCAATTACATATGGTCGTAGCTGGACTTTATGGAAGACGAAGCGATGCCATGGAAGATGATTTAGTAAGAACTGTATAAGCGGTGTTAAACGGTTCCTGACACAATGTTTGACGTCTTTTTTTTAGAATGAAAGCCCAGTATTTCAAGAGTCTTATATGGGTGAAGGATCCAGGCAAATTAACTAAGGCATGTTTTAGAAAGGTAAGTTCGGTTCCTACTGCACCCCAGTCTCGGCAAATAATGAACTTCTGGTAACGTGCTAACGCAAAATATCGGAACCTTTCCGCTGTCTCCGTGGCTCCATTGACGATTCATGAACAGCCACTTTCATCGTTTTAAAACGTAGCACCACAACCCGTGTGTTCAGTCGCCTGAATCGATACTGTAGCGTGGCGCCCCGATAGCGGTGATGTCGCTGAGTGCGCCATAAGAAAATGCAGTGCCATACCAAAATCAAATACCTCGGCACGTGCTGAGCTTCACACTTGCTCAGAGCCGACTCTCTATTCAGAAATCTGCTATGCAAGACAGGGTATCCAGCTAGTCTGAGAACTGGCTAACCCCCTGTCCTTCTTCCTTCCTTCCTCCTCTTCCTGCTATGCCAAAGTAAACTCTACTTCAAAAACTGTTGTCGGTACCCCTGCAACGTTTCGTTTGCAGTGGTCACTAGACTAATGAGTATATATATCAATATGCGAAGTAAAATTTAGCTGGTGAAGTACAGGCGTGATCGAAAGTAGGAAGACCACAGATCGTATGCTGGAATGCATCGCGGCGCCTCCAATCAAGAGAACCACTGAAGCAGTACTGCGCATGGGCGTCCTGTCATATCTAGTCCACGGCCTGTCATGTTGCTTTTTCAGAAGTGGTTATGGTGCTCGTAGACAAAACGTTCAACATACACTGGGTGCCACTTTCCTTGCTCATTCGCATCTGTGCAGCAGCGATTGTGGCGGGGTCAGCTTAAGTACCGGGCGTGCATCGCATTTGACACGAAATAATTAGCATAACTAAGAATAGTTAGCATCGTAAACGCAATAAAGCCAAGAACAATTAAATATTTTTTTCTGGTGGTGCCTTGTGACGTGAGAGCTTATCTCAATCTCAAAAGGGCTTTACTAACTAATCATATGCTAATAATGCCTAATAAGTTAGGCATTATTAGCATAATCACGCGACACGAAGCCAAGTATTAGGGGTCAGTTTGGTTTAATGTCATAAAATTTATGATTATAGGTAATTGAGACTGCTCCTGATGAGCACTTAATAGACTTAACTGAGCACAACAGGGCTTAAATATGTTAATGGCAATTAAAGTCCTTGTGAGCTTGCCCTCGCTAGCTTCATTGAGAATTCGAGTATTGTTTGAATTAGTTGGTATTACGTAGTTCCGGCTTAACTATTTTCAAATATAAGTGGATTAACTAAACAGTACCATGCATAGCTATGCTTAGTCAAGTTTATCGATAAGTACTATGGCTTCACCTGATTATCGTAATTAGTCATATTCAGCCTGATTAAATCACATGAAGCTTGGGTATCTCGAGTGCGTTTGATTTCATGTCACAGTACTTGATAAATCATAAGTATAATTAGTCTTAATTGACACTACTAGTATTTATTCAAGTCTGATCCGGCTATTCGTGGGCAGGAGTGATCAGTATTTTCCAAAGCTTGGCTTCTCTGGGCTCATGCGAAACTGTGCTTAGAATAATTTGACGCGATTAGTTCTGGCTTATTTGGACTTAATTATGCATGACCTAATAATTAGTGTACAGTTGAGTTTGATTATGTTCGACTTATCTTGCCTTTCCTTAACAAGGCTCTTTATGAATTTAACCTTGGCTAATGCGGCAAACGTGAAGTAGGCTGCATTTTCACCTTCATCGAAAATGCGACGGGATCGACCGTGGCGGCCACATATCCAATCGAGGCGAAAATTTTTCAGGCCCGTGCACTTATATCTAAGTGTACGTTAAAAAAAACCTTGCAGGTGGTCGAACTTTTTGGAGCCCTTCATTACAGCATCTGCTTCTAAAGTGTTGCTGCTGGGTAATTTGAGGTGGGGCCAGTTAAGATACATATAAGTAGCTTTTTTCTCACCTTCAAAACGAGATCTAATGTTTTTGTATTTCGTGTGGCAAAAATAAACCGGATTTCCGACTTCATAGTCATATGGTAGTTTTGGGACGTTAAACCCCACATGTCAATCAGTAAATGTTTCTTGCCTACTTTGGCATTGATGTCACCCATCAGTATAGTATACTGTGTCATTACTTTATTAATTACTGACTCTACTTCTTCGTAGAAGCGTTCAACAAAATGATCATGTCTCCATGCAGGCGTGTAGGGATGTACATCTTTATCTTGTACCTTTACTTAAACTTCATTACGATATTTGTCACCCTCGCACCGATGCAATAGTATTCGTCTGTGTTGCCAGCTATATTCTTGTGTATACAAAACCGCACCCCTAGTTCTTTTCTGTCAACTATTCCGCGGTAGCATAGGACGTGTCCGTTCTTCAGCACTGTATAAGCCTCATCTGGCCTCCTAGCTTCGCTGAGCCTGATTACATCCCATTTAACACACTTTAATTCCTCGAATAGCACAGCTTGATAATCCTCACTGAATAGCATTTTAGCGTTAAACATAGCCAAATTCAGATTTCAATGGCGGCCTGGTGGACCCAGAGATTCCTGGCACCCTCCGCTGCACCGCAGGTCTGACCACCGCCTTGGCCAGTTGCTTCGCAGCCGCTGGGGACTGAGGGCTGGGGGATTTTTGATGTGTCAGTATAGGAGGTAGTGACCAAGTACCGCACCAGGGGGGCCACTCCTGCTCTGGTGAGTTAGTGCATTACCAGCAGGTGGTCACCAGTGAGGCCGCACCCAAGATCTTTTTTTTACGATTCCTTCATCCCGCATTTTGAGTGATTATACGATTGGGAATGGTCCGGCATTGACATTCGAACCGAATTTCGTCATTGCATGCTTGGCTGATGCACTATGTCTAAGTAGGTGGATTTGTTGCACTTTCTTAGCACTGCAGAACGCCACCTGACCACCTATTATTTCTCAACTTCACATTACTCGTAGCACGCCATGTTTTTTTTTTTTTGAAGAGGCCCTGCAACACTTTTTGATCATGGTCAGAAAACGCTGCTGATCGGTAGTAGAGGCTTCAGACAACAAGCGAGCAAAATATTATAGCACATTACGCAGCCTGGAATTCACTATAAATTATCAAAGTCAGCTGAAAATTGCTTTCTCTTCTCTCGACAAATCACGTTATATGCCCAAAAATCACATGTCAACAAAGCATGTATCAACCATTGGTTGATTTGAACATGACGCGTTCACTCTTTACAGAGATCGTCGCGGGAGGCCGCTACTTGTCCACGCGTGCGCACGCGATCACACTGATGAAGCCGCGCATTCGAAGAAAAAAAAAGAAAAAAAGTGCTCAAGGTCGCGAAGCACGCGTGACGTTTTTCTGTGGCCCTGCCACCCCCCCCCCCCTGCTTAGCTTCCAGCGCTTTCGTCGGGACTAGAGAAGAGAGAATGCACTTGCAGCATGTGGCAAACCTTCATAACTCCGATCGCACTGGACGGATTCTTTGAATTTTTCAGGCAATAAGCTCTTCCAGTGAATTCATTCCATGGTTATTTGAAAGAGTGTTTCAGGGCCCCTTCAACTGTTTAAAACTTCATCTTTTTTTGAAAAACAGCATGGCTTTGATCTTCTGACCTTGCGAGCTTAGACCAGTTTCGAGATCTTCGTGACCCTCCTTCTCATGTGTTTATTCTGTCGTAAGGCTTCTTTCTGTCTCGCTCAATTTTTTATATAGTTGGCTTCAAGATGTCTGCAATGCGGAAGTTTCGGGGTAGCACTTTGGATTATTCTTCCCTGTCAATTGATTGATATGTGGGGTTTAACGTCCCAAAACCACCATATGATTATGAGAGACGCCGTAGTGGAGGGCTCCGGAAATTTTGACCACATGGGGTTCTTTAACGTGCACCCAAATCTGAGCACACGGGCCTACAACAATTCCGCCTCCATCGGAAATGCAGCCGCCGCAGCCGGGATTCGAGCCCGCGACCTGTGGGTCAGCAGCCGAGTACCTTAGCCACTAGACCACCGGGGCAATCTTCCCTGTCAACTGATGAGTTCAAGGTACGAGAAAAAAACGCACCAAGTAGAGCAACAATCCTGCGAGACAACAAAGTGGCCTTGACACGGAGAACGGAGCAGCTGATAGTATGCTAACGAACTCATGAGTTGACTCACTCAGGCTTCAGATAGAGTCGTGAGTCCGAGTGGGCGAAAGTGAGTATTAAATTGATGATTCGGAGTCCGAGTGAGTGCTATCGAGAAACGTGTTTGCGTGTCTGAGTTCGAGCGAGTCCGGTTAAGGAAAACATTGGTCAGTGTGAGCACGAGTGAGCCCTATAGGGCAGGGGTATGTTTCATGAGTGAGTCTGAGCGACCTCTAAATTTCTTGCCTAGCTATGTCTGTGGTGTACGCCGGGTGGGGAGGCGTCGGAGAATGTTTCACGTATTCTTGGCTGTCAGCCTGCCGGTGATGTCGTCACATACCATCCTCGAATTGTAGCGACAAAGCTGCTCTCAATATAGCTAGATTTAGGTGTCCACCAGAAATAGACGCCAGGCTAGCTGCTGAGAAGGCGACGTGAGCGTATGCCAGTTAGACTGTCGCGTTCTGCTCTTGAAGGCGAAGCTCGAGCGTCGTCTGGGTTTCACGTTCCTTCCAAAATTGCAGGCATCGCAAGCATTTCGCGCCTCATCTCATTTCGCGCTGCCTCCATAACCGGCTTAACCTTTCAGCAAGTGGCAATGTCATGCTATGATGCCATCATGTGACGCCACTCGTCATGCTATTTAACGTCATAGTAACGTTGCGGTGACGTTACAACTGATGGTCTTCCATGTCACCCAGTCATTTTGCTTTTGCAGCAGTCGTGTTGGTTCTGACACCGCGACTATGGTCAATTTTAGTTTTTGATGAGCCAACTACATGGCTTTCGCCAGGGGAGTTTGAGAAATGGGGCCCCATGGAGCTTGGGGACCCGAGAAGTTTGCGACCTGCCAGGGTACATGGGCCGAACCCAAGTCAATCTTGGGCTTTTGCTTTCGTGTTGACCCAAGGCCCGAAAATCGAAAACTAGCGAGGGCTTCCAAGGCATCTTGGTTCGTCAGTGAGATAAAGCAGACGCAGCGCGAGTGACGGTGCCGTATGGCCCATGTCCCGCATAATATGCATTTCTCCACTTGTAGTGCTGTGTGCGTCGGCAGCGTTTTGACCCAATTCTCAAACTCTGGTGACCCTCCGAACGCAAAAGCAACCTACGCAAGGCATCTTGGGGGCCCAGTGTTGGGCCACGGCCGCTGGACAAAAAAAAAAAACAGCGGCCGTGGTCTTGCTCTAATAAATCTAGAGTATTGGGTCTTTCTTTGATTGCTTGAAAAAGTGATCCACGACACTTTTGAGACAACGTAAAACTCTGGACCGGACGCGCTTAAACTAGACTTTGGGTGAAATTTTCTTTTTATATTGAGCTCTAATACATATTTACTTTGCAGCCTTTGGTTCACTTACATACCTTAGAATAAAGGGCATGGTTAAACAATTAAAATATCTGACCTTGTCTCCTTATTTCGAAGGTTGCACTTTCTGCTTTTTGAATATGGAAAGTAAATCAAGTTGACAAACAGTATCACCATGCAAGCTTAGCGAGGCAGTTTACCTCTGAAGTAGTTCCGTGTACTGCGGTCTGTTTACTGTATGACCATGCTATAAGGTCGGTGCTGGGGACGTTGCCCTGGGACATCTTTCTGCTCTCCCATAAGAGAGTACCATGTACTCTAAATCGTTGCCAACTTTTTCTAAACACACCTTCGCCTTTTCACTCGGTTTCAGCTTTCAGCATCACGTGTTGCTTTTTGAGGGAATTCCGGTCCTTTCAATTATCGCTCTTCAACACGGAAACAGAAAGTATGCTTTTAAATATGGAGCTTTTCTTGAGCCCTAATCACGTGCACGCGATTTCTTCGCGACACTTGCAAACAATATATATATATATATATATATATTATATATATATATATATATATATATAAGGAAAAGAGATGTATGTATACTTAAGGGCTCGTTTTTTCTGTGTTTTAACACAATATTATTATATATATATATAGTGTTCGTCACGTATTTGATGATGTATGTCGGAATCACGGTTTTATCGATGTACCACCAGATGGAGCTTCGCCCACTCACCATTATTCACTCTGCGGATATATAAGCTGTGATTTCTTATATCGGGCACCTTTCGCTCGTACCACAACTTTTTGCGAGTAGTCTTACCTTCTTGGTTGCTGGTTATGCAGTGTGTCCGTTCATGTTCCTTGCGCCAACGCCGGAAGAGCTCCCCTCGCACAACCACAGGGCCACTCCAGCTACTGCCTTGTCCTTCTCGGCCTTTCAGCCGCATCGGAATCGACTTGTACAGTCCACTACCATACGCACGAAATGGAAACCACTGGGTCATCGTAGCCGTGGACCACCTTACGCGCTACGCTGAAGCTTCGGCGCTTCCCGAGGCCACTGCGCGTGAAGTCAGCGTGTTCATTCTGCACAACCCCGTCCTTCGGCTGACGCTCATCCCCTTCGTCATACGCGCCTAGAACAATCGTGTGGTTCCACGTGTCATCGTCTGCCCAAGGCCTTTGCTCAAAGTTCATACCCAAGTATGATGGTCCATACCGGACCCTGCGCCACACATCACCAGTCAACTACGTAGTTGATCCTATTCATCATCAACATCATCATCATCATCATTAGCCTGACTACGTCCACTGCATGACAAAGGCCTCTCCCATGTTCCCCCAGTTAACCCGGTCCTGTGCTTGCTGCTGCCAATTTATACCCGCAAACTTCTTAATCTCATCTACACACGCGCTACATGCCCGGCCCATGTCCATTTCCTCTTCTTGATTTCAGCTATGATATCCTTAACCCACGTTTGTTCCCTAATCCACTCTGCTCTCTTCTTGTCTCTCTAGGTTACACCTACCATTTTTCTTTCCATTGCTCACTGCGTCGTCCTCAACTTAAGCTGAACCCTCTTTGTAAGTCTCCTGGTTTCTGCTCCGTAGCTAAGTACCGGCAAAATACAGCTGTTATTTATATACCTTCCTCTTAAGGGATAGTGGCAATCTACCTGTCATAATTTGAGAGTGCTTGCCAAATGTGCTCCACTTCATTCCTATTCTTCTCGTTGCTTCATTCTCGTGGCTCGGCTCGGTGGTTATTACCTGCCCTAAGCAGACATAGTCTTTTACAACTTGAAGTGCACTATTACCTATCTCAAAGCGCTGCTCTCTTCCGAGGTTGTTGTACATTACTTTCGTTTTCTGCAGATTAATTTTAAGACCCACCTTGAACCTATTCAGCCACCTACAGATCAACGGCCGCCGCGGCAGCGAGACTGTGCACGTCGAGCGTCTAAAACTTCACTACGACCCACCAGTCCTATCTGTGCCATAAATCGCCAGGATGGCTCTTTTCGCACCGGGGAGTGAATGTAGTGACAAATACGGGCTCTGCTATAGAAACGACAAAGAAGACCTTTGTTGTGGCGGAGGCTTGTGCTGCTGCAGCTGCCGCTGAAACCGGTGGCGGCTGTCTCGGTGCTCCTAGGCCCATTAAACGGTTGCCTCACCCCGGCATGGCGTCTGATAGTATTCTTACAATATATATATATATTATATATATATATATATATATATATATCTATATATATATATATATATATATATATATATATATATATATATATATATATATATATATATATATATAAGGACAGAAGTGTATACCTAAGGGCTCGTCTTTCCGTGTTTTTACACAAAGTTAATTAGATCTAACAGACAATAATGCCACGGAAAGTAGTATAGGGGAAGATATTAGACCGAATTGTAATGTAAATAAGAAGAAAAATGGGTGAAAAGATAACTTGCCGTGGGCACTGCATCCTGCCCACGGCAAGTTATCTTTTCAACCACTTTTCTTCATATTTACATTACGATTCCGTCTAGTATCTTCCCCTATACTTTCCGTGGCATCATTGTCTGTTAAATCTCATATATATATATATATATATATAAAGTATCACGCTGGCTCTGATAGTCTAGAAATAAGCGTAATTCACACATAACGGATGTTTCGGCCACAAGACCAGCCTTCGTCTGGGAATACAGAGCATAGAAATCACGTACTTATATATGTCAATGATCGAGGCTCCCAAAAACACGTCCCCTATAGTATAACGAACAAGGCTATTCTGTATCAGCACAAAAAAGGTTTTCCATGATGAAAACTATATCTATACAGCACTAAGTGATATCACCCTGTGTCAGTCATTGGCAGGTCATACGGCTTTACGGGATACACGTTTAAAAATCGCGGCATTACAAATGGCATAGTTTTCTTACAAAAGATAGTTGGTATGTAAAATATACGCGTTGCGGATGAAAAGTAATAACAATATATATATATATATATATATATATATATATATATATAAGGGATTATAGTAAGTATCACGCAGGCCTCTGATAGTATAGAAAAAGGAGTAATTCACACACAACGAACGTTTCAGCACAGTTTAGTCCGACGTTTCGACCGTGGGACCGGCCTTCGTCTGGGAATACAGGGCATAAAAATCGCGCGCTTATATATGTCAATATTCGAGACCCCCCCAAAAAAAACACACATGCTCTTGTGTAACGAACAAGGCTCATCTGTATCAGCACAAAAACGGTTTTCAGTGATCAAAAATATATATCTATACAGCACTGTGTGATGTCACCATTTGTAAGTCATTGGCAGCTGATACGGCTTTGCGGGATACACGTGTGCATCGCGACATTACGGATGTCAAAGCTCTTTTCTTACAAAAATGGTTCGCGTGTAAAATATACGCGTTGCCGATGATAAATAATTCTATTATATATATATAGGAATCGCTTTTTCTGTATACATTATCAGCACAGCGCACTCTCTGATAAAGAAGCAGACTAGCGTACACTTGTTATATTGTTGACCAATAAGCTTACGTGGAAGGAAGACACGTCAATGTGCCTGCATCCTCATTGATACCATCTGCTACAGTATTGAACTTGAATATCAGGTATGATTCCCGGAGTTCGCGATCATGGTTTGAGCGGAAACCAGATTCAAGAATGGTTGCTTTCATTTGATCGAAAGAGTGGCCCGGCATGCGAAAAACTAATAGACGATGCCATAACTCGAGCTGACCAACTCAACCGCACCGAGATTCTGAAAGGAAAGGACGGGAACGATAGCTCTGCTCAA